>BLKM01001294.1:223437-420856 GCA_013340265.1 Coptotermes formosanus
TTTTCAATTGTCTTTCTGTGTGTGTGTGTGTGTGTGTGTATGTGTGTGTGTATGTGTGTGTGTGTGTGTGTGTGTGTGTGTGTGTATGTGTGTGTCTGTGTGTGTTGTGTAGTCGATTTTGTTTTTCAAAATCTGAGGCCAGAAGTTTTTTTAAATCTACTTCCCATCACATCCCATTGTGAGGGAATGAAAAGTGATTGTCTACTTATTCTTGTCCAGCAGTTTTATCTGATTGTTCTGATATATACAGATGTTCAGTTGTGCTAAAATGATTAGCTAAAATGATTACTGCATTGGATTGTGTGCTGTATGTATTATGTGGTTACGTTATTGAACCATTTCATTGGGTGGCTCAGCATTACGTATAAAAATATGTATGAAATTGTATAGGCTATGTAATGTTAGACAGGCAACTAATTGATGTATAATAAAGGCAAATAACAGTAGGGTAATATACTCAGTAAAATGTACTAGTGACAGAACTACAGTCAGCTGTACATTTTATAATTTTCCCCTTTAATATTTCACTATTATTTTAGGTACAGTAATGTTAAAGTGGCTACATATTTCAGCTTGAACAGTTGCAAGTATTGTGTAAGTAAAAGGTGTGTGCATATGTATATGCACCTTGCAATAATTACCGATGCTAGTGAAATATTAATAATTGGAGTATTGTCAGGTTTGTATAGGAAATGTGTGTCCTTTCAATTTATTTCATATGTACATTACTTTTTTTGTGTGTCAGTATATTCGTAACTTTTATTTTAGCCATAATGTCAGTGTAATGCTGCATTTTGAGTACCAAATAAATATATATAGTTTACTGTATAGATTTGTGTGTGAAAGCTCATCAGAAATTCTTAAACTTGAGTTAATTTAACGTAATGAAAAAGTTCATAACAATACATCGTCCTTAGTAGGGACAATTTTTGCTTTACAGTGAAATTAACAGAAGGGTACAACACAGTATTGTATGATGCAGTATCATGTACAGCTGTTGCCACTTAGTAAGGAGCTTTATGATGTATACTTTCCAAGTACAGGATGAACAAAAAATCCTTATGCGTCTGTCAGGAGGTTGGAGTGGCAGTCACAGTGACTGTACGTTACTTACGGTGCCGTTAAGTGATTGAAGTGACTCCATGGACATCTGCTGGCGGTCACCTATGCTACTTCACTTGTTCATGTATGGGACCTCACCATTTGCAGCACAGTGCAATACCCTTTTTGCACAGGTGCACAGGGACTCTGCACTAACCCTGTTGTATAAGGATGATCAATCAAGGAGGATGAGATGGGCAGGTCATGTCACATGCATGGGGAGAAGGGATATGCATGTAGGGTTTTGGTGGGAAAACCTGAAGGAAATAGACTGCGTGAAATAACTGGTCATAGGTGTGAGGATAAATTAAAATTGATCTTAAATAGGATCAGAGGGCATGGACTGAACTGACATGGTTCATGGTAGGGACAAGTGCTGAGCTCTTGTGAACATGGTAATGAACCTTCAGGTTCCATCAAATGCAGGGAATTTGTTGACAAGCTGAGGGTCTGTTAGCTTCTCAAGGAGGCTTTTGCTCCATGGATTTAGTTACTGGGTTTGTTAGTTAGGTTATTCTTGTAGAAAATTTTGGCACAAACACATTTGCACTTAAGGTTTTGGCACTGAAAGGGTTAACATAGTAGAAGTGCAGTTTGAATAATAGGTATACAAATTGCTGACATCTTGGCTGAAAGAATGCCTTGAGTTCAGAAGCATAGTGACCAAACATGAAACTCCTGGAGGATGTAACTCAACCTTATTATGTGAAGACCAAATTCAATTGTTACACTTCAAATACTTAATCAGATTTTTTACATGTGTCTGCAATGCACAAATGAATGTACAATTTATTATTTCTGCCCTCCTTTCTACCTCTGTGCAAAGATTTGCGTATGTGACTTTGATGAAGAAACTAAAAATGGAATTAAGGTTCACAGACTTACAGTTCTGCTGACAGAATAACAGCTTATGCTTCAAATATCGGAAAACTGTCTAAGGAAGACTAAACAGAGATTACATCAACAGTATGAAGGGATGGTATTATTCCTGTGTGTATGATATGCAGGAGTATGAACATCCGTAATATAGAAAAGAAATGGAAATTTGTGATTCTTTGTATCATGTTGGTTACAAGTGGCCTTTCACAGGGGCCAAAAGCAGCCAGTTTCTTGTGTCTGGCTCTGAGTTGTTCGTACATGTCTTCAGTTCTCTTGATGCCATTTAGTTTACCACTATCACCTGCATGTTCATGACCTCTTGTTGTAATGCATTAATTGGAGGGTACTGTTGCTTATGATGTTTTTAATATTTGTGGTTATTTTTCAGTGTTTATTTTGCTTAGTTGTGCCTCCTTTTTATTTTCTTTATTTTCAATTTTTTTTTGTTTTTGGCAGGTTCAAAGTCAGAGGGCTCAACTTTTCATGCAGACCCAAACTATGATCCAACACAAGGTAAGATTTGTTTTGTTTATGCGTTTGAGCAGTAAACTGTAACCCTGAATTACCTGCAAAAATTAAACTCACTGCTGTGCAAAATTCATACAGTAATAAAGCTGAAACAAGAAAACAATGGTACATACAAGGTGGGCCAAAAGTAGGTATACAGTATCATAGTATATAGTATAGAGTATGTAGTGTATATTATAGTACTGATGGTTCATCTCAGATGTTGACATTTAGTTAGTTTAACATTTAAGTTAAGTTGTTTAACATTGTGATACTTAGTTGTTTAGTTGTTTAACACTGTTTAATCTCTTAAGTGCTCGAAATGTCCTCCATTAACGTTACAACATGCATCCAACCTATCCGAAACACTTTGACACACAGTTCGACACAACTTGCGGTCTGAATCAGTGTCCATAAATGCATCTGTTATGAACTCTTTCATTTCGTCCACTGTTTGGGGCTTTCTCTGGTAAACCTTATTTTTCACTGTGCCCCAAAAAAAGAAGTCCATTGGGGTAAGGTCGGGTGAACATGGCGGCCAGTCAGTGCTGCCTCGTCCCATCCAATGCAGTGGGAAGATGTTGTCAAGGTACTTCCTTACTAACAACGCATAATGAGGAGTTGCCCCATCTTGCTGGAAGTACAGCTCAGCTAAGTTAGCCCTGGTTCTGAGTTGGGGCACTACCATGTTGCGCAACATGTTTAGGTAATTGTTACCATCAACAGTTCCATCAAAGAAAACTAGTCCTAGAACACCTTCACTGGAGAGTGCACCCCATACTGTGATGCCTGGCTGGTTTAATTGAGATCGAATAGTCAAATGGGGATTTTCATCTGCCCAATAAACACAGTTATGCCTGTTCACGTGGCCTGACAACTTGAAACAGGCCTTGTCTGACCAGATGATCTTATCAGGTAGATCTCATTCGTCAGAGATTTGGTTACGCATGATTTCACAGAATTGCAACCGCCAGTCTGGGTCGTCCTCCAGAAGACCATGTAACAGTCTTGGGCGGTGCGGCTTCTAATTAAGTTTACACATTAAGCGTCGCAGTGACGTTCTCAGCAAGGATAGTTCCTGAGCCACACGTCGTGTAGACTTTTTTGGACTGTTAACAAATGTCATAGCGACTCTCGTCACATTTTCCTCTGTCATAGACGTCCTAGGATGTCCAGATTTTGGTGCATTAGCCACTGAACCCGTTGCATCAAACTTGTCTCTGATGTAATAAACTGTCAGGCATGTTGGTTGGGGAGTATTAAACGCTTCTACCCATGCTGTGCGTACCCGCTCGGCATTTTCAGTTTTCCAATACTGCTTCAAAATTCACTTTCTTTGTTCTATACTTAAGTTCCCTGCCATCATTCACAATACCTGTAAAGAAAAAAAATAATTACTGTATACCTACTTTTGGCCCACCCTGTATGTCCCCTGCTCACAGTATATTTACTGATTGTGGTGTATTTTGAGCTACACAGAATGTCTGTACAGAAGTTGGTAATTCAAAATAAAGTATTTATGATGTGCAGATAGAAGGAACAACAAAATTGTGAAAAATAATACCAGTAATAGTGTTATTGTTATTCTCAATAACTCTGTAAGGGTTCTGTTTATTGTTCAGTATATAGGCCCATAATTCTACGATTACTGAGTGTGCTGCAGTTTATCTTGGGCAGCTGTAGCTGCAGTATCTGGCATAGTATTTCCTTATAACTGTTGTGATGCCGCTTTTGAAGGGTAGTTTTCTTCTCGATGTAGACCCAGAAGAGGAAATATGATGGATTTGTATGGGGCTGAATGAGGAAGAATGTGTTATGTGTGCATGAGTTTTGATGTATGTACTTGTTTTTAACATGGGTCTGCTTGAGTCATATCTGGTGATAGCTTGTGTTACCAACTACAATGAAATTATGATCTTCTGGGGTGTGACACCTCATAGTCTGGTAGATACGTAGCAGTGTTACAGAGGAACCTGCTTCCTCCATCTTTAGGGTACAAGTACCATAAAGATGGAGGTAGAAGTTTCCTATGAAATATTACTCCTTGGGTACCAGAGAGTGTGGCCGGCATTGTGTCCCATGAAACAGTAATGTTAAGAATGTTAACGGCCATGAGACGGTCATGAGAACCTCCAATCTTATGTTATCAACTCTGGTTTGTTGATATACAATTTTGTGCAAAACCAGACATGAAATGTGGAGCATCTAGTGTTAATGTTTATCAGGTGTATTTTGAAAGATTGTCTGTAAAGTAAGTGTGAAACTTTAATATAAAAAATTCAGTCAGCATAACAGCATAAAAATAAAACATTTGGGTTTTGAGAGTGGTTTTCTCCCCCCGCACATTTATATGTGCCATCGTTAATATACAGAGTCTAAACATCACATACAAGTATTATGAGCAGTTGTCATGGTTGGTACAGGAAGTTATAAGATTATAAAATTAATGTTTACAAAATTTAGCAATGCTGTTATTCACCGTGAATTATGTTTATTTAAGTTTTTATTCAACTACAGAAGAGAACTGACACATTCAGAAAAGTACTGCTCTGAACTGAGAATCCCTACACTCAGTCAGCAATGCATGGATTACCAATAGTGTACCTTCTCTCTCCCCTTGGAATACAGTCCATTTGTTTTCTTGTAGTTTTTATTAAGTATGCTGCTCTGTCCTTGTCCCTGTTTATCTGGGAAGTATTTACAATGGCAACAGAACAGTTCTTTCTCTTTTTATGGCTTTCAGATGTTGACTGTGCCAGTAGGTTCAGTCATATTAGGTGTTTCCTATCAATTGTTTTTATATGTGGTGTCTTATGCTGGAGGTTGGATACATTTGTCACTAAATTGAGTGTCACTAGACTGGATGATTTGGATTTGATTCTCAGTATAGGTAGGACTTATCTTTGCCACCATGTTTAGGCCAGATGTGGGGCTACCCACCTCCGGTTTATTGTGTACTGGAGATCTTTTCCCAAGGGGTAAAGCGGCTAGAGCGTGAAACAGTACTCTTTGTGATGGAGTTGGGAATTCTTGGAGGTTTACCTCCACTCCATGGTGGTGTACCTTTTTACCTACCTGCCTGCAAAAGTAAAGCCTCCTATTTTTTCCCTTTTAAATGTGGCTCCAGTTAGAGTTTCTTGCATTACCGCTCGGATAGCGACACTGTCCAGCTCCGTCAGGATCATCTGTGCTTCAGTCAGTCACGTGCCTTCAACACAGTCGCAGTGCAGAATGGGGGATGTTGTGGAGCGGTGGAAAGGACATTGGTGACGGCACACGCAGCAGCGAAGCAGCTATGGCAGCGACGACAGCGACTAAAGACAAGGTAGATGGGCTGACTCGGGATGGCTGCCACATCACAAGTGAACTGCGCGCCACAACAGCAATTGGAAAATTGGCGGTTATGGCCATCATCAGAGAACCTGACTGCAAGAAAGTCTGCACAAGGTGGGTGATGAAAATGCTCACCGTCGAACAGAAAACAGACCGAAAATATTCTGTGCAGAACTTCTCCAGTGTAGTGAGACAGACGAGATGCTTTTCTAGTAAGAATGTTTGCCAGTGATGAAACCTGGATTCACAGTTATGACCCACTGACGAAAATAAAACGCGATGACATCAGTCGCCACGCAAGAAAAAAATCAAGGTGCGGACTTCTGCAGGCGAAGTCAAGGCTACCATCTTCTGGGACAGTGAGGGAAGCGGAGCTCATGGACAGAGATGCCACAGTCAGTGCAGAGCGATATTGGCAGACATTAAAGAAGTTAAAACAGCGAATTGGAAGGGTTCAGCCAAACAGGAAGATGAATCAAGTCCTGCATGACCACGCCAGACCACACACCAGTCCACGCACTAGGAAGGCATTTATAACAGTGGGGTGGATTGTTCTCCCTCATCCTCCCTCCAGGCCCAATTTAGCACCCTTGGACTGCCATCTTATTGGTCCCCTGAACGATACGCTCCGAGGACGGCATTTTGCGGACAATGGGCTGAAACGAAGAGTTTGATGATCTTAATAATTGATCTTTTTGACGAGTGAAAGTTATGGTCATCTTAATGCAATTTTCTTCAGCTTGTTGTTGCATCGTATATGGTTTTGTGTATTTGAATCTTATGATATTGGATACCGGTCAGGAAGACCAAAGATTCAGAACTGAATGGTTACAGCTATTCCCTGAACTTAATCTGTGTGTAACTATGTCATGAGTGTCATTTTGAGTTGTTACTGTACTCAGATGTTTTAATTTCATCATGTTTTTGAAGAATATATTAGCTAGCTTATTCCTGAAGGAGGCAGCAGGTTCCTCTGGACCCAGACATGTTCTCTTTTTTCAGGCTTCAGAATTTTGTCTGAGGGGATTTTTTTAATTTTACAAAAATGTTAGGGTTTCTGGCCTTTGTTGATGTCCATACTCAATTTTTCAGTGGTCGTTACATACCCTACAGTTCGCAGTTTTCATAGGCAATGTTCCAACTTCAGAACCTATTTTCACAGTTGCTTCCGGTTGTTCCGAACGCGTGCTCACACAGCCCAGTTCCAGGCGTTCATTTTGAGTTGTGTACAGTGCAGTGGGCAATTTGTGGTGTGCCATTTAGTTTGTATGTCCCTTTTGTCCTGTTCTTACAATGGGAAAAGAAAATGTAAGTTCACGGACGAACTACAAAGCAAATATTTGTGTTTCCAAAATGGTTCTGACAAGTGAAAAGCTAAATGCTGGTTATGTAAACCAGGAATTTACATATCTATGGTGAACAAGGGTGCTCTTGATCTTTGAGTCCACATGGAATCCACATCCCAACCAAAATTTGGAAACCCCCCTATGCCACTGATGTGTCTTCGTTTTTATGATACATAAGTGGGAAATGTCCTCTTTTTCTGTGATGGATATATGGTAATCCTATGATATATGTATCTACCAGACTGTATGGCATCACATTCAAGATTATAGTAAGTTTCCTTGTTTTGGTTTTGTTCTGCATCCTGTTGATGAGGCATGAAGATATCTAACTTTTCTGTATGTTTACTTCTTACTGGTCAGTAGCACCTAACAGTGATTTTATGTGTTCTTTGGTGGTATTTTTTGTATGCGCCTGGTAAATTGACATCAGCATAGATCAGAATTCAGTGTTCCATTCACGTCAAGTATCTCCTGGTTTTCCTCGGCTTTTATAGTGGCATATTCTAAAGCAAGGTTTAGATATGATGGAGCATCTCCTTGTTTCAGACCATTTTGAATGGGAAGTGCATTAGACAAATGTTTACGTACGTGGATGACCTAAGTTGTCCCATGGGTACACCAAATTTAGTGCAGGTGAATAACATTTCTTCTGTTGTAAGTGAATCATACGCTTTATTGAAGTCCACCAGCTGATGTCTGTCATATTGTACTCCATGCCTTTGTACTTACAGTTATTTAACGCAGAAGCAAGTTACACCTTGACACTGTACTATTTTTAGGCTTTGCTTGTGAAGTAAAAGAACATCCTTTGTCAGGATAATATCCAACCATATGTCTGACAAGTATCAGTGACTAAACCATTTGCTGGACTTCATGAAATTTGGTGTAATATTTCTTTGAAGAGATTTGTCAAGCAAGCATGGGGTTCATGAAAGGTGGCTCATTGACAGTCATACTTAAGGGCGTGAATGAATTTCAGCCTCTAGTGCCGTACTGGAGATCCAAACATGACGTTGTTTGTTACTGGTGAGTTTTGTGAAAGTAGGTGCAGTTAAAACTATAATTTACTTAAGGGCATAAATTAAATTTTGTCCATATTTTCAAAATTGTTTGTCCTGTCTGGATGCATTGTGGCATAGGTGACTTGAGTTCATAAACATTAAGGGAAGTCATAAATTATTTCAGGGTGTATATGAATTTCTGTCTGTAGTTTCCACATTTATTGTCCAATTTGGATGAAGTTTCATATGAGAGGTCTGCATCTAATGTAATGTTGAGCATTTGTGAGTTCCATGAACATAATACTTCTGTTACAGAGTAAATGAAATTACATTTACACATAACCATATAACCTTATTACTTTTTAGAGTAAAGAATGCCTTAGTAAAGTCTGTGTACAATGTCACAGTGTAGACCATTTGCAATCCAGTTAAATTTTAGTATTTTCATCACCATTTCCCCTGTTTGCTCCCCTGCCACCCTCCCCCACCCCACCCCATTTTGTAGCTGCTACTATTGTTACAGGATATGCAGTATAACACTGTGCAGCACCCAAAAAATTACAGAAACAAGAATACCTATCGTAGCTAATTTTGGGATGATGAACACCAAAATGACATTAAAAATTGAGAATTGGCTCTGGTTTCCAAGTTATGGAAGGGACCTCATAAGAATGAGTTACTGCTCAGCGGACGATTAGTGACAGCATTTTGGTCCCGCCAAAAAGATTTTGTATAGTTCTTCATAATACAGGATGAACTGAGTGCTTGTAAGAACGTTGAGGGTCTGGTGGCTGTAATGAACATACGTACAATGCGCAAGAATCGCATCAAGTCATAGACTCATACATGCATAGCCTACAAGCATTGTTTTTGCACAAGAGAAACGTGCTGCCTTCAATTCCTGTTACCTGTGGCATCCACAGAACGGAAACATATGAAAACATGAAGGAAATTATCAGCCATGTGAACAAGACATATCAATGGCACACTTGTGGAGATTTGAAGGTAAATGTCATTTTGATGAGCCTGCAGAAGGTTACACAATATCCTGTCCTTTCCTACGCAAATCGGATAGTTGTGCCAAAAGTGTTCACTACAGCAAGAAGAAATGGTCTCTATGTAGATCACATACACCTGGAACAAAGAATGTCGCTCATCAGCCTCGTGTAAAGTGTTGCTTCCACCTCTGCATATTAAATTGGGCCTCATAACAAATTTCATGAAGGCACTAGACAGAAACAGCCAAGCATTGTCCCTCTTATGCGACAAATTCCCAAGTCTTAGTATGGAGAAGATTAAGGCGGGTGTATTCATTGACTCCCAGATACATCAGCTGTTCAGAGACCCTCAAGTTGATCTCGTTTTCAGTGATGACGAAAAGGCAGCCTGGAATGCCGTTAGACTTGTTGCAACTGGTTTTCCAAGAAATGTAAACGCCGTCAACTTCAGGAAGCTTGTGGAGGATCTTGTAACTTCTTATGAGAAGCTTGGCTGCAACATGTCACTGAAGATGCATTTCTTCCATTCACACTTGGATTCCTTTCCGGTTAACTGTGGCACCCTAATTGATGAACACAGTGATCATTTTCACCAGGACATCTCAGTGACGGAGAACATATAAAAGGGTAAATAGAGTGCTGCCATGTTAGCTGATTACTGCTGGATGGTGAAGTGGAATGCTCTGGAAATTCAGTACAAGCAACAAACTAAAAGGTGCCTCATTTAATTCATGTAAATCGACTGTTGTGTCCAGCTTCCATACAGCAATATAATGAATTTTTTTTAAACTAGAGCCAATCCTGTAATTGAAATGCTAGTGTTATATTCGGCATTTAAAATGCTACTAAGTAAACATATTTTTGTTTCCCAAACACGATACAGCCCCACATTTGTTGCACAGTGTAATTCAATATTTTAAGGACACCTAAATATTTGTAAGCAAGGAGGTCCACATAATAATCAAAATGTTCAGTGGTTTAAAAGTATGTGAGTTATAAAACTGGAATTTTTTATAATAGATGCCAGTAATGGTCTGTAATTGTTTACATATTTAGCATCGAAGAACTTCCCATATCCACCATTTCCCTGCCCCTTCTGTGACCGGGCATACACAAGCTGGGGCTTCAGGCGTCGCCACATCAAGGCAGTTCATACGCAGTCACCAAGGCTTTCATGTAAGTGGTGCCTTCAGGTGCTGCCTTCACATAGTGACTGGGAACAACATGTTACATCAGAGCATAACCTGTCACCAGGAGATGCTCATAATGGATTATTGATTCTGGAAGAAGCTCACATGGTGCTACAAATCCCAAATCCAACTCGGTTAGATACTTTTGTTAGTATGATTAAGAAAAGTAGCATTAATGATGCTGAAAAGTCAAGTGGTTCAGGCAGCAGCCAAGATCCAGAAGCTGCTGATGAAACACCAAAGATGAGCACATAGTACAGACTTCAGAATCCTAACTGGATTGTTAATGTGGTAAGAACGATCTGGAAAGGCATATGCTGGCAAGCTGACATATTTCAGCTAGTCTAATATCACCAAGTGAGTGACAGTGAATCCTCAGGGACATTTTTTTTCAGAGAAACTGGAGAAAAATACTGAGAGATTGTTTCAAAGGATAATTGCTTTAACCATTTGAAGATGTGACATATTTTTGTGATAGTATTGGTTTGTTTTGGACTTGTAAATAGCCCAAATAGACTCCAATACTTGTGGTTCAGGTACTACATTGTTGGTGTTTTAGTTCCTGAGGTTGTGTTTTGAATCTTGCTGTGAGTGTGGGAACTTCTATGTGGTGATCTTTATCATGTTTTATTGTTCGAGAGTGCTGTCTTTTGGAATGTGATGTATTCTGGTAGAACTGTGGTAAATTTCAGCCAGACTACACAGTGACTTGGATCCAGGGTAGTGTTGTTGGTATAGCAGCTATGCTGCGGGCTGGACATTCCAGGGTTCAAATCCCAGTAGGGGCGAAATGTCCAAACCGGCTCTGTGTACGTGGGTTTTTTCACAGGGGTGAAGTGGCCATGGCGGGAAGTTAGCCAGTCACCTGCATCCAGTGCTGAGGTTAAGAATGAGTGGACCTATACCTCTGCTCCCTGTAATTGTATTCATGGTGTGGACAGGGAAACCCAGTGTCAAATCTCACAAGATGATATTCTTGTTACCACCATGGGAACCTTAAATCCTTCATGTTTAATTATTGTTTTATTTTAGTATCTCCATTTGCATGAGCCTAATGTTTGGTTATGAAGTACCTCAGTCAAAGCGTAATTTCCCTTCAGCCTTTATGTGAATAACTGTGTGCATCCAGGACTATGTTTTGGGTATGGATAATTGGGTGAGTGTATAGGGTCTCCTGTATGTAACGTGGTAGACACGGAACCTGAACTCAGTTGGCATAGTCCTTAGAAGCAAACAGTTGGTTAGCTAGTTGACAAATGCCACAGCTTTTATGAGACCTGGGCATTCATTACTGCATTCCCAAGACCTTTGATATGTCCATATTGTGTGCTCTGTGAGTCCAGTTTAAACACACACAAACCCAGTTCCCATTTTAATATCATCCTGCCATTTACATGTAGGCCTGCAAAGAGGTGTTTTCGTTTTAGGGTTTCCAACTGAATTTCTGTGCATATCCCAAGCCTGCTACGTGCCACACCCATCTCATTTTGAATTTGGTAACATTAATGATATTTGGTGAAGAGTAGGAACTGTAAAATTTCTCAATATGCAGGGTTTTAATGATGAAAAGACTAAAGGTAATTAAATGTTTTTAATAAATTTGATTGTAGTGAGCAGTTGTCTTATTTTTATAAAAAAGTGGCCAGTTAGATTATTAGATTTTGTCAACTTCTGATGTCGAAGAAGTCTTTCTGTGGTAAAGTGTGATTGTGAGTTGCTAATTAGCGAGGCTGGACAGGGTACAAGCTGTGTTAACCTATGCTCATGTGTCAGACTCTGGTGCGGATTCTCTGGAGCATGAAGTTTGTTGCCCGTTAGCTTGACATTGAGAGAAGTTATCAATGTGTATCAATGTATGATGATATTTGCAACATCTGCGATAAGTGAAAGTCAAGTGCGTGTGTGATGACAGATTTGGTTGAAAACAGGGAAAACATAATGTGTTCTGTGTTGCAAAGATATAGTGTTGCTTGGGTTGCATGCTCTTACATTTGTCACACTTTTAAAGCAGATGGCTGGCCTTGCACCATGGACATTCAGCTTGTCTGGTGAGATTACAGATAGATCTTTGTTCACTGAAAATAGTACTGTTGACACTGGTGTAGATTTGGCATTTCTACCTGCCTGAGATGCATCAGTCAGTTCTAGAGCTTTATCCCTGCTCCCCAAGAGACTGATGATATCGTCTTTGCTTGGAAAGTCTTATGACGAAGCTGCTTCCATTTCCCATGTGTCTGTGGGTCCAGTCTTTTAAAATCGGTTGGTTCATAATTAGTTCTTGCCACTTGTTTTTCAGTGTCACAGCTTGTAAGGCATTTTTGTGAATATTAATTTCTTTAATTGGAAGTCTTAAGTTAGAAGCATTCCCCTTTGAACTGGGGGAGTTGGTATGACTGCTGCATGTGTCATTGCAATTAGCTTGCCATTGTCATATCATTGACTAACTGCCATGCAGCTGTGAAATTCTCATTTATGACAGGTACATTATTAATGAGTGATTTACCCTCACCTTGCAGTGGAGAAATAACATAACGAAATCTTTGTATATTACGCAATTTGACATTATCTGAGAGTTTAAAAGATATCTCTGAAATGTGGCCAGTCACACACATTACTATTGAATGTAGGCAATAAAATTACTGATAGCTGAATGTAAGGTGCTTGAGGGGAATATGACCACCTTAAGGAAAACTGATTTTTTCACCTTGAAATCGCAGGAAAAGTCAGGAGCTAACATGGTTGTCGCATAAAAAGTCATTGATGAAATCGCATTGGGTGTCAAGATGTAAGAGTTTTTGTAAAAGTGTGCAATTGGCCATATGAGCACCCATGAGGGTAATGTGGCCAAGGAGTGCTGATAAAGTTTCCAGTCAACAGCGCTTTAAGTCATGTGTATATCTGACCTTTTATTGTGGAGATTTATTGCAGTGTAACAAATTCAAATTCTGATATGGCTGTATTATTTAAAGCAATAGAAATTTAAAATTAAACCAAACACATACAATGCAGACTGAAGAAAAAGAAATGAGGGGTTGAAGGGATAGATGCCAGTGGCATGGAATCCTGCTTTATTGTTGGCAGGTGTGCCTGCTTTATCTCGTGCTTCAGTGAAAATCTTGCCAAATCTCTGCTTGGTGAAGGTGCGATCTGTGCTGTGGTCATAAAACAGCAGAACCTGTTCCTTCCAGTAATGCTCAAGTGGACCAAAAACAGACTTGTCCATAGCTTGCTATTAATAGGTAGTCTGACTTGGAAGGCAGAACAGTGTAATATCATGGTGGTCCACAGCTTCCATGATGGTGTGATCCAGGTGTGATATTGCCCCATCAAACATCAATAAGCAGCGACATGCAACATTATAATGGCTGAAATGTGAAAGCCAGTTAACAAAGGCTTCTGTCGTTATACTGCCGGGACTGGTCATCTGGGCTATAGATCATGGAGGTAAAGCATCAAGTCATTCTCCATTTGTTGTCTTTTAAAGAGTATCATTGGTGGTGTGGCTGGTCCAATGGCATTTCCATGGTGACATTTTCCTCATGTTCAGCAGCAGCTTGGTTAACATGCTTCCCACCTTTTTGTGTCAGTAAAAGGGGCTCTTTGTGATGGCACATTCTACATCCTTTTTCATCGACATTATAAATGCTCTCTGGTTTATTCATGACTCCTAGTTATTTCATTGTTGTCCTAAGTTTTGAGTAGTAGTCATTAACAATGAACCGGTTCAATTTCTGGGCTCTTCCGGGATGAAGATTTTGTGCTTTGCGGGATGCAGTTGTGCTATCACGACGCAAAAAACCAAGCACGACAAGGCATTCCCATCTTCTTCACAAGTGGATATGAAATATTGTTTTTTTTTACAGTATGTGAAACACACATTCTCAACATCTTTACAGTTAATGGGGTACCCAGGGTGAGCTGGCCTAATAATTCTCTTGGACAGTTCCTGTTTCTGCTCTGATGTAAGTACAGTTCTCCTTCGCACCTTAGATTTAGTATGCTTATTTTGAGCCAAAAGCGCTCTAAGAGTCCTTCTCGGGACTTTCTAATGGATGGCAGCAGTGTTAGTTGATAGTTCGTTCGTTCTCACAGCCCTCATTGCATTCTGCAAATCCTCCTCCTGCCAGTTACTCCGTAAGTCTTTCTTTTTGTACTTTCCCATCATCTAAAACAAATAAAGAATGCAGTTTCTTTCAAAAGTGTATGAAACTTGCAAGCGTAATGGTCACACGTGCGCTAAGGGCAATATGGCCAAAGGTATGGCTGTACAATCCTCACACGCCATGTTTGTTTTTGAACGAATGTTAAACTGAACAACCAGTCATTTGCAACAGTTTCTCATACAGCAATATAAACTAAAATAAATATGCTTTTCAGTGGTGTGCATGTAATTTAAAAGATGTATGTTTGACATCACTACAATAAATGAAACTTACCTCCCTGGTATTACATCAGGAGCTTCCACAGATGACAAATTTCCTTACAGCGACAATGTGAATTGCTGGGACACCTTCAGATGGTATTTTTAATCACAACCATACACTGTGCATCCTTCCCATGGTGCAATATATGCCGTCTGTCGTCTCACTTATCACACCAGTTCGCAAAGGCTGTTTGGCCATATTACCGTCACCGGCTATATTCCCCTCAAGTGACTGTATGAGTTATTAGACTCTTATTACCTGAATTACGTGTATGTCTGGGTCTGTGTGGACTAATGACTGTCTTCAACAGTTCATTGAATTTAGCTGGAACGTTAAAGTGATTCTCGAATTTCGATCAGCTAAGTGATCTTTTGTTTCATCAAAACGCTCCAATTCCTCTTGATTGTTTCATATTTAGACCAAGCAGGCAACTTGCCAGCTCTTACTTTAAGCTGGTGAGTGTTAGTTTCATGCGGTTTTTTGTATGTATGTATGTATGTTCTCATGCGTGTTACCTCACCATTAACTGTAACACGTTTCTTAAGTAATAAGGATCGTTGTTGAAGCTCCATTTTGGATCGAACAGGAGAACAGGAAACGTCTGACCTTGGTGTCTCTTTGCTGTGTACGTACTTTGGACATGATGTCACTCCTTGATGAAGAGTGTGACGCGACAACGTGGAGCGCGTAAGCTGAAGTTGTGTTCCCACATGTAGAAATTCCAAGATCGTGTATGCGTGTGGTTGGCTTGTGAGCTTGGCGGGAAACCCTGGCAGGCATGTTGCGCGTGTGTGTGTGTGCGCGCGCGCGCACACACACACACACACAAAATTGCACTTCCTATATATAAAAATTTTCTGTGACTATGTAACAGGACCCTGTATCACAGAAAGGCCTGAAAGATACACGTAATATCAAAGCATGTGAAGTAAATGAATATGATCGACAGTTACGAGTATTCATACAATTTTTGCGCGGGATACGCACGAAGAAGGGGAGAATGAGAGAAAGTGTATCAATATTGCAGTTTTGTAGCAATTTTGATTACAAATGACAAACTGCATATGGGCTGTTGAGGTGTTTGGTCACTACATGTGAGAATTATAGTGCAGACAGTTGCGGAATTAGTACAAGAACGAAAAACATTTCCTCCATTGAGTTGTTTTATAAGTATACCTAACCAAAGAAACATGTAGCTGTTGTGCATTTTTATTTTATGTTTTGAACGTCTGCTTAGACTTAACAACATGTAACAGCGTAAGAACACAACTGTAATAATAAGTGTGCTTAATTATGTCGAATCAGAAGCTGAATTGCTCTAACAGCGGAACGTGAACTATAACTGTGGCTGTATAATATAATTATCAGCAGTGAAAGTTAATTGGTTAACACAATGTGTGTGTTCATAGATCCCCACACTTCTTACACAGAAATTCTGTTTGAAAAAATATTTAACAGAATCTCCAAATCCAGATCAGCAGTGCCAGTTGTACATTAAGACCGAAACTCTAGGAAGAGATTGGACAAATGAGATCTGCCCTCTTCTGGGATACTGCGCGGTGTCGTGTGGTAATTGTTTACTGACGTTTCGGGACAGCGTATCGGTTCCATCTTCAAGGGTCAAGAACCCAAGCCCGAAAGAAAGCCAACTTATAGTGCAGATACCGGTTGAAGTCGGACAGTAATGAAGGGCACTTTACTCTAGAGGCCGAAATTGTTTTTCAGCCCTATCTCGCCTCGCATTGTAGCGGGGTGACTGAAACATCACGTGGCACATCCGTCCCATGCGCCAGTTCCAGTGGAAGTTTGGTCGCAATCGCATAGTAAAGAAGGGCACTTTACTCTTGAGGCCGAAACAATTTTTCGTCCCTACCTCGCCTCGCATTGCAGGAGGTGACTCAAGCATCACACTTTGCAACCCCTCCCCTTGAGCGACAATCAGTGCAAATTTGGTCGAAATCGCATAATAAGGAAGGACACTTTACACTTGAAGCCTAAACGGTTTTTCGTCCCTATCTCGCCTCCCATTGCAGCAGGGTGAGTCAAGGATTACACGTGGCACTCCCTCCGCATGCGCCACAACCTGTGCAAGTTTGATCGAAGCCGGGCAGTAAAGAAGGACACTTTACTCTTCACCCCGAAACCGTTTTTCGTCCATACCTCGCCTCGCATTGCAGCTGGGTGAATCAAACATCACACATGGCACTACCAACCCATGCGCCAGCACCAATGGAAGTTCGGTCGCAGTCGGGCAGTAGCAAAGGGCACTTTATTCTTGAGACCTAAACAGTTTTTCGTCCCTATCTCGCCTCGCCTTGCAGCGCAGTTCAGTCGACTACTGGCAGCCGAGGTGTGCGAGTCAGCTAGTAGTGTTTGTACTATGCTCCGCGGTCTTGCGAGGCATGCTGGATACCCACGCCATTCTCCTGCTGCCTCGTCACTTTCCCTCCCATGCGTCGCCGTGTGCCATGGCATATTAATCGTACTCTTATGCTCACTGTACTTCCGTATACAACACTTTTTAATTGCCTCATGCGTAAGTAGACGCATTTTCGATTTTATCTTTCACTCTGATTTTCACCTTCTTTTCAACTCCGATACCAGGAGTAAGAATATCACGAGAGCCCTTTTCTGCCGTACAAAATAAATTTCAGGACAAAAAGGGGCATACTGGAACAATTTTAGGAAAAATTTGGATTTCGCTTAAGGGGAGAGTTCCACACCACATCAATCAATATTCCTGGAAAACTCGGTATCTTCTGGTTGTATGAGTGACCTTTCTCTGTTTCTATTAGATGTAATGTGTAGTAAGATGGATAAACAGAGAGAAAAGCAATTATGATAAGATATTAAAATGCTTCTTAACGCTAGTTACATGTTTGAAGGTTTGTAGCTCTTGGAGAAGAGAATTACGGATATGGTTACCGGTAAAGCCAAGAGCATTAGCCAGATCAAGCGCGTCCTACGGGTCATATGAGTACGAGCCTACATGCAGCGGCCCTGGTAACAGTGGTTGCTGCAAGCCGTTTCAGAAAATATAAAGGAAAAGACACTGCGGCAATTAAACCAAATTCCACATCTTTTGGTAGCGAAGGTGAAAACACTGGCTAAGAAGAAACTGAAGAACTGGAGAACTATTATTCAGGCCTTCACTGCTCTGGTTGTTACGCAGCGTATATTGGTAACTGTTTACCAATGTTTCGGGACAGCCTGTCGGTCCTATCTTAAAAGGCCAAGGTCAGTAAGCAACTATGAACATACGCTGTATAAAAACCCAGAAAATGAAAATCTCATCTACACGGCACTGGAAGCCCGAAATTTCGCAGATATTTTCCAGTTTGCGTCATGTGCAAGCAAGTGCCAGGAAGAAGGTCTGGACAAAATAAAATAGGTAAAATTCACCCTAGAACAGGCCATGCAGACCCAGAGGGGAAGTAGAAGTATAGCTCTTTCTTTCTTTAACCTCGGCGGTAAAGGAGGTGGCTAGTTAACATCAAGCCCCGGCCACGTTACCCCCGGAATGACCCAGTAGCCATTCTATAGGAGACTGGGTGGGCCCCAGGTCCGGTCTGGACAGGTGCGGAGTATCTTACTACCACCAGGATTCGATCCCCAGACCGTCCAGCTTCTGGACAAGAGATCAAGATCTAAAATAATAATAATGACAGATTCAGCAAAATTAAAAGCCTGCACTTCCGGGTAACTTCTCGTGTTTGGAAAATCCAGGAAGAGTTTAATGCCATGACATATTCAATCCGCGCTACTGAAGATTTAGGACACTGAGGGTTCATATAAGCCATGCCAAACCGAAAAAGACAGTAGTCGTATCGGAACAAAGGTTTGCGAGCTTTTTGAATCGAATGTTACCCGCACTGTGCCCGAAATAAAGGACTTAAGTCACTAATAAAATGCAAAGAAGAAACGTGTTCAAAATAAATTATTATTGTGCGTTCTGGTGAAGCTATATAGAAATTTGAAAGACAGATCTTCCTACAGTAGAGCAGGCTTCTCTGGAGTCGCACAATTGACAACTTCGCACTGCCCTTAAGCAGGGTCTATAAATCACTGCCATCACAAAGAGAAATTCAGTATTAAAGTACAATGGCATTTTTTCGCGATCTGAAATAAAAAAGGATAATACGATGACATCGGGGAAACAACAAAGAGACTCATGGCTAAAACCAGCGTGCAGCGTCTTATGCAAGACCACGTACTGAACCCAAGTATCTGTATCAGCGGGATAAAAAAGCAATTTACATGAAATGTCACTTTGCTGTAGAACGGCAGATGATCGTGCGAGGAATCAAACGGCATTAGAAGGCAAATTCTTTCGTGTGCCCACAGTGGCCGGAACTGTGTCAGCATATGCTTGTACTGCTTCATCGAGAAGGAGGGGTCAACCGAAGTATTTCCTTTGGTCGGAGAATTCTGATGCAATTGTCAAGAAATATCTTAGTTTTCCTGAAGTTTATATATATATATCAATTTTTACATGATTATATTAGGACCTTTACTGTTATACACCACGAGAGTGGCGTGGTTTAGAGGCTAGGCTAGTCTCTTTGTCATGTGTTTCCCTCCCTCTGTACGAGAGGGGCTTAAGTTAGACGTCAGGCTAGTCTCTCCCTGATATCGGGCTTGCGCCACGATGTATACGAGATCTGCGCTCTTCTGGGATATAACTCAACGTCGTGTGGTAATCGCCGGTTGTCGATTACCCCACGACGCTGCTCACAGAAGAGCGCAGATCTAGTGTCTCCCTGTTACAATGTGCGCTTCCACTGTATGGCTGTAGCGCCTCTACCGGGCGACAGGAGTGATCAGGTCGTATTATATTATTCGGGTGATCATAGCAAGGAGAATGAGATGGGCGGGGCATATGGCACGTATGGGAGAGAAACGCATACAGGGTTTTCGGTGGGGAAATCTGTTGAAGGAAAGGCGCAGCGTGTTAGAAGTGGGGGTTAGATAAGAGGCTAATATTAAAACGGATGTTAAAGAAATAGGATGGCAGGGCGTGGATTGGATTTATGTGGCTCAGGATAATAGCAAATGGCGGGCTTTTGTGACCATGTTAATGAAACCTCGGTTTCCAAAAAGTGCAAGGAATTTCTTGACTAGCTGAGAAACTATTAATGTCTGAAGAAGAACTTTGCTGCACAAAGTTATTTAATGTATTTATAGTTTGGTGTAATCTGTTTTTCGTATTGCATTGGAAAGATTTCTGCAGCTAACAGTGTGTACGCTTTTAGTACGAAGGTGTACGAATATAAGTACAGCACTGTGACATTTATAATGTGTACTATATACATATATGTATGTGTGTGCGCGCGCCTGTTTGTATGTGTGTGTGTGTGTGTGTGTGTGTGTGTGTGTGTGTGTGTGAGTGATATAAATAGTTTGAAGGTATATTCCTCAGAGAAGAATCAGCCACAACCAACACTTTTCTTCGCTTTATTAAAAACTACTGAGCGACCAGGTTTCGGGTTATATAGCCATAATCAGGCCCTATAAAAACATGAATTAAGAAACTGTGCGTCACATGACGGGAAAGGCCTTTCCCTTCATGTGACGCACAGTTTCTTCATTAATGTTTTTATAGGGCCTGATGATGGCTATATAACCCGAANAAGCGTAATATTATTTTACACTATTGCAGGCCTATAATGAGACACTATTAAATGATGTGACATAAGTGTTGGTACCTGAAACGACGAAGTGATTGAAAAGCAAGTAACTGTTGCATAGCGATGCACCTCCCCTTAAACAGGTGAAAATATTTATAATTTTGATGTTGAACATCCCAGTTGGCGTGTGTATACAAGGTGCGTATTTCAAATCCTCAGCGAAGAATCAGCCACAACCAACACTTTTCTTCGCTTTATTAAAAACTACTGAGAGACCAGGTTTCGGGTTATATAGCCATAATCAGGCCCTATAAAAACATGAATTAAGAAACTGTGCGTCACATGACGGGAAAGGCCTTTCCCTTCATGTGACGCACAGTTTCTTAATTCATGTTTTTATAGGGCCTGATTATGGCTATATAACCCGAAACCTGGTCGCTCAGTAGTTTTTAATAAAGCGAAGAAAAGTGTTGGTTGTGGCTGATTCTTCGCTGAGGATTTGAAATACGCACCTTGTATACACACGCCAACTGGGATGTTCAACATCAAAATTATAAATATTTTCACCTGTTTAAGGGGAGGTGCATCGCTATGCAACAGTTACTTGCTTTTCAATCACTTCGTCGTTTCAGGTACCAACACTTATGTCACATCATTTAATAGTGTCTCATTATAGGCCTGCAATAGTGTAAAATAATATTACGCTTGAAGTCAGGACACGATGCCGGTGACAGCCTACGATTAAGTAGAGAGCTACCGGTGTGTCCTGCCTACAACACTTTACTAGAATGCCACCAGATGGCTCAGCATACGGAACGTAAACATAATTACAGTTTTCTTCATAGATGGTGATATATGCACAGTAGGGCCCGTGGTAGCGTGTTTCATGACCTTGATCCGTGGTTGTTTATTTGCAATATGGTGTATGTTTTCATAATAGCCATTGAGGATGAAGTTGCTGAGGTGTGAAGGCGACCGCTCACCTCCATCTAATTCCGTAATGGAGAAAGCTAGTCAGCTCTTCTGCCACTTCCGCATACGTCCTCATGGTGTGGTTGGTGATAAGTACAAGGACGCATAACCTGTCCAACTGAAACGCGGCATAGTGCTTGTCCTCTGTCGCTATGCCACCTGCGCTCCTTTGTAGCTCTAGTCCTACATCGTGGGACAGTTGCAATGAGGACGGAGAGAGGCTGAAAACATGACAAACAGGCTCCGAAACTATTCATTTGTAGTTATTTACCCTATAGGGAATCACTTCATGGTCTGAAGGTGAGCTGCAAATGCGATTAGGCTAGGTAAGGTAGGGAATGCATGGATCATACGTCTGTACACCTGTAGGGTTGTGGTGGTAAATCTTCCTGAAAATAAGCCACTTTAGAAAACCGAGAAGGACATTGGAAGATACTATTCAGACGACTCTTGTGTTAGGGTGGAAGTTTGTGCAAATGGAAGTCGGTTGTATCCACTGAAGGCTTTTGGCACTGACAGTGCTAAACTCTTTAAATTATGCTGCCGTGGCGTAATATCGTAATCACCCCGCAGTAGTGGCAGGATACGAAATCAGATATTCGATTGTGTCAACTTTTAGGTCTATTAACAATAATATAAACTTTGACGTCGGTTTGAAGGTTTCTACATGTTTTTATGAGATATCAGACGAAAGAGAATGGGTATTCGGGTAAGAGTGCGGGCCTAATTTATTTTTTTAAACTCATAGATGACACATGGGAATAATTTTATTTCACCCTTTAAAGACAAAGCGTAAACTGTTTTATTTGAAGACAGAGTTCGTACCGTGCAGTAAACACCTTTCATCTCGGTTATAAAAACCTAACAGTTTATGTTATACATGGCAAAGATCGCTGTTTGTTCTGAGGTAAACACAGGACACAAAACTACAGCGTGGGAAGAATGTTCAGTTGTTGAATGTTAAACCTCTTGGTTCATCAAACAACCAGTAGGCTTTAAAGGGTACGGTGGTTGAAGCATATCTTACTGAAGGCTTTTAAGTTACAAAGGAATTTTCAAAAAATGGGAAATGCGGCACTTAATCGACATGCCGAGAAGTGTGCACGGAAGGTCGGATAAGATCGCGCGTCAGTGACAAGTGACAATAAGCTTTTTAAACATAAAGAGAAGTCACGTGTAAACTGGCCTGGTTCTTAGGCTAACGACAGTTACCAGGTGACCTGCAGAGTGACTTGTGTCTGTTTTTGAGACCAACTGGCCTGAGACGAATGATAAGTTATATCTGACCTACAGTTTTCTGAAACAACTACCACACAATTGACTTGCAAGTAGATTGACTTACATGCTACAACTAACGACTGTTGCTGTTTATTTTGTAGTTTATTTAACGACGCTATTAGTAACGCAGGCCATATAGGGTGGAATAACTGGGTGACAGTAAATGACAGATGGAAGGGTCATGGCATGGAGCGGTAATGACCCAATTTAAGGTAATATCCCGGCATTCTACTTTATGAAATTAAGAAAACCAAAGTACTCTTCAGGAAAGCTGATGTCCCACCCGAGATTCGAACCATAAAATTTCTGAATATGGCGTATAGTCAGCAAGGTTGCCACTTTAATGCTCTTACAGTGCACCTGATCGTACTTCATTTAGTTTAGATCATTTTAAATATTATCGTCCCTAATAAGCCCAGGTCTCCCAATTGGGGTCTCTCTTTTATTCAGATTTTACTACCAAAATGTTTGTACATATTTATAATTTCCCCCATGCGCGATACATTATTTTTTCCTGATTTGATAAATCTGCCTTTATAAACTTGCCTGTGTGACAGTAACAAATGAATGCTAAAACGTAGCGTGTCACTTGAGAAGTATAACTTGGTTTCTCTTTTAATCCTAGCTCAAACTCAGGGGCAGAGAGTGAGAATGAAATAATGTCTCGGAAACAAAGTTCAGGTCCTTTGAGTGCATTTAAGGGCCACCAACGATGTTTAGCTATTAACGACGTTTCGGGACCTTAAAGATCATGCTGCCTTGCCAGCTTTAAGTTACAATTATCTCCTTCCTACTGCTACGGTATGTAATTTGTACTTTCATTAGGATACGCAGGCAGTGAAACAATGTGTAACGCAGGCAGTGCAGCCACCAAGTAATCCCGTATGTTTCGTGTAATGTACACAAATAACATTCACGTGATGCGCACTGACTGGAGCCGAGCGTTGTATTTCATATTGCACCGTGCACCGCCACAGCCTCCTGAAACAAAGAAGTGTTTGAGCAGAAGGTGCCAGGACTGATTGTAATACACGTAGAAGTGGAAGTAGTTGTGGATTTTTTCATTCATTCATTCATCACTTTCATCACTTTGAAAGTGCCCTTTGCGGGCGAGCCGGCGGGAATTCCAGAGACGCCGCCTTTGTGAGTGGTGCAAAGTTGCCAATTAAGCTTTTCTAATGAAGGTTTAAAAAGGCATTAAAATGGCTACATACAGTAGACCTACTCGTACCAACAAGAATCATCAGTAATTATTATCATCGTCATAACTCACTAAGTACCGCTTTCACCATCCAACATCTGTAGCCGAAGGGGTTACAAAGCCACAGAAAACAAGAAGGCAGACACCATATACGTGTAGATGTTTCTGCGCTTTGCAGAAATAAATATTCGACTTGCGTAATTACATGCAAGAAAAAACCCAAACGCCTGGCGTGCAAAAAGCAGTGCATGAAGCCGATAACAGGCTCACAGTCCTAAACCTGAGTTTTGAAGACCTATCAGGGAAATAATCTCCTGTAATTTGTGTGAAGTCTAAACTAACAAACCGAGAATCTAAGGCCTTACATGACCATTTCCTAAACAACTAAATCAGGCATTAACAAAGAAGCCGCACATAGGCCTACCTGGCGATGAGGAAGTGGCGTATTCCCCGGAACAGGTGAGGTGGCGGGGGGGGGGGGTCTTATGTTTGTCGTACAGGACGGGGTCGTCCCCGCACGTAACTATCTAAAATGCATCAAGTACCACATAGTCGTGAATGCCTCATGCCGCCTCTGCAGCTGTTCATCGGGAACTATCCAACACGTAATTTGCTCTTGTCCAAAACCAGCCCAAAGTAATTATACACACCGAGATCGTCAGGTCGCCAGCGTTGTCCATCAAGGATTGACGAAACGGCTTCATTTTCTCTAAAAGCCACATTTTCCACATTAGAAATAGGAGCCAAACGTTGCCCTGGAAAAAACTACAAATCCTACTGGGATCTTACACTGTTAGCGGAGAAGACTGTTCATTTCAATCGGCCAGACGTAACACCGGTTGACAAAACAATAAGGAGGCTGCATTCTTTGACATGGTAATTCCAGTGATCCACAATCTACAAGCCACAAATAGAGAAAAACAATGAAAATATCAGAAACTTGCATTAGAAATCAAGAAACAGTGGTAGGTGGACATGACTATCGTTATTCCATTAGTTTTGTCCTCCACAGGGGCCATCCCTAATATGCTTAAGCAAAACCTCACCACCGCGCATAACGTTCCAGGCACACAAATTGGTCATACGAAACACTTGTTCCATCGTGAGAAAATCCCTCAGTGATGAAGAACAGTTAGCTGATGGTGAGCCTGGTAACTCCTAACCATGTTACTTTACTTACCTGACTAGAGTCAGAACTATAGTTTGGCACTACGTAGGAAGAGTTGTGTCTAATTGTGGTACATAACGGAAATCGAAAGGAACAGAGAAAGGCCAACTGGGACTAGGCCAAATCTGCTAGAACACAGGAAGTGTGATCTACTTACGTTGTTATTTGCAGCGTTTATGAATAATGTGTCTATTAAAGTCCTCGTATATAAACATTTTATATAATTTTTAATGCACGTAGCACAGCTTTACTCACAATGTGTATCATTTCAGACTGTAATGTATGATCAGGAAATTGCGTTTGCGTGGTATTCGGAGGGTCTGAACCGAGTACGACCGTAGGTCGATCAGGTGTTGCTGAGGTAAGGACAAATTTGTGTAGAGACAAATATGTGTCATATTAAACATGTGAGCAAATAATGAAACTGAAATAAGCAGCGGTTAATAACAACATAATGGGCAATGATTATTATGTGAACAGGGGGAGAACTGGTGCAGTAAAAGAGCCTATTGAGGGAGTTCCTTTGTAATAGCTTTCAAAAATTATATTATTCCACGGTACAAGGAAGTTATTTGCTTATTTCAAACTAGTGGCACTGACCATTTTACGTATAAACCTTGTTGACTGTTGTATGCCACAAGCTGTCAGAAGGCGGGGACAATAATGGAAGCCATCTGAACGCTTACTGCACATGTGGGTAATCCATGCTTGAGAGTTTTCCTATCAATATACTGTCCTAAGTGTCACAGGTCACGACATCCAGATAATTTGAAGCAGTGAAGACCAAGTAGTACGTAATGAGGATTTGTTGTACCTATCCCAATACGTGTGGGAGTCTTAAGCATGCTTGTGGTTTCATGTAACGTTTCTACTTGGCATTCTGTCCAAAGAAATATGATTTCAGGAAAAGTTACGTTTGTGTAAACAAGAACATCTGCTTTCCTAGTAATGTTGCCCTCAGAATATCACATTTACCCTAGCAGAGCTATTTGTTGTTTAATGTCTGTTAGCAGAATAAATTAGTTCAAGCGGTAGCACTTCTGACTTCTATTTGGGAGGTGATCCGTTCGAATTTCGCCCAGATGTCGGCTATCCTGACTGATATTTTGCGTGGTTTTACTCATTTCCTCCAGGTAAATGTCGGAAAAGTAGGCCTGCCTCAAAGCAGACCACGACATTGCATATTGAATTAATTATTCCTTGATTCTAGCTTTCGAAGTTATGCACGTAGTCTGAGCTATTTACAGCGTTGTAAAATAAACCGTAAATACTCGTAGCTGTACCGACACATTGTTTGGTTTTCTTATGATCTGTCCCTTATTTACCCCTAAGCCTTAAAGACTTGAATTAAAATAAAAAAATTTTGACAGGTAGGAGAATTTTAAATTTTCTTTTGATATTTAGGATTGGTCTAATTTTAAAAATTCTGGAGCAAGTAGTTTGTGAAAGAGTTTCTATTCCTGTGATAGAGTTTCGATATTTTTCGGGTTTTAATGAAAAGGAAACTACCTTGCCGGCACGTTGTTACATGTCAGGAAAAGCATTACAGCCATGTAAAATGTGCCGTGTAACACGGTGGTCACGAGAGGGCGGCAGTGATCGTACTGGCAAGTGTACGAGGTATTTCAGGTATGGGCAGCCATTTTGCCTAAGCGTATTTGATCATACTATAAGAGCACCCTATCAACATAACGTAATGGAGTTATATGTACCTCACCTGAAGTATTATTGTTCCAGTGAATTATTACTTTAGGTATTTAATGTGTTCCATGTCCGTGCACTATATCGTACAAAACACTAATCACCAACAAATGCACAAAGAGAGCTTTATCACCAATCGTAACACACTCCTACATGTTTCGACCCTGCTGGGTCATCTTCAGGGAGAACTTTCCGTTACTGTTACACTATGGGTTGCACTTTACAGTTGAGTGAGAATGTGCTGTTAACTGTGTACTGCGTTGTTTTGGAGGCGTGAACTCTCCGCGGTCCACCGGACCGCGGAGAGTTCTCCCTGAAGATGACCCAGCAGGGTTGAAACATGTAGGAGTGTTACGATTGGTGATAAAACTCTGTTTGTGCATTTGTTGGTGATTAGTGTTTTTGTACTTTAGGTATCTTAATCTTCATTACCTTCATCCCAAATAACAGAGTAATATATTAGACTTTCTTTATTTTTGATCCAGAATATATTAGTAAGTTGCATCGTCATGAAATAATGAAGTTGGCATTAGGGGGGAAATTGGATATTTCCGCATTCTTACCAATCAAAGAACTTTTATTAAAATATCCCTCTTTTATCCTAGGGCTGCCTTGGGCAATTATTTTTCTACTCGATTAAAGGCAAGCCGATCTGGAAGGTAATAGCTGACCTCCGCGTCATTCGAGACTGACCTTGTTAATCGTTACACCTCACTGAGGCTTGTGTGGTGCTAAAGCGTGGTATTAACTGTATTTTATGAAAATCGATGTATCATGTAATGATCATATTCAAGGGTGCGCGTAGAGTCACAGAGTAAGTTGATAATGCAAATTAATATTATATAAAATGTTGGTCATTTTCTCAATCAAGCATCACACCATGACGTAATAAAGCTCTTCGAAAATAATTTTTTTGAACTTTGTTGTGTTCTTACGAATTGTGACGTATTAATGTCGTAGTAGTATCCGCCCTGAATGTTCGTCACTTTAGGCCAACCCAAAGATTTTTGGTACATGCCACAGTTGAACTGGGGAAGGGACACGTTATGAAAGAAGTTGTGTTATTAACGGCAGGAAGGACAAGAGGAATTGTTGTTTTGTTGTGGTGAAGGGCCCCACAGCAGACGCTACGGACGCACCGCAGCCGTAAGGCTTCTTGTGCAACCCTGTGATGAAGATGATGATGATGATTATTATTATTTTTTGTCCTTTTCCTAATAATGGAGCACCGGTGGAATGAAATTGACAGGGGAAAACCGAAGTACTCGGGGAAAAACCTGTCCCAGTGCCACTGTGTCCACCACAAATCCCACATGGACTGACCCGGGATCGAAACAAGACGAATTAGTGACATTCATAAACATAGCTGGACGTATGAGGTAATAAGAAAAATTGCAAAAGTAGGTCATGTTTCGTCAGAAACATATTGAACCAAAATTAAAGCGCTTATTTAACCTTTTAAAGTCTAGCGGTAACTTTACGTACCACCAGGTTTAACATTAAAAAATTCTACGTGGTGGCCACATTGCGTTTATGTGTTTTGTACGGATGTCAGAACAAACAGCAACTTTTGCCTTATAAAACATTAAGAGACTGGTTTTTATAACCGAAGTGGAGTGTTTACAGCGCGGTACGCACTGATTCCTTATATAAAACAGATACGCTTCGTCTTTAAAGGGTTAATGCTAAATTACTGACGAATGCTTTAAAAATTGTACGTTGGATACGATAATCTACGAGTAATTTTCCGAAATGTCCTGTGCGTAGGCGGAATCCGACTTTTTTTAAGAAAGCATGGCAGCCGTCATCGAGCTGTTTGAAAAATATTTTCTCGAGTCTCATGTCGCACACACATCACTTCTGCAAAATCTGTACACACGAATGTGCCTTCGCATATTAATCCTTTACTGAAACACGTTTCCAAGAAAATTCACATTTTCTAACACACCTACGATAATTTTTATACACGTGAGTGTTAACTTCTGCACTCAGGATTTTAGCCGTATGCGATTGTTTCCTGAATGCGGTATCTTCTTTTACTGCCAGCCGCTACTCTCATACAAGTAGCTGCTGGCAGATGAGCTGACCACATGCAGTACGTCATTCAGACGATAGGCCTATTATTCCAAGTCCACTTCATTTAAAGTGGCAGAACCTTGGAACGTGACGAGCTTTTGAAGTACCGCTGCGCTGTAGGCGTGGGTCAGTGTGGCACTGCTGGCAAAGGATGTCCCCAGAGAGGTTAATCGTTCATATCCTCACCACAGGCTTTTCAGGCCTGAATCATCAGCACCACCATTATTATAAATACTGTCCTTTGATAGTGGTACGTTTCTTGTCCTAGTTTGAGTTTTAGTCTGTCTCATAGCAGTAACCTGACTGTGAATTGTGCAGTGTTCCGTGTCATGTCTTTGAGTCAGAAACCAGTGGAGTACCAATTTTATCTGAAGCCACCAACTGTCGGAAAGTGGGAGGCTTTTAAATTGTTCCTCTATAATTCGTCAACTGGGGAAGTGTTTGGAAGAACTGGGCCCAGCTGGAGTAAGTAATGTTTAATACTTCACACATTGGAAGAACTATAAAATTCGAAATGCAACGGCAATAATCCATTTAATGTATATGAAAGGTTGGGTACAGGGGCGTTGTGTGTCGTTTCAACAGTAAAAACCCGTCACTGCAGTACATTATACCTTGCGAAAATTTCACAAAATCCTCGAAATTTGACGTAATTGACATTTGAAGGACATAGTAATTGGCAAGGGATTGTGAGTTTTACTGTGTGTGTGTGTGTGTGTGTGTGGACTCAGTAGCTGAAGAACTTGTGCTTAACAATGGTATGCTTCTGCTCTGTGAGTTCTGCTACCAGGGTGTTAGCTGGTTACTTAGTAAAAGAGTCGTTTCAGAGCTTGTCTTGTTGTTAGAACGAGGGAAAGCTGAAAGACCCACAGCAGGATAGAACTGATTGCGGATTTTCATGTGCACAGTTCATATCCCGAAAACTGTTAAGTTTTGCTTGTAGAGGAACAGCTCAACAAGCAAAAGCTGTATACAACTTAAATTTTAAATTTGGTTTTAAGATAAGCAATACCTTGCATGAATGTGATCTTATGAGATATTTCTAATTAAATATACGTCCAAAGAATCCCATCTTTTAAGAAACATGGAGGTTCATTGCTGTATTTACAGGGGCTTATCACTGGAATCCGCCCTTAGCCACTTGAATCCGTCTACATCCACCCCAACCTTCCTTTAAGCTTTACTACATAATTCCTCTCACAGCCACGTAAACATGTCCCGTGTACTGTCTTTATTTCATTTCTCCCCGAAAAAGAATGTACGAATTTTTTAACCCTCCCTTATGTGCTATGTGACGCGCTCACATACAATTGATTTTATCATCCTAATTTTCTAACGAAGTTACTTTATCTAGCAGCTGTTTGTTAGTCACTCCCCGTCTGTTGGCTTTGAAAAACGTGTTTGCTACATGTGACGGCTTCTGTGGGCCGAAGGAAAATACAGTCGAACCCTGTTATAACGACATCAGTTTATATGACACCTCGTATATAACGTCAGATATTCTGTAGTACAAATTTTTTCCTCACTGTTAATCATATCATTTATACTCCTCAGTTACAACATTCATTTATAACGACACAAAGTATTCGGTCCCTTTGATGACGTTATAACCGAGTTCAACTCTATTTCCATAACTTACTTTAAATATGGTAGGTAAAAACGTAATTCTGAATGCAGTACTTCGAACTAAAACGCTTGGACCCCAACTTGATTCAAATCGGAAAGGCGGCGAGCCCTATGCTGCCATCACACGAAACGATCTGAGCGAAGAGTGGTGCGACTTGTCAGATAGTCAGTATTCCTGTACTCGACGAAACACAATTTATGCGTTACAGAACTTATTAGTCTACGCGATTTTAGCCAACCTCCAGTTACTACCTCTCATTTCCTTTTAAATGTTCTCCTCAGTACTTGATTTTCTAGTAACGTTTTCCTATACTCTTCCGTCAAGGTCAACCAAGTAAAACATCAAGTAAAACTCTACTTCATATATTTCAAAGCTTAGGTTTTTAGGTAGCAAAGGGGAATGTAAAAGTATGATGAAAACCTCTACCAAAATCATGGTGACTTAACATATTTTAACATCGAGAAGACGGCTACGAAGTTCGCGGGACAAATATAAAAATGTTACCTTGTACAAGAGTGCAAGACTACGTCGGTGGTAATATTACGCAAATTTTATGAGACTAGTATGGTGGTGCCCGGCGACCCGGGCAGGCTAGGAACACCAATTTACGTATTTACTGTGGAAACACGGCAACCCGTGGGGGCAAGGCACACTTCATGTACGCAGTTACTGTGGAAACCCCACGATCCAAGCAGGGAAGACATGCCCATTTACTTAGTTAAATTTGAAACCTCACGACCCGTGGGGGCAAGGAACACTTCATGTAAGCAGTTACTGTGGAAACGCCGCGACCCGAGCAGGGAACGCAAACATATTTACTTAGTTACCTTTGAAACCTCGCGACCCGTGGGGTCAAGGAACACTTCATCTACGCAGTTACTGTGGAAACCCCGTGACCCGAGCAAGGAAGGCGCGCCCGTTTACGTAGTTACCTTTGAAACTTCAAGACCCATGGGGCAAGGCACAATTCATGTAAGCGGTTACTGCGGAAACCCCGCAATCCGGACAGGCAAGGTAAACCCATTTACTTAGGTACCTTTGGAAACTCGCGACCCGTGGGGGCAAGGCACAATACATGTACGCAGTTACTGTGGAAACCCCGCGATCCGGGCAGGCAAGGCACAAGCATTTCCGTATTTCCCGCGGAAACCTAGCGATGTGGGCAGGCAAGGCACACTCGTTTCTGTAGTTACCGTGGAAACCTGAAGAATGTATATGCCTGTGTATTATAACTAAGTAGTGATGCTCGCAGTTATCGGGAAAACCCGAATAATGTGTGTGTGTGTATGTATGTATGTATGTATTGTATAGTATAGTATACTGTCGTATTAGTGCCCGGCGACGCTTTACTTAGTTAACGTGGAAACCTCAATTAGTTGTGTTTGTTGCACATCATCCGTGCGTCCGTCAAACTGAATTCTATGTCTTTTCTTTTCCTGCCATCTGGTGGCGGTCCATGAAACCCCAATGTGGGAGTGTGACAGAAACTGAAAACGCGACAGTGTATATAAGATGGGCTTACTGCCTGCAGAAGGCAAAAGGTTGAAGCATTTGAAGGAAAAGCCACACCATAAAATCCCACACCATGATATAAGTTTTTTTATGGAGAAGGCCCCGCAGCAGGCGCTACGGACTCAACGCAACCTTAAGGCTTCTTGTGCAACCTTATGATGAAGATGATGATGATTATTATTTTTGTCCTTTTCCTAGTAATGGAGTACCGGTGGAATGACATTGACAGGGGAAGGCAGAAATACTCGGGGAAAACCTATCCCAGTGCCACTTTGTCCACCACAAATCCCACGTGGACTGACCCGGGATCGAACCCGGGCCTCCGCTCTGGGAGGCCGGCGGCTTGCCGCCTGAGCCATGGCACGACCTTAAATCATAAGTTACACCAAAGAGAACATGGTTTACGAATATTTCTTTCTGTTTTATATATTTGTGATTAACAATTTAAAGACTGAGATTACGCTGAATTATATATTACAGGCTAAGTTCATACCGTGCAGTAAACACACTCCGTCTCGGTTTTAAAAATGGATCAGTTAATGCTGCATAGGAAAATAATAGTTTTTTGTTCCGAGGTCCGTGCAAAACGTGTATATAAATCTGAATTACAGTACAGTCTCACTTCGTACCGCTCAGTAAACACAGCCCGATAGGATTTTAAAAATGAATCAGTTAATGCTGTATGGCGAAACAGTCGCGGTTTGTTCCGAGATCCATACAAAACACGTAAATAAAGCTGAATTCTATTACAAGCTCAGTCCGTACCGCGCAGTAAACACACGCCGACAGGGTTTTAGAAATGAATCACTTAATGCTGTATGGCGAAACAACCGCGGTTTATTTCGAGATCCATACAAACACATAAAAATAAAGCTTACTTCTATTACAGCCTCAGTCCGTACCGCGCAGTAAACACATCCCGACAGGGTTTTAAAAATGAATCAGTTAATGCTGTATGGCGAAACAATCGCGGTTTATTCCGAGGTCCATACAAATCACGTAAATAAAGTTGAATTCTAATACAGGCTCAGTCCGTACCGCTCAGTAAACACACCCCGACAGGGTTTTAAAAATGAATCAGTTAATGCTGTATGGTGAAACAATCGCGGTGTATTCCGAGATCCATAGAAAGACATAAATAAAGCTTACTTCTATTACAGGCTCAGTCCGTACCGCGCAGTAAACACACCCCGACAGGGTTTTAAAAATGAATCAGTTAATGCTGTATGGCGAAACAATCGCGGTTTGTTGCCGCGCAGAAAACAGTTCTCTCTATTTACGTCTCCTGACATCTAGTAGCGGTCTGTGGAACTCCAACATTGTCATACTTGTCTTGCCATCTGGCGGCGGCCAATGGAACTCCAAGCGTCACATACCATTGTATCTTACTGAATTTTATATAAGATTAAAAAAAATTAATCTTTCTCACTAATATTGTTTACGGACAGCTCAAGTTGTGATGCCAGGATCTAGTTTTCAGGCACTTTCGCCGAATTGCGAAAAGTGGCTATTAGTTTCAAGTCTGTCTGTCCGTCCGTCTTTCTGCATGAAGCAACTCGGCTCGCAGTGGACGGATTTCCATGAAAATTGATATTTGAGTATTTTTCGAAATTATGCTGAGAAAATTCAAGTGTCATTAAAATCCGACAAGAATAACGGGTACGTTACACGAAGACGTAAGTACATCTATGATAATATCTCACTGGAGTCTTCATAGAATGAGAAATGTTCTAGACACAAGTTGTAGAGAAGATCAAAACACACATTTAATGTTCAATCACCTTTTTTCGAAAATCGTACCATTTGTGAGATAATGTGCAAAAATACGTATGATAGAGCTGGACAGACCACAGAAAACAATACGGCGCATGCGCGTTACATGCTAAGGCTACAGGCACGCACGTAGAACATGTAGTATTTATTACTTTTCCACGGCGACAATAGTTACTCGAAAGCACACGTACATTGCTTGTCTGGTTATCTGTTTTACCGACATGAGAAAATAGATTGCCGAATATCGCGCGGTTAACGGATTATCATTCCTACTCCCTGTGCGGGATGTTCCAGTTTCAGATTTTGGCCCGGAGGCCGACAATCCTAATTAAAGTATTTCGCGCATTTCCTCAGCCACTCCAGGCAATCGCCAGTACAGCCTCTTACATTTGCCACAAGTAATTCCTTCCATATCCTTTCGTTAATCGTCCTACTATTCGACGCTCTTTAGATGTAGCACTTGACAGTGTAGTTAATTGTTTCACGAAGTAATAAATAAACGAGTTGGAATTGTGGATTCAGCGCTGTTCCGTCAGTTTTGAGCAGTATTGTGAGTTGGTATGACGCGGGACAATATGAATATCTGCTAAGTGAATTTTAGGGCGGAAACCCGCATGAATGCAAAGAGATATCAAAGGTATTTAATGTTGTACATCTTCCGTGCAGTTGTTTATTATACAGATCTATTAGTCAACCAACTACTGCACAACTATTTTACAATCTCCAACATGTTTCGGCCTCATCTATTCGGCCATCATCAGGGAGAACGCTTTTCGTAGACAACAAGCAGCGTATGATACATTAGTTAATGGTAGATTATTATCACATATATTATGACAATCTGTATCGTATGCTAAACTTACATGCTTAAACCAGTGTTGATATATTTTAGCATATAAGCTTAGCATACGAAACAGATTGTCCTAATATATCTGATAATAATAAAAAATTCACTGATGTATCATACGCTGCTTGTTGTGTAAGAAAAGCGTTCTCCCTGATGATGGCCGAATAGTTGAGACCGAAACGTGTTGGAGATTGTAAAATGGTTGTGCAGTAGTTGGTTGACTAAGATATCACAGGTGTTTAATATTTGGACGGAATAAGCGTAACACAACAATGGATTCTACGTCAGTGACAATTTATCGTAAGCGTTATTGTAAAATGTTTTCTTCTGTGGTCTCTAGCTAAACATTCATTTTGCTACTACCAAATTAACATCTGAAGGTTCAACTCTTGTGGGATGAGACGCCGTGTTGACTTGTCAATAGTCACCGACGTTTCGAAGTATCGCAACACCTAGCTGTTCAGGGTCAAGCAGTCCAAAAAGATAACCAAGACGAAGTTATTACTCACCTTCCAAAGACCAGGAATTATCTACCAATAAACACTGCGTAACAGCCCAGCCGGCCTGAATCTTCAACAATACCGCTGTGAGAACCTCACACGTTTATCTTGCAGATTAATATTTGTTAACATTTCCTTCAGGTTAATAGAGGTTATAAACTTCTATGCTTTGATCGTGTTGCCTTTTCGACATACGAGCCCTGCCTTACCGTAGTGGTAGCAAACAGGATAGCGTTGCCAGGCTACGGGTTGAACGACCAGGGGTTCGAGTCCCGAAACGGAAAAACGTCCAGACCGGCTTTGATGCCTACCCAGTCGCCATATTCAGTGGGTACGGGAGGCTTTTTCCCCTTGGGTAAAGCAGCCGGGGCGTGAAGTTGACCACTCACCCCATCTAGTGCTGAGGTTAAAAATGACAGGATGTATGCCTCCACTCACTTTATATTCTTCATGGTGCGGACAGGGACAACTTTACTTTTACCTTATCCTAGTGGTTCACACTTGCTTTCAGCTATACATCGATATCAGCTAATGTCTACTTGCAGCAACGGTTAGTCGTAGCCGTCTACCAATGCTGTTAAGTTGTATCAGCTAGAGGCTTCGAAGACAAAGTGGAGTCGTCTGACGTCACAGCCATAACGTCATGGAAATGACATGCCTGGTTACCTGTGGCTCAAGGCTGTGTGGGAAAGGCAGCGCAGCGGTAGCAAGTTCTGCCGTGTTCGTTGCTAGTGCTGCGCGTCCCCAATCTGGTGCAGTTCAGTGCTCTCCTGTTAGAGGGCTGGTGTGGCTTGTGTGTTTGGTGTAGAGTAGCTTGTTCAGTATTGTAGTATAATGCCTAAAGACGTGCTAAATAATATGGACAATGAAATTGAATTTGTTGGTGTGTTTCGACCTCCGAAAAGAAGTACAAAGGAAACCATAAAGTTGTTCTTGTACAACAGTGAAGCAGGCACAGTATTAGGAAGAACGGGACTAAGTTGGGGTAAGGAGTTCTTGTGTTCTTGCTGTAACGTACAGTATCTTTATGTGATTTTTGTTTCGAGGCACCCGAAATTATTGAATTGCTTCGAAGAAGCTGTGTTAAACTATCTGCACCAAATAAATTTTTTGGGGTGTTGAAGAAACGTAAGTGTGTACACTGGTATTAGCGACCTGTGACTGAATTTTCAGCTGCACTGTTTCACTAGAACGAGTGGCAAGATCCATATGGTGTACAGGTTATGTTTACCATATGATATAAATAGTGCGCCATGGATGAAAACTCGTAGGTATTTGCAGTTGAGTGATCACAGATGTAGAATCGGTCCTACTTTTTTCTGTTGTGGGGAAAATACCTCGTATATCAGTTGCATTGTACAAATAATTCCACAAAAATAAATAGTCGTGATGAAAACGCCAGTTTGAAGTGCTGTTTGCTTGATTGTTTTCAAATTTCTTTTTATGTGTGGGACCCGCCCTATGCGTCGAACAAAGCCACATTCCTGCAGCCTTTCATTACTCACCCATCCTCCATTTGTTGTTTTGTGCGTGTCTCACACTATGTAGTGGCGGAAGTACCAGTAGGCATGCGCGAGTAAGGAAGCTGTTGGAGGGAATTGACTGTTCTCAAGACGATCGAAACATAGGAATACTGTGATACACAAAATTAATGAAATGGCAGGAGATAAAACAGTCCCATAACGTTTTACAGTCCTTTGATTTTTAGGTTATTTGACGGCCCCGGCCCCGTGCAGATAAAGTGTTATGCTGTTCCACTGTACGTTACAGTGGTTGGACATGCGGTTATTTAACGTCTACATTGTACATTAATGTGAACAGAAAAGTGAATCACGAATATTTCTTTATGAATTTCTTAATATTTACATCAATCTGACGGATGGCAGGCCTTTCGTACTGAAAGCCAGTCCGATATTATTTAACAACCCCGATAGGAGCAAGAGACCTTTCTGTTCTGCAACACGCCCAGACTGGCCGTGGGGTCACCCAGACCCATGTTCAGTGTGTACTGGGGTTCTTTCCCGAGGTAAAATGGCCGGGGCGTGAAGTTGGCCGTTCACTTCATGATGTCATCAAGGTGAAGAAAGAGTGGCGTTGTACCTCGGCTGGCCCTGTATGCCTTCAAGGCATGGGCAAGGACAGCTTGTACTTTTTCTTTTTAACATGTAGGTATTTACTTGACCAACATATGCATGCATTGTTAGCTAACATTGTGGTGGTGTAGGAAATTCCATTAGTTGGGTTCGTGTTAGTAGGAAGTGAACTGAGATGTAGGAAGGTTTGCAAAAGTCACAGTGATTAATAAGTAACTGACTCCATGGAGCAGAACGCCTCTTGAAGGGCAAGTTCCGTACATTTCACTGAACCTGAAGGTTCATTGCTGTTGTTACGAGGCCTGCCACACGTTCATACCCAGACCGAACTGAATCCAGTCTAAGGCCTTCCGTCGTATTGTTTTAAGATCCATTTTAACACCATCCTTGTCCTAGGTCTCCTTGCCGTCACTTTCTTTCAGGTTTTCCAAGAAACGTATGCATTGCTCTTCCCCCTGCGTGCCACATGACCGGCCCATCCCATTCTCTGATTGGACTGGCTAGACGTACAAAACACCAAGTTTCTCATTTCTGAACTATCTTTCTTTTTCTTTCTTCTCGAGCTAAACAATCGAACAAGCGGCTCTAATGATGTCACCTTTTACATGGCAGTGTTAGGCAGTCTGGTTTACGTAATCGAAATGTAAGACGATGGAAGGCGATCGATATTCAATGAGAGTAGCCATCGTGTGTTACAAAGTGCTAACGATCAAGATGGACGCACTGACGCCAATCTTTCTGTACTGCATTGCAAGTAGGTGGAAATATTTTATCGCTCAGTTGTACTCGTTCATCCAAAAGTGTGTCAGCACCTAAAGATTCGCGATATCGAATTGAATTAAAGACCCCTAAAATTTGCAGTGCTTTCCACAGTGTCCCAGAAGGAATGTTTCACCAAGAACAAATTAAATTGGGGGAATGTTTATTGTGTGAATATTGGCCCCTCGCCCTTAGGAACACAGACGAAGAGTGTTTGAGAACCAAGTGCTAAGGGGAATTGGACGAATTTTCCGGAGCAGACGGGGTAATTGTGAAAACTGCAGTTTAAGGGCTTAATCGTTTGCAATGTGTAATAAATTTTAGAGCAGTCAGATCACAGGGGATGAAATTGATAGGCCAGGTACGTGGTATGGATGAAAAATAAGTCAAAATTTGATCGGAATTCCGTAGGGTAATAGATCGCTTTGAAGATTCAGACGTATGTGTAAGGTAATATTAAAGGGGATCTTGAATTTTGTATGGGGATTGGGCCGAATTTTTCTGTCAGGAGGGCCAAATGATGGACATGCTTGAACGTGTTAATGAAGCACTGGGGAATTTCTAGAGCGGTGGAGCGACTATTAACTTCTCAAAAACAGCTGTCTTTCTGGAACTTAATTTTTAATGAAGTAACCAAAAAGGCATAGTATAAAGTGAGGATAACTGTTAGCTTTAGGGGAGAGTTATTACAGTAGAATATATAAAGTCCTATTTCTAAACTTATTATTGTAAATATGCTGTCAAATTTGGTTGCTCGTTATGCCACATGTTTGGGAAAATGTTACAGCAGTGTGAGGTATGCATTTTACCAGCAAGACTAGAAAAATGTATAGGACATGCTTGAATTTCGTAAGTGCATTACGTGTGGTTTTATTTGCTTCACTTATTGATACAACTCATGTAAGGTAACATTCAGATTTGTTTTTTCTTGGTGTCATTAAATAGTTGTATAATCCTGCCATTGGGTTTTCAAAATATAAAGCTGTGGATGTACTCATAAAAGCGAGTGGGCGTAGACTGACTTAACACTTTCGCAGTGGCACCTAATAGAGGACTCTCATAATCTCATGATTTAAACTGTAAAATAATTCGAATGTCACTGCTTCAGCGATAATATTACCATTTGGACTTTATCGTGTCACCATTCGTATGACGAATATACAAATGTGGAAGGGATAATGTGCATTATGTTCACAAACACATTAATGCTAATCGTACTGTTCGTAAAACTTGGCTGGAAGTGTCACAAGATAGGCAGTGTACGATTAACGTAACATTGTAGTGCGTTCGCTTAACCATTGTTGCAGTAGAAACACAAAAATGCTGTGTGTATTATTGAGCTACATGCCACTGTTATGTATATAAAAATACTGAGTGTTGCGCAACAATGCTTTTGTGGCAAATTTATGTCGCCGGCAACAAAGAAACGTACGTAGGTCTTCATGTAAGTGACCGATGCTTCATTGAAACAAAAGAATATTCGTTTGCTGATAGCCTTCAGACGTACATTTGGACAGTTTCTCAGCTTTTGTAGATGTTGCCGTCAAGCATTTTACGAGATCAGACGGAACTAATCAGTTATGAAGCAATAAATATTGTATATTGTGAATGAGTGTATCCATATTCGTGCCTTAGTTATCCAGCACGCAAATCACATCTTTTCTGCGCCGCATTATATTGTCATCTGTGGCCTCTCTGTCTGTACGATATTTTTCCACATCCCATAAACGTCACGATTTTCGGAAAAGAAAGTTATTGAACATAAAATGTGTGTTTTGGTTTTCTTGTCAACGTTTGTCTGAAACATTTCCCATTACAAGAAAAATTCAGCGAGATATTGTGTATCATAAATGTACATAAGTCTTCATGTAAAGTACCCTTCATTTTTGTCATATTTTAATGAACTTGGAACTTCCTCGACATATTTTCGAAGAAACCTCAAGTATCAAATTTGATGAAAATCCGCCCAGTTGGAGCCGAGTTGTTCCACGCGGAGAGACAGACGGACGGACAGACAGACAGACACGGTGAAGCTGATATTGTAGTCACTTTTCACAATTATCCGAACGCACCTGAAAATCGGTTACCAGTTAAATATATTTCTTCAGTGACTGTGAGGAAGCGTGAACGCTGGTATATTCTTGTACCAACTAGCCAGGTCCGTGGAACAGAGCCTTGACAAGAAAGTAGTTTCTCAGCTGTTCATGAAATTCGCCTCCTTCTTGGGAACTTCAACGTCCATAACCGTGCTCAGAAGCGCGCTAGTACTGTAATCTTACACTGCCGAGTTGCAAATTATTTTTCGTACCTATCTCCTTAAATAATCACTGTATCGAAAATATTGGAAACGATAGTTGTTTACGTCACAGTGAGTTCTGTATCTCACGTTATATAGTGCATATTTCATACAGTTAGTCCTTTTGTTAAGGAAAAATCGATACAGTTCCATATTAGATGTTCTAACACCAGCGTTGCTGATGTCATGTGACACAGTGTGACATTTCAGATGACTGGGATCTTCGATTCAATTCTGTTTCAGTTTCACGCGTTGCAGGAACGCAGTAACCATTGCATGTTTTTCATACAAATGGAGTGTTGGGTATGTGACACAAAAACGGCAGTTCGAAATGTGTAATTCGTAGTTCATAGTTGCAACACTCGTTGTTTTTAAATTTTGTTTTCTGAAGGTGTCATGACTAGGCCGTAGAGAGGAGGACGCAGAACGTTCTCCAGTTTGTGATGAATGTGGGATAGGGGCTGAGCCTGTGTGAAGATGAAAGCCAAGGTGAATTTGTTGTTACTTCCTGCCTGAGCCATTTTAATCCTGTCCATATTTTCACACTTGTCTGCAAGTTCATTTTAATAGTATCCTCTCATCTTTGCGTAGATGTATTCAGTCCCTCTTTCCTAATTTTCCGGCTATAATTTTAGCGCATTTTTTATCTCGCAATTCGTGTTACATACGAAGGAGACTGCAACAAGAAGCGGAACATCTGCCTGCGAAGGAATACCTCCCATGCCGAGAGCTACTCGGGCTAGCCCTGCTAAGCAGGAGGCCGTTACCCTAACGGGATTTTTTGGTCATTCATTCATTCATTCATTCATGCATTCATTCAATTCGTGTTACATCTCCAACTGCCTCTCCCTCATTGATTTGGCGGTTCTAGAAGGCTGTAGTGCAGACAGCAAATTGTGAATCTCCTGACTGTACAGTTTCTTTACCCTGCTGTGACCGATACTCGTGAAAATCGGCATGAACAGCATTCTGTGTAACACCTGTCGATGTGAGTACTTTCTCACACCGCCAGTATCAGTGAGGGTCAGATTGATTACATCTTGATAGATAGGAGACATAATTCAAGTCTGCTTGATGCCTTGCCATTCAGAGGAGTGGATTAGTAAGGATGAGGTTGATTACATCTTGATAGATAGGAGACATCATTCAAGTCTGCTTGATGCCTTGTCATTCAGACGAGTGGATTGCCATTGTGATACTGATGGGCACAGAAGTTAGGGAAAGACAGATTTTCTTTATTGTCCTCTTAATTGAACGTGTTATCAAGTCAAACACCGGATACTGGCAAAAGCCTGGTGTTTGCCTTGATGATGCATTGAAGGGGGTCAGCAAAGGAAAACTATAATGTAAACACTAGGGAACTGAGTGACTGTTTTATTATGACTGTAGAAATATATGAAGTGAAGGTGTTTGGTGGAATGTGTGTATTATCACTGATTTATAGTTATGTAGTTTATATGTGGGTTAGTGTATAGTATGGTGTCTCGTTTGTGTATGTCTCATTATTTTATATATGAATTATTTGCTTGATGTCGTTTCGCTCTTTGTTATGTTGAATTTTTTTATGTTTTTGTTATTCGTTTTATGATTCTTTTATTTCTTGTAGGTTTTTCCTTCTATTTTGTTTGTGCTGTGTGTTTGTATTGCTTTGTATATTGTTTCTCCTTATGCATATAGTTGTTTCTTTTCTATTTGTGTGCAAGCGTACAGACCATTGCCACCGGTTGGAAACCCAATTGCAGTTAACAAATATCATTTCAAATATCATCACTGGATTTTGATATACTCCTGTATACACCAATTTCGTGGTCATGTTTGAATCAGTGAGTTGGAATAATGATGTGGTGTAAGTCAGAGAGTGCTGTAATTTTTTGAAGTTGTATGCAAATGTAAACGTAAGCTTTCTTACGAAGCGGTATGTGCTGGGAGTAGAGCCTCATGATGGTAATAGTTCTGCAGGAAACATGTTGGGGAGTTGGTGATGAATTTGTAATGCGTGTAAGTGTTGTGACTTGCATTGATAATGAAGTTTGAATGAAACCTGTAGCAAAGGCCAGATTATTAACATTTTTGTCTGATACGCTTCCTATTCAGAATGGTCGTAAATAAGGAGATGTTTTGTCGCCATTGATTTTCATCTTTGCTGTAGAATCATGAGGAAAGTCAAAGAAGCCCAAGGGGGACTGAAACTCACTGGGACACGTCAGCTTCTTTTCTGCAGTGATGACATTCATTTAATGGTCGAGAACATAAGTACTGTAAAGAAAAACACAGAAGCTGTATTATTTTCTGTTAAAGAGGCTGGTCTAGGAGTCAGGGGGGTAGCACGCAGTGGCGCAGTTGGTTGAGGCAATGCGCTACAAGCCAGAAGGTCGCTGGTTCGATTCCCGACGGTGTGATTGGAATTTTTCATTGGTCGTGAGGTAGACTCAGCTTCTAACAGCCTTACGCTCCGCCGCCATTACCCCCTCGGATGATCAAAATCAAGGAAGATAAGCTGAGCGGTGCATGTGGCACACAAGAGAAAGAAGTGATGTATGGTTTTGTAGGAAAACCTGAAGGAAACTGGCCACATGGCACAGCTGGGCGTAGATGGGAATATAATATTAAAATGGATTTTAAATGTATAGGAAGGGGGGTGTGGATTGGAGTAATCTGGTTCGGTTTGGCTACTATTGGCGGGCTCTTGTCAACACGATAATGGACCTTCAGTTCCATAAAATTCGGGGAATTTCTTGACTAGCGGTGATGCTGGTAACTTCTCAAGAAGGACTATTACTCCGTACGTCTGTCGATTCTCGGTACCACGAAGGATAGCATGCAAACTTGTGAGGTGGCAGCAGCAGTGGCGCCATACAGTTCTGAAGTGTTGTGTGGTGATAGACCATTGAAAGTGCGGAAAATATAGTGAGGAAATTTTTTCAGCAACTCGAAAATAATTTGTATCTCTCGAAATAGGCTTATTTTTACGTGATTAGTCAGTATAACTGGAAGTTTGTGTCGTGGCGCATGGTGTGAATGGAGTGAGAACCGTACCCTAAAACACGCTGTATCCGTGTCGAGTGCTTTCTACATGGAGTGTGCGCCACCAGACAGAACGCACGTAAGAATGATGTAGAATTTATATGTTAGTCTTATTTCTAACCCAAGGGTGATCTCATGTATTGGGCTGTAGTTTTAGTGACATTTACCTTTGTGGACAAATACGCGGACACATTGACTAATTACTTTGTAATTTAAAGGTGCAGATGGCATTGAGGGCTATTCTAAATAATTTGTCAAAAGTTTTTTATTTCAACAACAGTCCGGCGTCTTATACAGTTTCTAACTTTGCTTTGGTAATAAAGAAGTCACGTTCCCTCCTTTTTTTCTGGATGTGACTGATCTCCTTGTCAGTATTATATATGGCTGCTAAGGCCTGAAAAAAGGAGTAGCACAGTGGTGTGTGGGTTTTGAAAGCTTCCGCAGCGGTGCAGTTGAGTTCTCCATCCTTCTGGCACGTGGTCCTTGAACACTAGATCGCCACGCTGTCTCGAAACGTCGGGCATCGATCACACAGTGACGCGGCACTACATTCCGGGAGAACGAAGACCTAAGTCAGGGGTCCATACGTTTTCAAAAAAGTCTGGATGTGGGAGACACCTCAAAATTCTGGGATCCAGGAGGATGACATCAGAAAGTTCCATAGTGAAGACCCCATAAATATTAGGCGCCAGCGTACAAATTCAGTCGCCGGGGTCAGGGGCATAGCATGGAGGGAAAGGTGCGGCCCCGTGCGGCCGAGTCCAGAGGGCAGCAAGGGGCAGAAAACCGAATACTGTCAACAAGAGAAATATGTGCTGTGCTCGACAGTTCCTAAACCAGTGAGACAAATAACGGGAAATTCAGTAAATGATTTTTTAAAGTTTATAATCTCTGTTAGGGGCGGCCGTTGTGACTATCCGCCCGGGGCACCAGAAAAATCTAGCTGTGTCGCTACCCGGGGTTTCTACATCTCTGACATAAACACACTAGTGGTTAAAACTGACACGATTACAACAACTCTGATTGAGGAGTCTAGTGACATACAGAACTTAACCGCAATGTTTGCACATCATTTTGACGGATATGACAGCCGTATATATTGGCGACATTTCGTAATATGTTCGGGTTTTCTCTCTTAGGTATGCCGTAGGAACACAGAATATTGACAGAAGTGTTGCAAAAACACACACACACACACAATAAACCATTGCAATTAGCGTATGGGACTTAGACAGTATTATCAGAGATGACAAGTGTCGTCTAACTTATATGCGAAATTAGTGGTGAATGGATGATGATCATACAGAACGTTTGGGGTAAAATTTTGGGTGTCCGTGTTAATACGAATTTCCGTAGTAAATATAACAAACTCCTGTATAATGTGGCCAATTCGAGTGCAAAACTGTGTATCACGGATCCGTACGAACTGCAGAATACTTCAGATTGTTGGCATGTTACAAAGAACGCTCTGTAGACATGGCCATTTGTTTTGACAGGCTTGTATGATGTACAGATATGACGCAAAGATACTTTTGGGAAGCAGAGGCACGTACTGTAGAATGGTGTACAAATTTGTATTCTTATTTGCAACTCGAAGATCTTATTTGAGGAAAGAGCATTTCCATTCAGGGAAGAAGTGCAACTTTCTGCTTTTAACGAAATACAGTCGAAGTCGTTTACAACGTTACGAAAGGGACTGAATATTTTGTGTCGTTATAAACGAGTGTCATTATAACCGAGGAGTGTAATGTTATGGTTAGCAATGACGTAATAATTGGTACCGCAGAATATGTGACTGTGTAAGCGAGGTGTTGTATAAACCGATGTTGTTATAACCGAGTTCGACTGTAATTGTTTTGTTATCAGGCAGTTGGAAGTCCAGTATGCTTGACCCTATGTTAATTGACGTCGCGATTATCGATCCTTTGCTCTGCTTTAGAGAGAAAGCTGGTTAGATTTTTTTTTTGGTCGACGGAAGGTGTGTGTTGTAAGTAATATCACGCACATTCTTGACGATTGGACACGGTGAAGGTTAGAACAGCGGTCAGTTCATTATGCTTCGTGACGTGTTTTATTCGATTTTGTAGGGAGAGCCACTGTGTAGTGTACATCATAAACAGGTGCGCAGGGTTGTTGATTCATTTCCAGGATCTCCAAAGTGCGAGCGAAACGAACTCTGTCGAGGATGTACAAACTGTATTCCGCGGCTCAGAACCTGACGTTGCAGAAATTAGTCCGTTCATAATAAGAATTTAGAGTTATACAGGCATCCTTCCATTTACGAATGTAATCAGTTCTTTGATGTAAGAGTTCGTAAATAGAAAATCCAGTATACATTAATTTAAATTGGAAGAATTATGACTGGTTCCTGTGCCCCCCAAAAAATCCCATTCTCCCCCCCCCCCCCACAAATATGATAGAATATAAAATAATCCCTCGAACCAAGGCAACCTGACCACAGTAGCTTGCGCTAGTAGTTAACGAGTAGCAGTAGTTACGTAACGTAATGTGTGTGCGAAGTGGTGGGCATTACCAGACGACGTACAGGCAGTTTGCCTTTCAAGGTACTGTTTAGCTATTTCGTAGTTGTTCGTGGCATTATTTTTATTAGAAGAATGACGCCTGGTGAGGGAACGCTAACGGACGTTTTCTTCGTTGGTCGTCTTGGGTGTCGGACCGTGTCATTTTTAAACGCGAAAATTGGTTTATTGTTAAAAATGTAGATTACTGATCTTCATTAAATTGAATCTTCGTACGTGGTATGTTCTTATACCGAGGGATGCCTGTGATTTAGAAAATTGGTAACATTGTGTCAACTGACGACAGGTGAAAAGTAATACGTTTCAGAAGGACGCTGCCATGACTCATTTGAATATAACGTTTAGGGCTGAGGAAACCGTGAAATGCATTCGCACAGCCGGTTATTTGTCATCAATTTGAACCAGTTACATGCTGAATACAAACTAAAGCAGTGTACGTCGGCCTTTTCCACTTGGCAGCACACTGCAGTGTAGTAGTATCTACAACATTTGGCTGTACACCAAATCGTGTATTGTTACATATCGTTTATGTAGGCGTGTGGGGTATTTAAGGGCCCTGCCTCTGTTATCGGATTGCAGTACGTTCACTGAATCGTGAATTGGAAAGGGTGTGGAAGGAAACGGACATGGCCAGATTTGAGGTACTGTCCCAATACTTGCCTGGAGGGACTGAGGAAATCCAAGAAGAATCTCGTTAAGATAGTGTGTGTCCCAACCAATATTCGAAACATGCACCTCCCGCACAGAAATGAGAAATGTTATGGTCTGAGACAAGTTGCTTGGTGTGAATTATTATTGTAGGTAGTATGTAGTCTTTCACAATTTTATGTAGTCCGTTTGCATACAGTACGTAATGTATGCATGCAAGAACATTTTAACAAGTAAACGGCAGCAAATGGCGGTGAGGTGGCGGAAGGAGGCATTTCTGTTGCTGACAAACGTGTAAACTAGTCTTGAATATGCAGAATCCTACGTGAATTCTGAATGTCGTCACACGCCATAAGCAAGAGAGTTCTAGCAATTATGTAGGGATTGGTAACTTTGCGACTGTAACTTGTATTACACGATGTATGGGGCTTGGTATTCTCTTGTAATGGAATAACGTAGATCAAACTGTTGAGAAGAATATTTGGACGTAAAAGAGACAGGAAAGTGGAGAAAAAATTATGAGCATCTTGACGTGTACTATTGAAGTGTATGGAATAGAGTCCCACTCGAAAATCTAATCCAAATATTGCCTGTCTCTTGCAGGACCCAAAAGGGCGTAGGAAGAGCCCTCCATTATCCGGTATTTAACTGAGTGAATCATTGCCACGCCGTGCAGCTATAGGCCTTTTTCTTTAAGATGACTTTTGATGTGATGTTCCCACCTAACTCCTAATACAGATTATTTCTTATGTTTACTTGCTGTGGTCAGCACATAGTGAAGTTTCCTAAAAGACACCCATACGGTAAGCCTCACGCTAACTGTGGAAGCAGGTTTACAGTTATCGTTAAATGCCGCAAAAACAGCAGACCTTATTAGGTGTCCCGGATTTTTATGTTGACAGACCGATATCATGCGTATAGTGGGCGTATTGGTACTGTTTTCTTTACCATGTCTTGTGGGTCGTCAGATTTAGACCTACTGTACGTTTCTTTAAATATTTTAACATAATGCCATAAAATGAAAGGTAATTCGTGAACTGCATAATTCATTATTCGTTTCGGGAATTGTCCCAAATCGTTGAAGGTACCGTATGCGAAACAGTAACTTTGTCGCCTGTTTTGTGTTGGTGTAAAACATTGTGTATTACTTTAATTCACACGAATTGAAAACGCAGTGCTGGGGTGAATATTTGAATGTAAGAAGGTTGAAGTGACGAAACACGTTTTCGGGATATTCCTGAACAAGGGACTTCACGACTGTACGGCTTATCTGGTGTTGTTAGAGTAGGGAAATGTAGAAGACAATTGTGGAGTGGACGTGTGTCGGGGATGGGAGACACCAGACATGCATATATATTTGTGGCGTTGGAATTTGTTGGGAACTGGCCTCTTGGAAGACCGAGGAAGAGACGGAAGGGCGACGTGAACTTTTGTTTGAGGGAGGTAGGTTCCGAGGATCGAAGATGGTTGTAGCTGGCTGATGGTCGTGCCCAATGCCGTGCTTCGGCATTAGCAGTGTTGAACCTAGGATTTTCGCTAAGACAGTTTTAGTTATTGAACAAAACGAAGAAAAGTAGGACGAAGAACTGTGTGTCTACTACCGTTACTTTAAGCGGCTGTTCCTTAAGTCAGACCGTCGTTAGCAGAATTCTAGCGACGCTGGGTGTGAGTCTCACGTTATTGGGATCCATACCCGTCCGTACCTTTAAATGCCGATGGATATCAACATGGCTGCCTTGCGAATTGCTGACGTGTCTGAAACTCTGCAGGCGTTAGATGTGGGGTTCCGAAATTGTGTTGTGTTCAAGGTTTTTTAAACGACTGTGAAACCGTGGTTACAGTTTTAGGTACAAGTATGACCGATTTCTTTGTTAACTGAAGAGTGATGCACCAGTGTAGCTAAGTAACTGAACTGTGCTGTGGTATCAGGCGTAATGTGAGGTACAATTTTTGAATAACGCATATTCTTGCATGTAATGTCAGCCAACACTACTTGCGCGGATTCGAACTGGCATTTTACTGAAAGACATAGGCAAGCACACGTTTTTTGTGTCGTCGACTACGCTGTCAATTAAGAAAAGGAAGTTTGGGAAAAAAAGTGTAAAACTTAGTGGGTTCAACATACGTAATGTATTCGTATGGCTCTCAGCAACGAGTGTCTAGTATTGGAGGAAGGTGAAGAACTTCATATGGACATACACAGCGTGTATCTGCTCATTCTTTTTGTGCAAGTAGTAGGCCTGTGTCAACCGCGAGGTGGTTCTTATGATTACGGTAATGAGAAGAGTAAACTGCTCTGACTGGCCGCGTGGTCTGGGGCACTTCTGTTCTTAGGCCACTCGATTACTGGCTTTGCAGTTTGGAATTGAGGTTGGCGCGTCGATGTATGTTCGCGATTTTTTATGTTTGTTGCGGGCTTGTAACGACTCGATCCCTCGTCGTCCACGAAGAGAAAGGCTCGTAGCTTTGAAATCAATTCTGAATGGGCGCAGGCCATAGTGTCTGATTCATGGAAGTTGAATAAGAAAAATATCGTATTTTTTATGCCTGGTCACTCCGTTATAAGAGTCAGTCTCTTCGGAATTGCTTGTAAGTAACTTATACCGGGACATTATTTTGTCTGACAACTGACATTTCTACTTCACTCAGACCGTTTCGCGTGACTGCAGGCAGCGCGGCGTTCACCGCTATTCTGATGTGCTGTGAGTCGAGCTACACGCAGTTTAGTTTCCGTGTATTGCAGTTAATGTTTGATTTTGACTCACCATGTTTAAAGAAGGTGTTGGGAGTGTTTTCCTTAGGCTCGCGGACACATGTTACATCCAACAAACATGTTCATTCTTTGTCGACAAGTTTTATAAGTTAAGCGAGTCAACGGGAAGTGACTGGCGACGGTTATCAGGTAAAATAATGCTCCTGTGTGCTTCAGTGTTTGGATCTACCGCGGAACAATGATTCACGTGGGCCTACACTCAGCAGTGTCAGTGCGCCAGCGCTTTGTCAGGCAACGTAAGCACGATCATAGTCTGGGGAACGGCCATTAAGACGTACGGGTGACTGGGCGACGGGAAGGGGGGGGGGGGGCGTTTGCGGAGGCGGTGGTTCCCGTTGCAGTTGTATCCGAAAGGACAGAAACGAACATGTGTGTCCACTGAGGGAGGGCAAAATGGGGCAGTCGTATAAAACAGACAATGACCAATTTGTTTTCTCTCAAACATTAATGTTAACTGTTCAGTGAACGCGTGATGAGGAGAACGTGTATATCCTTCCGCATTTCTTATCGGGCGTAGTATGACCTTCTGTAGTTGAAACAGTGTCGTCAAATTAACCAAGACATCAACGACGCGGCGAGTGAGAGTGTTGAGGGCTCACGGTAACAGATTGCCACCTCGCGCTTGTGTGCATGGAACGAGAACTGCTTCTTGCGTCATTTGCATGTTTACGTTGCTGATATTTTTTATTGCGTCTCAACGTGCTCTGTAAGTGATGGTGGCGGAAGGAAGTCTCATGTAGTGTTACCTAAAATTCCGCTTTAGGTATGTAAACTGAACTGGAATTGAAATGGCAGTTTAGAGTTTCTCGCGGAATGTGTTCACGGGAAAACAGTTCACAGTCCTGCCCCACGTTGTCTAGATTAGCATTTATGAGGCTCTATTTCAAATTCAAAACGACGAACGAGGCGGTATAATTGCAAAGACTGGTTACTTCTAGGTGACGGCAAGGTCTTATTAGCGGTCCGCAGTGACGCAGTTCCTCCATGGTACTGGTGTTGTCAAAGTCCGTTTTTATTTGTCCTTAATTATTTCATATCCAAGTCATATTCCGCTACACTCTGAATTGAAGCGTGTGCAGCAATTAGAGGAGGGTCTCTAAAAAGTATGTGCCAGGGCTCCAGACGACGTACATTCAGTGACAGGTTTATACGTTAGCACATGATCTGCAGTGTGCAAATAAGATAGGAAAAGTTTCCAGTAAATAACGTTGCGGGGACGAGAACTTACAGTGGTGGTATTGGGGAAGGATGTGCCGAGGAGAATATTTCGAGTTAACCTTTTAAAGCCTAGCGGTAACTTTACGTACCACCAGGTTTAACATTAAAAAATTCTACGTGGTGCCCACATTGCGTTTATGTGTTTTGTACGGATCTCAGAACAAACAGCAAGTTTTGCCGCATAAAACATTAAGAGATTGGTTTTTATAACCGACGTGGAGAGTGTTTACAGCGCGGTACGCACTGAGTCCTTATATAAAATACATACGCTTCGTCTTTAAAGGGTTAAATAGAGAGGTCTTAAAAGGGGGATAGATAAAACTACACAGTAAGAAGCTTTGCTAAATGTTGGCGTGATCAAATCAAAGATCAGGCGGTAAAGGTAAATTTCAACCTATAACAGGCCATGAAGACCCAAAGGGGAAGTAGGTGTATAGCTGTGCTCTTTCTTTAACCTCGGCGCTAGATGGGGTAGGTGGTCAGCGACAGGCCCTTGCCGCTTTACCCCCGGAAAAGACCCAGTACCCATTGTATAGGAGGCTGTGTCGGTCCCAGGGACGGTTTGGACGGGTGCAGACAATCTCGCCTCAGCGGGATTCGATCCCTGGACCGTCCAGCCCCTAGCGAGTCGCTATACTGGCTACGCTGTCTCGGCCCACCATAATTGTACATGTCTGAGATAAAAAGTGAATACAGAACTGTAATCGCAAAACGTGAAGGGTAGAGCCATTGTGTAAGCCGTGGCGTATAAACGAGGGAATAATGTTAAGATTGTTCTTCAAGAAATAGGGTCCTGGTGTGGACTAGGTTCGGCTGTCCCAGGATAACACTCAGTGGCAGGCTTTTGTGAGAATGGCAATGAAACTTCTGTTTCAATAAAATGCATGTCTTGACCATATGAGGTGTAATATGTTCTACTCAAGTTCAGGGAGGTGGTTTTATCTTGGAAACTTGCATTAACTCTTTACTGAGACCGTTTCGCGTGATTGCAGGCGGCGCAGCGTTCGCCGCTATTCCACTCTGCCGTGAGTCGGGGTCCACACATTCTAGTTCAGTGTTTTGCATTCAATACTAGGTTTTTACTTGCCACATTTAAAGAAGGCGCTGGAATTGTTTTCCTTCAGCTCGCAGATGCGCACGTCACATGTAACAGACTCATTGTCCATTGTACGTCGGAGATTTGTAAGTTAGGCGAGCCGACGGGAACTGGCTGGCGACAGTTGTCCAATAAAATAATGTCCTTATATAATTCTGGGCTATTGAATTGTTTAATTGGTTTAGAGGTCGGCGCATTGTAGAGACGGACACTCCATGGCTTCACTCTCGGGCCGCTGTAACGCCAGGAATAGAGCCCACCCATATCATGTCGGCTGGACTCCTGTACTGAAAGTGTTGACGAAAACTCCAGTGCCCAGCGGCTGTAATTGAACACTGGGTATTTGGCGAAGAATTCCTCCCTGGGATGTAACGCCCTGTAGTCTGGCAGAAACGTTTCGGATGAATCTGCTGCCTCTAGTCACCTCTGTCAGAATCACAAACGGCACTGGACATTCAGCCTGTACCCAGACCTGAGACCTAGCAACTAATGTAATGAAGATATATTTTCAATACTGTCCCGACTGTTTTTGAGAAAGGGAAATTTTAACCCGGAATGTGCATACGTAATCATATTTTGAATGTCAAATGTCGTTTCTTGTATCTTTCTGAAACTTCTTTCGATGAGTGTCGATACTGAGACCAGTAGTTTGTATCGGGATAAGGAGGAAGTTTATGTGATAGTTCAGAACGCCATTTTTAGGCGCGGAACTATTAGTTTCATGTTTGTCTACCTGCCCGTCCGTCCGCATAGAACATCGCGGCTCCCACTGGACGGATTTTCATGAAATTTGGTATTCGAGTATTTTTCGAAAATCGGTCTAGAGAATTCAAGTGTCGTTAAAATCTGTCAAGAATAACGGGTGCTTTACATGAAGACGTACGTACATTTATGATAATATCTAAATAGCTTATTCTTATAATGAGAAGTATCTCAGACAAGAGTTGCAGAGAAGATCAAAACACACATTTTATGTTCGGTAGCTTTTTTCCGGAAGTCGTACCGTTTATGAGATAATGTGGAAAAATATGGTAGAGATATGGTAAATATGGCAGACAGGCCATAGGTGGCAATGTAATACGGCGCATGCGCATTGCATGCTGAATAACTAAAGCTACAGACACGCACTCAGAATACATAATACTTATTGCTTTTCCACGGCAACAATTGTTACGCGAACGCGCCTCAATGTTACGTTTATACGTAGATTGGCTGTCTTGTTAAATGTGAAATGAAGATACAGACTCGGATTGCACATGGTTATTGTTCCACCTGCGTGCTCCGGAAATGTTCCTCTCAGAAATAAATCACGATAAAAGGCGGAGACTGCGTTGTTACATTACCAGTTGTCATGGGAAATTGTGTACTTTTATTCATGCTGGAAATGATTCCCAGGTGTTACCATGATTATCTGAATAGGTCTTGACAGTTGTGCACTGTGAATGTAACCGTATAACATCCGAAATATTATGCAACGGCCCGTAGTTCTGACGCCATTGTCAAATGGCTTTTGTAGCAACAACAGTCATTACAGCAGTAATGCATTTCCAGCACGGGGACCGCGAAGTGTTCACACCGGCTTGCTTGGAAGCAGATCATACCTCTCAGGGCTTTTGATGCTGGGCGCCTCGTAACTAATCGAGACATTCCAGGGAGTGACATCATAACGTGGGTCACTGTAGCTGGATATTTTATTAGTTTTAACAGTGAATGTGCAACACTGTTAAGGCAAAAGTAGAAGCAGATTTTGTTGCTGGCATTTGATAAAAATTCGTTTGTAATTTTTAAAATCCGTAAATAACTGTGGGTCGTACAGTGTTCCCAAAAATTTATTCAGTGCTGGGGTTAACTTCACTCCCTGATGGTTAAATTGTTTCGTTGCTCATCTACTTATTGCTTCGTTTCGAATTTGTAACTGTTATGGAGATTTGTGGCATTTAGTGTGGTCACAGAAGATTTATTACTTGAAATGGCACGGGGAGCGTTCTGAACGATTCAAGAAATTTATACCTTATGCTTCAAACATCGCTGTCCGAGGGCTGTATAGAAACTTCGTCACGTCACTGGTCGTCCTTGAGACTCTGTGTTAAGTCCGCATATAAACTTTCATTACAATATAACTCCAGTTAATCCGGATAATTATCTGGATTAATTGGGACCACGAGTCGTCCGGATATGCAGAAAATCCGGATAATTGAGTTTTTGCTTGAAAATAGGCGCCGTTGGCAGCTTAAAGTGGGGAAAAAATTCTACAAACGGCTATTTTCGGCTACATGTTGATTAACGTACAAATAAAACATTAATAGATAATTCCTTATATGTATTTGACAATTGGGGGAAAAATGTAAGCCATAAAAAAGATGTCATACGATTACATTAAGAGAATATTTAACGTAACAGATTTACTTGATGAAGTCAAGGCTGTATCGATCCAATAGTTTCAAGGCAAATTTGGCTTGTAGAACTCGCGACAAGGTTACCTGAAGGGCCAAACCGATCCGGATAATTGGCGACCCAGATAACCAGCATCTGGATTATGGGAACTTTATATGGAACTCTCAGTTCCAGAAATGTCAATTCTGAGTGGTGGAAGTTCTTGGCTTGGGGGTGGGGGAACTGAAAATTCAATCAGCCGTTCTCCCTTCTGGACTAGACTGAAGGGCGAATTTTACTGTCTGCTGGGATATGACGCCGCACAGCCTGGTATGTAAGTACTGAAGTTTTGGAGGAACCTGCTGCTTCCAGCTTCTACCCATAAAGTATAGACAGCAGGTTTCTTCAAAATAACCGACTTATCTACCAAATTATATGATGGCAGATAGCAGAAGAGGGAAATCTTTATAGTGACCGATGTGAGAACATCTCTCACATGAACTGAAGAACATCCATGCCTCATAAAGAGACCCTTTTTTTCCTGAAAACAACCCTAATTTTGACGTCATGCCCACATTCTACACATATTGACCCAGGTACTAATGGTTTTTCTCACAGGGAGGAGAAGGAAAACGCAGGATATGCATGCACAAGGAATATAAATGGAACTGGTACAAGGTTTTTTGAGCAGAACTCTTGATGCCTACTTTCATATTGTACAAATTTACACTTTACTTGCCCTCTGCTCATGGTGTAAGGTTTAGATATGTGGAAAATCTGTAAGACATCAAAAGATCATTCTGATATTCTTGCAAAGATGGTACAGCAGTAACCAAGGGGAGAAATTTCTTGTATCGTACAAAATTCGTAAATATTTGGTGACAGAATTGTTTGTCATGGTTTGTACTGTCTTATTCCCCAGGATCTGATTCTGTGTGAATTTCTGCTCATACCTATGAGTGGAAATAATTTGCATACTGGATGAACTTCTCCAAAATATTTGTCGTGATATTAACTTTATTATATCATTGTGCAGCCATTATGTTGAATGTATGGGTAAAATATATTGAGGGTCAGTTATTAGATATATATGTACTTATTATTTTCTGTTAACAGCCAAAATTGGATTATTCTATCTGATTTTCTATGGAGTCCTGGCTGCCCTATTTGCTATCTGTCTCTGGGTCTTCTTCCAGACCTTGGATCCAAGGATTCCAACATGCAAACTTAGTGGCTCCCTCATAGGCACATCGCCAGGTTGGTACTGCAACAAAGTCGTGTGAATTTGAATGTATATTCAGTCCTTAAACTATAACATGTGGCATTTTGTGTAGCTTTTATATTATTTTTATAAGTAAGAACTGCTGGAATTTACTTGAATATTTACATTTACATATGACTGTATGGGAGGACCATCCTGCAGGGCTATGAGACATTAATTGGAATTTTTACTTTCAGTTATATGTTTAGTTCCTCCAGTGTGTGCTTGTGTGCGCATACACATGCGCGCACACACACACACACATGTAGCAGGTTTAGCCTATTTGACCCATTTGTATGATGGTTTTTCTAGGTTATGACTGTGTGTAGTCCGCCAGCATAGGTGTCTACATACCACACTACTTGATGTCATAACCCAGAACACCAATCTCAGCTACCTTGAAAATCTCAAATCTTGAATGTAGGATGATCTGTGGCAAGTTGGCCAGACTTGGGACTATGTTCTACTTGTCAGTTGGAGCAATGAATGTCTATAAACCACAGCTTCATTCATCGCCATTATTGGGCATAGTGAGCTATAACTTTGATTCTGTTGAATGTTAGTGCAGTGAGCACTATCTTTGATTGTGCTGAGTTTTAGTGAAGTGAGCTGTAACCTTGACTGTGTTGTGTAGTTTACCAGTCTTGTACCACTGTAACTGTTTGATGCTCAGTCTGCTTCTAAGGGACTGCTCACAATATACAAAATTCCAGCATGCATTCTGTACATGCTTTCTGTGATGCAAATGGCAGAACTGCATCAACAGAATACAAGCACTGTTATCCAGGTTGTAGAGTTCCACAGTGGAACACATTTCAGAATGTGCATAAAATTTTGAGGGAGACTGGTTTCATCCCATCATTAAGCGTGAAGATGTCAAGTGTTCAGAGTTTTTGTGAATGGTTGCAACTGTGGCTGCATATTCTGTCTGATATGCTGTTCACAAATGAGATTTGATTTACATCTGATAATAATAACAACACAAGGCATTCTCATTCTGGCGTGCAGCAAGATGATCATTAAACAGTAGGAAGTAATTTTCCGTGGGGTTTTAGCAAATGTGTGTTGTGAAATACTGGGAAACTATTTGCTTGGACCACTTTTTTAGGGACATTGTACAGCTGTGTGTTATGTGAATTTTCTATAAAATTAACTACTGCTTTATTTGGAAGATGTGCCTCTTGATGCAGTAGGATGAATGTGGGTGCAATATGATGGAGTGCCTCCACATTTTGGCAGAAAGGTGGTGGAGTGCTTGAATGAAAATTATCAAGCCAAATGGATATGAAGAGGTAAACGGATGGTGGCGTGGCAAGATTTGACACCTGACTTAAGCGTGTTAGATTTCTTCTCGTATTGCATGAAGTCTAGGGTGTACCACAGTGGTAAGCTAGAAAGTAGGCAGCAGCTGGTAGCACGCATAATTAATTGAAGCTGCAGCTGACACAAGAAAGAGAATGGAACTAATTCAGTGGGAACATAAAGTATAGTATTATATGGCAGCAGGGACAGGAAATTTATGTCCGACTTCTGGTTTAGTTGTAAATTTTTAAGTTGATGACAGTGAAGGTTAATAGAAATTTATTCTGTATTCATTGCCACAAGACAGTCATGCTTATAAATCTTTTTTGCTTCAGATTATCTTTAGAACGTGCTCCTAAAATTTGGCCAACTTCCTGTGGAACACTCTGTATAGCCAATAATGTGCTGAAGAGAACCACAATGTGAACACTGGAAAACTGAATGATTATTTTGTTATGGATGTATAAGATTTTTAAGTATCAGGATTTTTTTTGTATGATCTGTATATACACCCAAGTGCATGATGATGTCATTACTTAATAAGTCTGAAGAATCAGATGGTTTAAGTCATTGCATTTTCTTTTTTGTGGTTGTGTGTGTTTGGAAAAGAGCCTTCTGGTTGAAACATGTTGAGATTTGATAATAAATTACTGATTTATGCCATGTCATAATTTGACAGATGTGGCTTGCACGCTGATAAGGTGAGAAGTGTTTGCTATCAATTGCTAAGAGCATATAGCATCAGTGGTATATGAATGAAACATGAGTATGGATCAGTGGTGGAATGACAGTGAGATGGGGAAATTTGGGTATTCAGAGAGAAACCTATTGCAGTGGTATTTTGTCCTCCACAAATCCCACATGGGCTGGCATGGCATTAAACCCAGGCCTTTACAGTGAGAGGCTGATGGCTAACCATGTGAGCCATAGCATGGCCAAGCATTATTGAAGAACAGAATAGAATGTTGTGATTGTAAAGTTAATGAAAGATTCTGCCATGTTGGTGTAAAAAAGGCAAGGAAAGATCAACATTTCAGTCTCATGTTATTTACTTCTATGGATATGTCTCATGTATGAGTGGTCATTTGTTTGGATTTTGCATCTAAATATTTAATTTCTTTGTTTGGTTTATATCACAGTACTTAAGGTTACTTGTATGATGATCAGAAGTGTTATGTTTTGGATGCTTTATGACTGATCTCACATTATTCATTTTCTAGGCCTTGGATTCCGGCCCACCCCTCCAGTTGACAATGTGGAAAGTACTTTGATATGGTACAGGGGAACAGACCTCAAACAGTATGAACACTGGACAAAAAGTTTGGAGAAGTTCCTTGAGGGTGAGCAAAATTTGTCGTCGTCTTTGTTTTATTTGTTATTGGCCTATGATATTGCTTGTACACGTACACGCATCGTCAGGGTGTAAACGGATTTCATTATTCAAATGTGTATGTTGACTGGAGGAGGAAAATCCATTCACATATCCGTCTGTTCGTTACGCACACTCAGCAGCATCTTACATTTTCTTTTGTTGATTTTTATGCTAAATAGTAGTGGAAGAGACACTCCTTCCACAAGGTTTTCATTGTATGACACTGCTGTGTGAATGTAAATCCATCAGTGGTGTCTCTGATAGATGTGGTTGAATAGTTGACAAATTGCAATGTATTCTTCCCACTAGTAACACCGAATTTTGAGTATTTCTTGCCATCAGTAAATGTTACGTCGATTGTTCTTATCTCAAATCACAAACAATATACTGTCTATACATATATATATGTATATATATTTATTAAGCGTGTTGTCCCTCTGCTTGCAGGCAAACTTTACATCTAATTAACACAGTTCGTACTACTCTATGAGACACTACTTGGGAAATGTTTGAGATCACTCATTAAATGTTACAGTAGAATTCCTTTAATCTGGCACCGATGGGACCAGACAGTTGCTGGATTATGAAATATTCTGGATTATCAGACAGTACCTGTACTGCCCTGATTTCGTAAAGGTATTTAAGATGATTCATTGCTGTTGTGTTTTAGGTAACAAGTGTCACACTGTATTCATTCAAACACAACAGTACATTTATTCAGTATCAACTGAACGACATGTTTCAGCCCAGGGGGCGATCATCAGGTTGGCAAGAATGGAAGATAAATACACAGTATAAATACACACTGTGTATTTATCTGCTATCATTGTGGCCCATTGGGCAGAAACATGTTGCTGAGTTGATACTGAATAAATGAATTGTTGGTTCGAGTGAATCTGTGATTCTTGTTAGGTAAATTTTTGTTGCTGCCCTCAGAGTATGTGCAACTTCCCAGTTATTTTCATTTAATCATAAAAAGACTTAGATTTTTCAATTATGGTACACCCCGTCATGGGTTTTCTGTCAGAACACATTGCTGTAAACCACTTATATGCAGGGCCATAGCCAGGGGATGCAAGTGGGTGTAGTGCACCCACTACAAATCTGGCTTCACTCACTAGGAATTTGCAGAATATCAAAATCAATCATGCTGATAAGAAGTGAGCGCCTTGAAAACAGTATCATGAAGCTGACCTTTGAAAAAAAGGCACAGTAGCAATTGGCTGAGAGCATGAGCAATGAACAGTAAATACACAGTAGGGTCACATGTAAAGAATGTGATGTCGTTCTGGTTAGAATACTGCAGTGAAAGTGTGCGTGTGTTGGTCAGTGTGGTATAATGCATTCCACTTTGGGAACCCTTTTGTCTTCAATACTGCAGAAGGTTCCTATAACATTATGACTCTTATTTGCACTGTGGCACATCGTGTGGCACCTTTGGCTACAGTTTGAAAGCTGATGCCACATGATATCATCTTCAGAGCATAGAACGGATATGTAAGCTTGCTCATTCTCAAAAATGCATGTATGTGCACGATGATCTGTGTGCAGTGTTATAGAGCGTGTTTAAAGTGTTGATTTTGTAGTCCTGACAAAGGTGCTTTTTATGCTTATGCCTAAACACACACACACACACACATAGTACAGAGCATTAGATATGTATATAAACATATGTGCATATCTGCACCCATACTGGAAGCTGCTGTACCCACTGTGTTCACGGTCTGGCTGCTGCCGTGCATATACAACACCTTGTCCAGTTGCACTGATTTAGTCTTTTAATGTGTATTGCTTGAAAAGGTTCTTCACACTTTCATTTGATTCCATAAACAATTGTAATTTGTCCTTACATTTCTTTGTATCATAGATAGTTGACAGTCTGCTGTTGTATGAGGCTAGAACCTCTTTTTGGCTTTTGCCACTTTCAAGCCTCACAATTATTTCAAGTTTCTGAGGAATCATTAAAATGTTTCCTCTTGCCAGCAGTACTTTGTTTACTCACCTTGGGATCTTTTGAAGCCATTCTAATAGCTTGATAGTCTCAGTCAAGTCTAGGTAGCACAAGATAAAGTCAGGGAATCAGTATGTGTACTGGAAGTTACCAATGGCAGAACTTCCAGTCTTGGGACAACACTCCTCAAGAGCCAAACTATCAGGAGTGCCAGATTAAAGGAATTAAACTATTTTTTCAGTTCTTCTGCCATATGCAGATTGTTGATATAAACTCTTTCAGTGTGCCTGGCAGGTAAAAAGTACATAAGTTTAAGTCAGAGCAACAGAGAGGCCACCAGTTGATAGCTTGTTCACCAGACACTTATGTTAATGCTATCATTGACTGATTAGCCATGTGAACTGAAACATTATTGTGCATATTAAGTAAATGTCTTTTCTTCATCTGTCAGTTCTTGGGAAACAAACTAACTCCACGGAGCAGGGTCCTTCTTGAAAAGCTAACAGGTCCTCAGCTAGTCAAGAAATTCCCCACATTTTATGGAATCCGAAGGTTTATTACCACATTTACAAGCGCCCACCACCTGTCCCTATCCTGAGCCAGCTGAATCCAGTCCATGCCCCCCATCTCACTTCTTGAAGATCCATCTTAATATTATCCTCCCACCTATGCCTGGGTCTCCCAGGTGGTCTCCTTCACTTGGGTCTCCCTACCAAAATCCTGTATGCACCACTCCTTTCCTCCCTACATGCTACATGCCACACCCATCTCATTCTTCTCGATTTGATCACCCAAATAATATTTGGTGATGAGTACAGATCATTAAGTTCCTCATTATGTAGTCTTCTCCACTCCCCTGCCATCTTATCTCTCTTAGATCCAAATATCCTCCATGGGAAAAGAATCTAAGTATTAAGTAGTCATAATGTCAAAATTTAGTATTTCATTAAAAGAGATATGCCTTGGGAGTGCAGATTCTAGCATATCATGAAGAGGATGTTTATGCAACTGATGTGGATTTTCTCATCTCTACTAGTAGTTGTTCAGGGTGTTTATGTACCTGCTTAAATGCACCAGTGTTTCATTACAAAGAGAAATACATCTGAGGTAATTGTATCATCATGCATGAATCCTAACATCAAATTGCAGAAACAAATGCTGGCATTACTGTCAGGACTGCTGAGCTTTTGAACAACAGTTATCTTATATGGCCACAGTTTCAGAAGTCTCAGTGCTGTGTGTCAACATAACCGACTAACGTGCCAGATTGTGCAGCTATACTTGCCAGATGTCCTTGGTCTGAATTCGTTTAAAAAAAAAGGTTCCCCATTTCATCTAATATTTCTTCTGTGAGTACACTGATTCCATACCTTTTTTGAATACTAGGCATGAGCTTTCTGGGAACACAGACCAGGAAAACTTCAGTGAAGTTTAAGGTGGCATAAACTGTAGGATGGGTTTTTGCATATATTTTGACTGAGGGACATGTGTTGTCAGTGTAATGAATAGCATTCTGAACATCAGTCCTCTGCCAGGAAGGGACAGCCAGTTTGGTTTGTGATATCTTGCACGTGATTCAGTAGAATAGCATGTGACATCATCTTTGCACAAGACTAGACGTGGTGAGCCCCCCTTTTCAAGTAGGCCCTACATCCAAGCAGTATAAGTTGGAAACCCTGCATCCTGTTTCTGTCTTGTATGATTAGTATGTAGGGATGTCTTGCTTGTTTTCTGTAGTTATCATTTGTACCGTTAGGATTTGTATTCTGAGAAAGGAGATTACCTACTTTTACAACATAAAATGACTCTTTGTAGAAATAATGTGTACCTCAAAGAATAAAACTGGTGAACATGCTGTGTGACAACTTGTAGCAATGAAAGAGGTTGATATTGGTACAGGATATGGTAACAGTGTGGTGGAATTTTCTCCACGCATTATTTTCTGATTTTGACCATCTCATATTTAACATTTTTGTCACATTTTGTAGATTTTTATTCATTCCTCAATATGTGTTAAAAGTAAGAATTGTGAACCTGAAGATAACTTAAATGGTTGAAACATGTTGTTCAGTAAATAAATGGAACATATTTGTGTTTAGACGGATTTTGTCGTGATCCTGTTGTAAATAATACAATGGAATGCCATCCTTTAAAATAAAATTTCTTTTGTTTTGGTACTCTTTTTCCAGATAATTGTGTATGGTGCATTTACAGGAAACCACTGAAAAAAGGTAAATTTTACTGCTTGTGTGATACCGTCTTATAGGATTTATTAAATTACATTATTTTATGTTGTTTACAGTGTATAGGAAGCCAGGTTTGACCCCAGGTCGTGGTCAGAACATCTACAACTGTGATTATGACAGACCACCAAATGAGAATCAAGTATGTGATGTCAATGTTAAGGACTGGTTTCCATGTACTCAAGAAAATAACTTCAACTACCATAAATCTGCACCTTGTGTCTTCATCAAACTGAACAAGGTAATTGATAATGGAACCAGCAGAAATAAGTTCTGTCTGTTTCTGTCCATATATGTTCTACCATAACCGGACTTGCATACTAGAAGCTATTGATTACATGAAAGCGACATGTTATGCTGAAATTGTATTTGTATTATTTTACATGTAATTGTGTATGTGGAGGAGTGTCCTTGAGAAGCTAGGGAAACTAGAAGCTTCTTAGATGGTCAAGAAATTCTGTAACTTTTATGGAACCTAGATGTGTATTAACTGCACACAAGAACCCACCACTGGCCCGTCTCCTAAGCTGTTTGAATCCATTCCATACTCTCAGATTCTGTTTCTTTAAGATCCATTATAATATTTTCCCATCAGTGCATAGGTCTGCCAAGTGGTCTCCTGCCATCAGGTTCCACTGAGAATTCCATATGCTGTGCTTATCTTTTCTGTGCATGGTGCTTACCCCACACTTCTCATTCTCTTTGATTTGAATCTGAGGTGTGTACTGCAAAAATTGGAATGCTAGTTTGCTTATCCAGTTATCAGCATTTTGTTAGGCTACATTTGAGAACAGAACAGGCAACAAGGTCAGCATTTACTGTGTTCTGCGGCATCTGAACTGCACTGGGTTTTCTTTCAGACAATTTTTTAAAAATTTATTTTGAGTTTTTAGGTACCAGTTTGGCCAAACTGTCTCCATTATGCCTTTGATTTGATTAGTGTAATAGTATAATGCCATATAATGGGGATTTTTTAACCTGTACAGTTGTAACATGTTTATAGCCATTCTCATTACATAATTCATTAGTGTGACCTGCGCTTACTGATTGTACAGTGCACATCTGATAAGGTTTCAGACAGCAGTGATCAGCACATTGCTACTTGGTAATCATTCTTTCTGCCCAAAAATATGTGGTATAGATCCATTGAACATTGAATCCATTAAATTGTTAAGATCTGTTTTATTGACACTTGAGTGCATTCTTAACAATGCTAATGCAGTGACTGGCACATGTTTGCAGTAATAGAGGCCCCCATGTGTGAGGTTTCTAGGTACATTATAAACCATTGCAGGAGATGGTTTGCTTCTTGCATGTGGGTGCAGGCAGAGTACACATTACAGGGTAGTTAATGTTCATCTTTAAATGATTTTTCAGATCTATGATTGGAGACCAGAATTCTACAATGACACTAGGGACTTGCCAGAAAAAATGCCAAGACATCTCAAAGACTATATTCTCACACAGGCGAGAATTGATGCTCGGACGGTAAGTGAAGATATGTTCACCCATACTTGTTTAGTGTTGAACCTTGGAACACATGAGAATGTCCATGCAGGGAAAAATGAAAACCAACATTTGTTCATGCTCTTCATTTGTACTTTAGTCTAATCAAGTGCAGGGAGTAATTTTGATGAAATTATCCTCATTTGATGGACTGTAATGACTGAGAATTTGAACTGAAATTCTTGCCCAAAATACTGCTTTTCAGCCACACAAGGACATCACTCAGGTGGTTATGTGAAAACTTCACATGAAATTTAGCACTGTGGCATAATCTCATTGTGTGTGAAATAGCTGCCACTACAAACAGCAGGTATCTGAAGGAAGTAATAAGTGCAAGCATGTGACATTAAAGTTGTACTAAAGAATGGAATACAGTAAAAGCTGGTTTGTCTGGCACTGGATGATGCAAGATGCACTGTTAACCTTGTTATGGACAAACAGGACAATGCTGTCCAAGCAAATGTACATCTTTTCATTTGAAAGGGAAAACGTTGTCCTGCAGCAGGCATTTAAATAGAGTGGAGCTCTGCCAGCAGCAGAAACATGGAATTCAAAAAAAGCTGTGTGCTAAAGATTAACCATAAATGTATGAAGACCGATTACACTTCACTATTCCATCTGCCAGCAGCATCCACCACTGATTCTGAGAGTTCAACAAGTGAAAGTTTATCAAGAAAGACTATTTACAGAGTAAATTTACAAAAGTGAACAGCTAAGACAGGGACAGAAAATGTGTGTCTTCGTGTCTTGTTGGTTTGCGTAGATTATATATACACACCATGGTTATATACGTAGTGATGAAACGGCAGTGGAGATTACAGTACGAAACAGCACAGGATATCCTGTGATAAAATTAAATGGTCAGCTCTGTCCATAAAAGTGCTACGTACACTAAGATACACATTATGTATAACGTTGTAATACAGTAAAACTCATTTAAGATGCCCCCAGTTAAGATGGTTTTATGCCTAAGATGTCAGGATTAAAAAGCACCAGAATTCACCAAAATTCCCAGCAATTCCAGAAAATAAATGCAAGATGCTGCAGAGTTAGTGAAAGTGACTGGAACTACTGGCCACCCCTTGTGGTCTACCTGATAGTGAACGTATGGAATCTGAAGATGTACACTGCAATTGATATTGAAAGAAGAGCAAGACACCCCACGCCTCACAAATATTTCAAGGAAAAGTAAACGTCTGGAATGAAATGTGAACTTGTGAATGAAAAGCCAGTGACAGCACAGTTAGAGGTATAAATAAAACTGTGAATGAAAGGTTACAGACAAAGTGGTTAGATGGTCAAATACAGGTGAGAATGTGTTAAAGACAGCTGCAAAGTATACAAATTCAGCACACATGTGTAATTAGTTCACAAAAAAATTAAAAATTAGATCTTTTTAGTCCTACCCTTTTAAGGCGTTTCCTGCTTAAGAGGTCAGATTTTCTTGGAATTTTCTAAAACTTCTTAAGAGGGTTTTACTGTATCTGGAAACTGTGATATGTGGCAACCCTTTGGTCTGGGATGACGACAACTAGGATGATGAGGAGGAGAATGATGATGATGATGATGATGATGATGATGATGATGATGATGATGACGACGACAATAAACAACTACCACCACCATCATTATTACTAATACTGATATATTATTGTCATTTCTGGCAAGGCTGGTTCTGAATCAACTAAACCAGCAATTGCCACTCTGGAAGTTTTTAAAATCACACCTGAATCAGAAGGGCATATTCAGCTGCTAAATAAAGATTTATTATGTCAATGAAAAGAACTTTACTGAAGCTAGTCTGATAAGATCATCTGCAACAAAACTGCAAGATTTGAGCTACTTCAAGGGAGAATTTTGATATTGCAGTCATTTCTTCATTTTCAGTTTCCAACACCTCGATTTTGCAAGCCCACCAAGGTCTTGTGTTAGCAGACAAAATATCACCAAGTAGTCACAAGTCTTCAGGTTATTTTGTCTATAAAGAATAATGCTTGTAAAATGGCAAGTTATGTTTACCTTCCAAATTAAACATGTACTTTAAACATGCCATTGATGCTGCCCACTTTTGTGATACATATATTAAGTAACTTCATGTTCTGCTTCAGTACGTAATTACTTTTTTCTGCTATACCAGAGGATATATGTTAAGTTTTGAATTTGTGAATTATGCTTAGTGTTAAAAACTTGACATTTTTATTGACAGTTGCAGCGTGTATTAGTGACTTAAGTTTCTTAAATGTCATTTCTTTGCATTTATTACCAATGTACAAAATTTCATGACTGCTATAATAATCCTGTCATAAGATTTTTCTTACTGCCATCTTCCCTTCTTTTCAGCCTTCCAGTCATACTTTTCCTAAAGGATTTTCTTACTAGAATGCTGTATGCATTCCTCATCTCCCCTGTCCCAGTCACGTGTTTTGCCTGTCACGTCTTCTGTCAGTTCAGTGTCCTTGAAACATGGGGTGACCTGTACAAGCCACACACTGTTCACTATCCTGAATCACACATTGCTTCATCCTTGCTAAGTCGCAGAATTTTCTGAGCAGCTTATTTTGAAACATTGTTCTTCCTGAGCAAGATACTGTGTTTCACACCCATACAAAACATTTGGCAAAATGAGTGTTTTTAAGTCTTCCGCATTTTGCAAAGTAGACTAGAATATAGTGACTTTTACTTATACTGTGTACACTTGTACAACTCTGTGTTTGGTCAGGCAGCAGCCTGCTGCCTGACCAAACACACACACAACTGCAACACGCAGGCATGTGAGGTAAACACAACAAGTATCGTAACCATTTCCGATCCCTTCAGCCTGCTGCCTGACGTTGAAACATACACACAGCTACTAACATAAACTGGATGTTCAAACATCCGCACAGTTTCACCATCCAATCTGTATCTTCAACAAATCAACACATCATTTTGATTCAAGATAACAGCATGTATTACAGGATTTTTAAGGATAAATCTGAATATCGCATTTTAATGCTGTAATATTTTATATAGCGACATGATGTGTACCCCCCTGATGATGGTGAATACATCGAGACGTGTCAAAGGAATAGAATAAATTGATATAGATTATGTACTATAATTTGTGTGTTTGGTTGGTTTTTAATTATAAATTATTGTCAATGCACGGAGGTGAATAATATGAGGTTTTAATACCTAGGTGTTTTGAGTGCTGTAGATTACTTATTGTCCTTTTCTGTGAGGAAAATGATGCATCAACCAGTTGTGCCTCAAACCAGGTGATGCTAGCTGACAAAATTTTAGTACCTTATGTTTGACATTGAAAACTGATTATGCACAAATATGATGGGACCTGTGTTGGGTCTTTATAGTAGGTGATGACTTATTACATGTCAGTTGATAACATGGAACTTGCTGACATAGGGGTTTACCGGTCCATGTTATGGCTGGAATATTTTATTGTTTTAGCTGAACACAATTTGGATAAGTTGTGAAGGTGAGAACCCAGCAGATGTAGAAAATATTGGACCAATTCAATACATCCCCGGGCCTGGATTCCCTGGTTACTTCTATCCATACAAGAATTCTGAGGGCTACCTCAGCCCTGTGATGGCCATTCACTTCCAGAGGCCACGAAGTAAGTCTGAAAGTGGATGGTAAAATATAATTTAAAGTTACGGAACTTCTGAATTAATGGAGTGATGGACAAATGGACACATGCTTTGATATACAACCCCGTGTAATAGTATAGGTGTCCCATTTACTTGGACCCATGGGGAAGTATGCCATTAAGGCATGTTCCACATGATCACCATTTTGGTTGATACACTTGTGAGTAAGTCACCCAATGTTGCTGTGCTCTTTTCAGCATGTCACACATGATTTTCATAAAGGCTCCACTAATTAGGTGCTGCAGGTTGCCCAGTCATTTATTATCTCCAAGTATACTAAGGCCTTCAGATGGCCCCACAAGAAGAAATCCAAGGGGTACAAGTCTGGTGATCCTGGTGACCATTTCTGTGAGGCTGTTCTTCCTATCCATTGGCCTGGGAACTGTTAATTCAGCTAGCTCTTCATGCACAGCAAAAATAATGATCCTCAATAACTGTATGGTTCCGCATAAATGCGACACTGTAGAAGTGACTTTTTTCCATTTCAGAAGTGGGGCATGTACAATGGAAGGCATTTTTATTGCTACCATCCGCAAGCTACCTAGCCATTTCCATGTAGTGCCACACGTGACCCTTATGTCAGATTGTGTGGGAGCCATATGCAGGTTTTCTGTGCTTTCAACTGCTTTGTGTGTGTGTGTCTCCCCCCCCCTCTCTCTCTCTCTAACTCACACACACACATTATTTCAGGGGTCTTGCAACCCTTTGTCACTGACAAGCATTTAGCTTCTGGGCAACCTGGATTTTGTTGTTGGAACATGTTCATAGGTGGAGCCAGGATAGCATAATCAGTAGGGTAAATAGGCTACAGGCTGGACAATTTGCAGTGTGAATCCTGGTAGGGGCAAGTGATTTTTCTCTTCTGCAAAATGTGGAGAATGGCTTTGGGGCCTAATCAGCCTTCTATTAAATGCGTAGCAGGATTCTTTTGTGGCCGTACAGTGGCCAGTACATAAAGTTGACCACTCACTTCGATCTAGTGGTGAGGTTAAGGTTGAGGGGAGCTGGATCTCTATTCACCCTGTATGCCTTCGTGGTGTGGAGAGAAATTACATTCCTCTTTTACTGTGTTTTTAATGTGGATTTGTATGACATGTAATGTGTCATTCCACTGTACAGCACTTAGCCTTTTAGAGCCTAGCGGTAACTTTATGTACCACCAGGTTTAACATTAAAAAATTTTACATGGTGCCCACATTGTGTTTATGTGTTTCGTATGGATCTCAGAAGAAACAGCAACTTTTGCCTTATAACACATTAAGAGATTATAACCGAAGTGGAGAGTGTTTACAGTGCGGTATGCACTGAGTCCTTATATAAAACAGATACGCTTCATCTTTAAAGGGTTAATGCTGATCACACACTAATGAAAAGAAGTTGTTGGGTGCAGTAAGCATCCATCTTTCACAAAAGGTTGTGTCCTACTGATGCTAATATGGAGCAAAGTTGTGTGGTGGCAGTGTTGCCAAAATTTTCAAGTGGTTCCCATATGCAGGTGATCAGAAACCCTGGAAACTCTGTCATATAGTACTGTAATCCAGAAAACCATGAGTAGTGCCGTGAAAATCAAATATTGAAGCTTGGGTTGAATCCCTGTGCTTAAGTTTTAGGAGTTTTTAATGATAATAATTTAATATTCTTTAAAATTTGTGAAGGTTGTTGAGGTTCAGTTTGAACGGATTATGGAACGTAGTTTATCATTACCAGTGGTATAGATGAGGCCCCAGCAGACCCCACAGCACAGGGGGTCCCACATTTACAAGATACTAACATTAACTGTGTGTTCTTTCAGACTGAATTCCAACCTTCTGACAGGAGGCAGTATTCTGAGAAATACGGAAGTAACTCCACTAATAATTATATGCCTAGAGCTCCCCAGTATTTATTTCATTCATGTTTTTGAACAAAAATTGTGTATGCATGTCTCCCATCTCACATGCATGTTCCATGTTCTCCACCTTGTTGTCTTCAATTTTGACACCCTAATAACAATTGTTGAACTGTAAAATTATGCTGCTTTCTCTGGCTTCCAGTTTCCTGTCTCTAAGGTCCAGTTATTTTTTGTAGCACTCAATCGTCAAACACAGTTGGTGTTTTCCGCTTAGGGTGAGAGTAAGTTACACACTCACAGAACGACAGGTAAAATTATACTGCCTGAATAACAAACAAAGAATTGACTGACTGATGGGCTGACTAATGACAGATGGACGGACTAACTCCACTGGGCAGGGTCCTTTTTAAGAAGCTAATAGTTCCTCAGCTTGGCAAAGAAATTTCTTGTGTTTTGTGGATTCTGAAGATTCATTATCATGTTCACAAGAACCTGTCACTTCTCCGTATCCTGAGCTAGATAAATCTAGTCCACACCCTCCCATCCTACTTCTTTAAGACTGATTTTAGTAATATTTTCCCTTCTACACCTAAGTCTTCCAAGTGCTGAACCTATTAATACATGGTGAGAAGTACAAATCATAAAGCTGTCCAATATGGATTTTCCTCAATTCTTCTGTTACCTGCTCCCTCTTAGGCCCACAATGTCTTCATCAGCACCTTCTTCTCAAGCAGCCTCAGCCTTTATTCTTCCTTTCATGTTAGAGACAAACTTTTGCACCCATGTACAACATTAAAATACAGCAACTACAGTTGATCACTACAGTTGATCACTGTAGTTGCTATATTTTAATGTTTATTTAGATAGGAAACATGATGATGAAAATTCAGGAGTAAATGGTAGGAGGCATTCCTTGAATTTAATGTGCTCTTTAATTTCTTGTTGCGTACAGTTGTGGTTTGTTAGTGTTGTTCCCAAATATATGAACTTTGCTACCTTTATGGTGTGATATTGTCCTGCTTTCTGTTACTTCCAGACCAACCTATTTACTAGCAACTAATAAAACTTCTGTGCTTTTGCTCTTAGTATTTGTGCTCTTGTGTAATACATCAACTTCAGCATAGACCAGAAATGAATATCTCCCGTTCAGTCTCCATCACTCCTGGGTATGGTGGATCTTGCTCATGAAATATTCTAAAGCAAAGTCAAAAGTCAGTGGAGATAAACATCTTGTTTTAGACCATTCTGAATAGGAAATTTATCAGACAGATATTTGCCTATGCAGACTTTACTTTAGGTTTCATTTAAATATGTTTTGAACACATGGATGTGTCAAACTCAATGAGAATATTATGCAAAATCTCACCCTGAGCTGAACCAGGCTTCTTGAAATGTATTAATAGCTGTTTTGTGTGTCTTAATTTGTACGTTTTTGTCTTGGAAACAGGAAGATTCTGAACTGAATTGTAGCAGGCATTCCCTGAACTTATTCTCTGTCTGGCGTTACACATTGATTAATAATTACTTTAACTTTGTCACTTACAGTAAAAAGGTAAAGTTCATCGTAGGACAGGCCATGAAGGCCCAGAGGGGCAGCAGAGTTACAGCTCTACTCTTCCCTTAACCTCAGCACTAAATCGGGGTGGGTGGTCAACACTATACCTTATCTGCTGTAGCTGCGGGAAAGAAACCCAGTACCCATTGTACAGGAGGCTGGGTAGGCCGCAGGGCTGATGTGCGCAGGTGCAGAAAATCTCGCCCCCACTGGGATTCAAACCCTGGACCATCCAGCCTGTAGTGAGTCACTATACTGACTACATTTTCCCAGCCCTGCCACTTACAGTACTGAATTTATGTTAGGGTTGTGGTTTTACCGCTTGATAACAGCCATCTTGACCCGAGCAGGATCTGTTTTATATATATATATATATTGCTGGTAGAACACACACACTCTTGCCAGGTTTATCCTAGGGATAAGCAGTGACTTAATGAGTGCTATCCAAATTTCATACAGGAAGTCAGAGACTTTTCTTACCAGTTTTAGTTTATATATGTGAGATGTTTTGGTATTCAGTGTAGAATGGGCTTGTTACGTCTCGGTTATGACAGTTGTACTGAACTATCTTGGCTAAAGTACTTTTCACTGCAATTTGTTTACATAATCTGGCATCATAATTGTACTGTCTATTCACAACAGTTGTGTGAAGTCAGGGAAGAATACCTCAACTGTTTTATTTATTAATCTAATTGCCTGGTTATTTTCAGCTGGTATCCTCATCAACATTGAATGCAAGGCCTGGGCACGCAATATTATTCACGATCGACAAGAAAGAGTTGGCATGGTTCATTTTGAGTTGATGATTGATTAGCATAAGACCTTGTATGTAATAGGAAGTTGAGGAATATCCATGAGATAACCAGCATGGTTGATGTTTCGGGTCAGATATGTAAGATGGGTCAGGCGTTAGTTCTGGCTGTACTGTCCTGCCCTTGTTTATTTGACATTCAACAAGTAGGAGGGTGACAGCACTGATTTTGCTTCCCTTCAAATTTATATCTCATTCCCATATTCTCATTCCATTTGTAGTACCTAGTTTTAGTTTAGATGTGTTGCAAGGTGAGATGTAGGTATATGCATTTTAAGTTCCAGTGTTGATGAATAGAGACTGTACATATTCCTTTTTTTATACATCTTTACACGATTGTAGGAGCCGAATTTAAGAAAATATAATAATTTGAATGTTTTTAGGTCATTATAAACTTGAGGTTTTTGACTGAGAATTGTCCAGGTAAATGATTATCTGTATAAGATTTTAATATGATATGAAACTGCCATGCCTTTAAGATGTTTGGCATTTTTTTAGCCCTAGCCATAAAAGTATTTCCATTATCTTTTCATTCTTAATATTGTTTGTCTTTCAATAACTCATTTTGGATTGCTACATAAAATTTTGTTTTGAAATAATTTATCTGTTATTTGACATAGATTACTACTGATTTTGCTTCCCTTCAAACTGATTCCTCATTCCAATATTCTCATTCCATTTTTAGTACCTAGTTTTCATTTAGGTGTGTTGCAAGGTGGGACGTAGGTATGTGCATTTTAAGTTCCTATGTTGATGAGCTGAGACTGTACATACTCCTTTTTTAATACAACTGTGCAAGATTGTAGCAGCCAAATTTAAGGAAATGTAATAATGTGAATGTTGTTTTGAGGTCATTATAAATTTGGAGTTTTTGATAGAGAACTGTCCAGGTAAATGATTATCTGTATAAGATTTTAACATGATACGAACCTGCAACACCTTTAAGATGCTGGGCATTTTTATAGGCCTAGCCATAAACATATTTCCATTACCGTTTCATTCTTAATATTTTCAGTCCTTCAATAATTCATTTTGGATCGTTATGTAAAATTTTGTTTTGAAATAATTTATCTGTTATTTGACATAAATTACTACTACACGTAATTACTACTTGTCACTGTTAACAGTTTGTGTGCAGAATTCAAAAACACACCCACACACACATTTTGTTACATGTACACTTACAACCCTACATCCCCCCCATCCCAAATGTTCAATCCTTTTTCTTCGCAGTTAAAGATCATATTGTATGCAGTTCGTACTTCATGTGAATAGTATTTGTACTGGAGTGTTGGCATGGACTATATAATGTCATACAATGTATTGTTTACATGTATAGAGTTTTCAATGTGAACAAGTTTAACTTTCACAGATTTTATATAATGTGAAGCTATGTGAAACCTGTAGCTTGAACTGAAGCTACAACAGAATATTTTTAAGTTAGCAGGTATCGAATATTCAAAATTGAATTTTTTTGGATGACAGTCACTTTTGTAGTGATATACCAAAATATATTAAAATATTGTAAATACTCATGTTTTAGCTGTAATGATAAATATTGGCAGCTAGCACCTCATTGTAAGAATAGGCAGCAAGTATTGAGTATGAGGTGTTGCTTGGCAAAAACACTTTACTTGTAATGCATGACAAGGGGAAATGCAAACCAGTACTGGCTGTTCATTTAAAGTCATACCATAAAGTGGACCTACCTGTGTTTGATTAAAGCATAAAGTGTTTTCCAAGAATGTCCAGTGTCAGTTGATTTCCACAGTTCCAATCAAGACTGTGGAGAGGAAACAGTTTTCGGTTGGATGTTCCAGTTCTCAAGCTGTCAGCTTTGTGACAATGAGTGCCTCACCGTCCTTGCTGTATATCACCATGTTTCTGTGAAAGAGGTCAGGGTGCCATAATGCCTTAGAATACACGTTTGTTGTATAATTTTGTAAAATTTTGAACAAAAAGCACCTTTATGGGCACATCCAGTTTGTCTGTGTTAAAAAAGAATACATATAGGCAGGATATATATAATTTTTCATTGTGCCTTACTGTAAGATGACATTACATTAAATAGTTATAACTAGTATGAATAGTTTATTCGTTGTATTGAAATGAAATTTGTAACTAAATAAATGAGACAGTTGGTTCATACTGACTCATAGTGCTTGTGACAGCGTGTTTTAAATTATTTCAGAAAGTTAGAGGAGAGTAAAGATCTTAACAGAGCTGTTTTTTGTTGTACTACATTTAAAACTTTATAGTTTCTCTTGCAGTTATTGGTAATTTTGCAGCTTGTTAGATTCAGCCTCTTGTTGATTCAGGGTATTTATTCATAACTGTTCTGTAGAACTGTGGGATTTGTGAACATGTTTCTGAACATTGCACATACCTGTTACTCTTACCAGCATGTGCTTACTGGTAGATGGAGCTCTGTTTCCTTTCAAATATGAAACAGTGGAAAGAATATTGCAACAAACACAGAAATGAAACTGTCTAACGTTAGTCCAAATATCTGGAGAATTTTCATTGAAGAAAGCTGAAACATCCCTCTCCGTAAGCCCCAGGTATGCTGAAGCAGTATTCTTTATGTTTCTGTTTTGTACACCGTAAGAAATTAAAACACACACATACACACAAAGTGTTTCAGTATGTTTCTGTTTTTGTCTCTGATCTTAGCTTTGTTTTGGGCTGGGCTGGGATGTCACCACCATTTTAAGTTTGAAAAGGATTCTGTGGATACAATAGATTTTATAAATGCTGGTCTGTGAAAATGTTTGTCAAATTTAATACTGTGCTGATTGTGTTCATTAGAGTACAGCCCAGCAAGCACAACTTCGACAAAGTCATGCAGGTTGTCATGCATTCGAGGCAGCAGGTAGGACTTCGAAAAAAACACTGTGGTATATTGCATGACTATAATGTGATGACAGTTCTGGTTACTGGAGTTACTATTCATATGAACAGGAAAAAATCAAAAGAGAAAAGAAGTTACTTTTCCTTATCAAATCCATTTTATTTCTCTATACATGAAAATATATTTTAGTAAATAACTACCGTACGTTCCTGACAAGGCACTACTACCTACTCCATTATGTTCTTATTGTCATATTATCACCACTACATTGCAGATATTTAATACAGAATCGCTTGGTAAAGGATTATGTTCCATCTGTATATACTGTAATTGGCTCCATTTAGAATCTGGATGTTTAGTTCATTATTGCAATTTTAAAGAACAGTGTGTTTAAGATAGTGTATATTTTTGTTAAATAACCCTGGGAGTTATGACATTGTCATTAAGTAACTTATATGTCAGTCTAGACACTTGTATGTGTACAATGGTAACATGAAAGTAATTCAGCAATTGTTGCTGTCTTCTGAAACACCACCCATTTCTGGACCAGTCATGCAGTAACAGTTCTAGAGCATATCAAACAACACATTCTAGGACAGACAAATGAACTTGCAGGTGACCTCCAGCGTGCCTGTGTTGAGAACCACAAACCCACCTGCTCATACCTAATATAACTGGTATATTAGTACAATAAAACTTCACCATTTTGACTGCTGAATTCAGGAATGATGACAAGTTTACAGGTCTCATAAGCAGTGATAGTGTGTGCTGTACTCATATCTTTGCATTTCTTTTACATTAATAGTACTGTGTTTAGAAATGGTCTAAAAATGTTACACTCTCACTGTGTTATGCAGTATATTGAATGGAGGTAAGTAAATAAATAATGTTAGCTCCTTTTGCTGTAGTTAGATACCTCTAGTCAAGCAAAGATGCCTTCATTACAAACAAGATGTATAAATAATTGTGCTCATGTTCCATAAATTCAGTGGATGTAAGCAACTTGAAAGAAATCTTGATTTAATTGTAATTTACAATGCTTATAGTTGCTATACTGCTGTTCTCATGTACAGTATAAAAGTAGTAAGGATATCTATGTTGAACATTGACAAATTATAATAGGTAAAAGAAAATTTATGTTTATTTTTAGGACTGTTATGACAGTATAATTTCAGTATCAAGTAAGCCTAATGCAAGCTCAACTACATTTATACTTCAAGAAATTTTTTTCAGTGCTATCCAGAAATATGTCCTGTAGGACAGTATTAAAAATGACACCAAGAATTGTTAGAATGAGGATATAGTACCTTTACAAATACTAGCTCATTATACAAATGTTCAGTAATAAAGGAGATGAAAGGAGAAAACTAATTGGTGTGGAATTCTAAAAATGTACTTCCAAATTATGTCTTTCACAGCCAGCACTGTGCACTGTACTATATGTAAACTGGAAAGAATGTTTGCCTTTTGATCATTACTAGTAATGAGAAACTTCAACATTATTGAGGTTGCACAATCATACATATTCATAATGTTCAGTAAGTATGAAATCTTGTGACAATAATTTGCTGTAGATTGCACATTTTAACTAACAAATCAACTGGAATTTTCATCCTGTAAATTTGTGATCAAAATATGAGTGCTGAACCCTTTGAGTGTTGCTTACTAATCCTGCACCTAAAAGTACTTAATATAGATAAAGAGCAAATTTCAGGGGAGCTGAATGGTATAAATCCTTGACTTAATTGTCAGAATAATTAAGTCGTGTGGAGGGGGGGGGGGGGATAACCATTTGGTGCCAAAAGTCAACTACATTTGATGCACAGCATGATTCTGAGAAAACTGAATGTTCATTAAAGTTGTCAGCCAAGAACGTCCAGAGTAATGGGCAGTCACTTAAATCTTGGGTCTTTTGTGCGATACGCTGGATACTAAACTCTGACTCCAAAGGGTTTAAGGTCAGTTAAGTGAGCTTACCACTTACATTTAGTCATCAGCTAGCAAATGAGTTGAATATCAGTTAGCCTTTGTCACTACACACTATTGAATTCACCTGCAGCTTTTTAATGTGCCATGCATCAGTGGGTAGGTTCCAGTGGTCTATTGGTCTGTAGTATAAATGAAAGTAGCTGGTTTCGAAGTGTATTTGAAAATTTTATCTTTTGTGGGGCGTTAATCACAAAAACTATTTAAAGTTGTGAGAGGGGCCAGCTTTAATAAATTGGCCAAAGAACTGGAAGCCAAAGGTTTTGTAATATAAGTACAATAACTGATGGGGAAATTGTGAGGGATTGCATGGGCAGCAAGGAATGAATGTGCAACTATATTGGAAACTGCTTTTTGTTTTTACTTGTTACACAATTTTTATGCAACTTTTAAATGACATTTTTTTTTTTCAATATTTGTTGTCTGGGGATTGCTGCAGAAGCGTATATCAAGGGGGGGGGGACACAAGTGCAGTGTGAAATGAACTGCTGCTACATGCGTTTCTGGTATTAAAATATTGTATGGCAAAATAACTAAAAATATAACAGTTGCCTGCCCTTGGCCCATCAAATTACACACGTGCATGGGCCAGCAACTTGTTTTAGAATGTAGGCTAAGCAACGGGTTTGAGTCTTGGTGAAATGTATTGCGTTGACAGTGCTCGACTTGAATCTAGGTGTCATAATACTTCCTTTAAATTTCTGTCATTTAAGTGAAGCCAGTGGTACTGAATATCTCGAGAGTATTGACGACAGTGTTTAACTGGCCTTTTATTGCAGACTGTCACTTTAAAAACCACTGTTCATCTTGGAGCAAAAATATATTCAATTTTTTTTGTCATGCGGCGTGATTTGTACAGTTTTTTAGCCCGCTGTATAAAGGTGGTTGGCTTTGCTGGACTTGGCAGTAAGAGACTGAGAAATCTGTGGTCCCCAGTCATACTAATTTGGACCGCTATGGCGATGGTGGTAAAAGAGTTCCGACGCTGGCGCTCGTGACGTTCCTGTTCCGCCAAACATCCTTCCCCAATAGAATTTCTAAATATAAAACATCTCCCCCCCCCCCTTGGCCCAGTATACTTAGTTGCCAATGTTGGCCGACGACTGGCTGCATCGGCCATCTTTCTGTATTTTAGTGTACTGCAGGCAGCACAAGAGATGTCGAAAAATGTGGAGAATAATAAGGATGGTGGCATCTTATCACCAGATCTTGAGCTTTCTACGCCGAAATCCTTTAAGACGTTCCTGTATGATCCTAGTACGGGAGCCGTGCTGGGAAGAACTGGAGCAAGTTGGTGTAAGAATTTCACAAATTTTCAACTTGTATTTCTGATGTCCTGTATTAAGAATCGTCTGTAGTCGACTGTGTGGAAAAGTGCAGCTAAGCGGAAAATGTGTTAACGCATATGTGGAGAGTGTGTTCCGTTATGTATTGAATTACCCATAACAGGCAATATTTTCTTTATTCGGGATGTGTGACTGTGGTGCAGTACTGGTTTTGGAATAATTTCCTTTCAGATGTCTGAATTTCCTCTGAACGAAAATTACGTGTTCTATATTTCATTATCCCAAGTGTATATAAGCGCCCCCCCCCCCCCAGTGACAGACGTGTAAGTAGATATTAAGAGTTAAGTTTTGTAAGGAACAGACGACAGGGTTGTATGTGAAAATAATTTGACGGATTAATTAAAGACGCTGCGTGACATAAAAATCGCTAGCGACGTGCTGTGACGCAGTGCGCTGACTGAAGTTGCGTAATTTTAGCAGTTCCATTGCTCGATTACGCAATCCAGGGAATACTTTTACAAACCCATTACGTGACGTGAGATCCTCATGGTAGATAATGGCTACGATATTCATGAAGCGTCGTGAAATGAAGGTTAATAACAAGTTACGGTAGAAGTAGTCCTTAATTTTGTATATGAAACAATGAAGATTATAGCACCGGGTGCCTGGAATGAAGTGGCGAATGATTCAGTCTACCGTGTAGGCCCTCATGCTTTTTACCACATAAGCCGTCCAAAGTTCTCCTAGAATAAACGGTAATTTTTTTTTCTGCGAATCATTTCAACCTTAAATGCAGCTGTCAGTGTAACTGAGTTCAACACTAGAATTACCTTCTGGATGCCTTGCACATGTTATGAATATTGGTAGCATAGGCACGTACTGTACACAAGGCCGAACGGGTGTTGTAGCCGTAAGGCTGTAGACTTGTACTCCGGAGATGGTGGTTCGAATGGTCCAGATCATCGACTATCATGACTTATTTGTAATGTTCCTTAGTCCCTCCAGGCAAATGCGTGAATAGAAAATCCACTAGGTTACGGCTCCTGTAAAACCCTGCCCCAGTTGGCATTCATCAGTCCTACCAATCAACGACACCGCATTTAATCTGAGATACTGACAGCAGTGGCGCAGCTAGGTCATTTTGGCGCCCAGGACGAGTAACCACAATGGCCGCCCCCATTAGAAATTATGAACTTTAAAAAAATCGCTGTTATTCGTGGAAGTCTTTTTATTTTCCTCAGTAATTTAACATTTGTTGAGAAAAGAAAACCAAAATTTTTATTCAAACTATTCATTTTGCCTCCCACTTTGCCACCCCTTGGACTCTGCCGCCACGGGTGGCGGCACTTATCGCACCCCCGCCATTTCCCCTTCAGCAGCGCGTCTAACTAACAGCATCGAAAATCAGCTTTCCCCCTCCCTTTTAATTAATAATGGAATTCAACTAGTACAGCAAATTTTCTAACACAAATTTCGTGTATGTTTCAGTGAGAATAGTAGCTTTCTACATCGTCTTCTACATAGGCCTTGCGGCGTTTTTTTCACTGGCTATGTGGGTGTTCCTGAAGACACTCAATGATGATGGTCCCAAATATTACCTCGACGATTCAGTCATCGGAACGTCACCAGGTACGTTCTGAGTTTTTAACGTCAGTGTTTCGCGGAAGAACGTAGGTATGTGTGTGTGGCATATGCTCTTCATACGTGTGTTAATACAGAAAGATAATGTGTTGATATATACTTGGAGTTTGTTGACACAGGAACAGAGGAAGTACAATAGTACACAAGGAGTGCATTGCACATATGGCTGTTTGTTTTTCACTCGGCAGTTGGTGCGAAATACTGTAGCTCCCATACATGCGTGTAAAGGTACGCACACACTGGAACGCAGCGCATGGAGATAAAATATTCTTCCCGTTATTAGCTATGGGACATCGCACATTGATCCGCACCGGACGCAACGGATCGTGGCAATTCCGTCTGGGAGGGGAATGTTGTTCGCCCAGGCCGGCGTGTACGGCTGACTCAATGGTCAAGATATCGTTATCGTAATGCATTGCACGCTGTATCGTATTTCGGCCTGGTAAAGTGGATTTGACTGCAGGCCGCTGATTAGCAAACAACACGAGCACGTCTGAAGAAGAGGAAATAGTTATTATGTCTTTGTTAAGTGAGGAAGAACAAAAGAAAGAGACGAAGATTCTGGGTGCATAATACATGCAAGAAAAGAATGATTCATGGCGAATTTCATTCCCTATATCCGGACTAACTAGAAGATGAGGCAAAATTTTTTGAGTATTTTCGGATGACGTATGGAAAGTTTATGACTCTCCTGAACATGTTGGGACCTAATTTTTCAAGGGAAGATACATCTTTTAGAGAGGCAGTAGGACCAAAGGAACGATTGGCACTTTGCTTAAGGTAATGTATTTATTTGTAATAAAGTTATTCAAAAATACGAATTGACAATTAAAAAGGTAAATCTGAATTAAAGATTAATTTTAATTTCTGTATACGTTGCTACTTCACTACGGAGCAGATTGGGAATAATAGTGTGGTAGGTCGCCAAACTCCTGAGCGTGATAATCAGCTGTTATTAGTAGTTTCCGAAGAATTTGAATTCATCAACGCAATTTTCATATCCATAGAATTCACGATTTGGAATAATTTTCCTTTAAATTTCCATCTGATCTCGTAAAGGAGAAGTCTTCACAGTTTGCGCCATGCTTATAAAAAAGTTAGTTAATGTGTCTTCAGAGGATGCCTGATTCTTCTTTTTTGACCATAAATATTCCTGAAGAACTTAACTAGCTCTGTTATTCCAAGTGTCGTGGTCACTTTTTAGTTGCTGCTAACATTCTTACTGTGCAACCATAAGAGTGGCACTGTTTTAGGGACACCTGAGAGTAGGAGACCACTCGGGAGACCCAGGCGTAGATGGGAGGATAATATTAAAATGGATCAAGACGTGGGATGGGGCATGGACTGGATTGAGCTGGCTCAGGGTAAGGACAGGTGGCGGTCTCTTGTTAATGAGGTAATTAACCTTCGGGTTCCATAAAATGCGGGGAATTTCTTGAATAGCTGAGGACCTATTAGCTTCTCAAGAAGGACTCTGCTCCATGTAGTTAGTTAGTTACTGTTAACGGATTAATGTATTAATGTGTTACATATAAATTATCGTCGGAGTTGAATAGCGGAAGCTGCAGGGACCTCCTACGTAAATTACCTTCAGCACAGTCATCGTGTTCACTGAGCTAACCTGGACTAACCATCCCAGTGTGCAGTGGACGGCAGCAGTTTTATGTCGCCCACAGCGTGGGGATCGGCGGCACTTTCGTTGCATATTTTGTTCCTCCTCACTTAACAATGACATAGTAACCATTTCTTTTTCTTCAGAACTACTCATGTTGCTTGCTTATCAGCGACCTGCAGTCAAATGAATCCCCGCAGCCCGTCCGGGGAAATACCATGCACTGTGCTTAATCAGTAAAAATATTCCGACTCGTCCGATGCGTCCGCCGCGCTCCAGTGTGCGCGTACCTTAAGGCTTCTGCAAGAGTTTACGTTTTGTAACGCAGTGTTATGAAGCAGGGTTTTCATTTATATGCATTAGGAAGCTACCAGGTTTTGTCCTTATTTGCGTCTAGCCACAAGTTTAGAAATTTGAGGTTGTAACGGTGGTAACTATGAATTGTACTGTCTTCTGGGATTCACGCCATGTAGCCTTGTAGAAATTTGGGCGATTTCAGGCTTACGCCGCCGTGTAAATGAGATCTTCGCTTTTCTGGGATGTTACGCGGCGTACGTTGGTAGTTATTTATGGTCGTTTCGGGTCAACCTATTGGTCCCATCTTTAAGAGTCTACGCCGCGTAAGATCCCAAATGAGTGAAGATATGATAGAAGTTTGTTAAAGGTTAGACGGAACCAACTGCCTGTTATCTTCAGGGTAGAAGAAGAAAAATTATATTCCAAATATGTCAAATATCATAGAATGATTAAGATTAGAACCGTTCTCTGATGATGAGGACAGAGATGGTCCCCGAAACGTTGGTTTACTTGCCATTCAACCACATGACTGACGCGGCTGCTAGCCCGAGACTAAATAATAAGCAATGAAAAACACCAACAAATGCTCATTAAGTTTTAATGCTCTCTATTTTGTGCTCATTCACGCCTACATGTTTCGACCCTTCTGAGCCATCTTCAGGGAGACCTACTGACAGTACACTAAATCAACGATATCACAGCGGTAAAATGGTTGTGGTATCCTATTGTAGCTGGTGGTTATCTTAGTTGTCCATACCTGCTTGTTGTGCGTGCGTGTGTGTGCGCGCGCGCTCTTTTGTACTGTGTAGCAGTTTACAACTTAAAATTACCAGCAGTTCTTCTACATGTACAGTTAGACTAAATCATTATTGCTTTATGCAAGGACTGATGTGCTCCCTCGTGATGTACCAACGCTGTCAGAAACATGTAGGAGTTTAACCCTTTAAAGACGAAACATATCTGTTTTATATAAGGACTCAGCCCGTACTGCGCTGTAAACACTCCCCACTTTGGTTATAAAGACCAATCTCTTAATGTTTTATAAGGCAAAAGTTGCTGTTTGTTCTGAGATCCGTACAAAACACATAAATGCAATGTGAGCACCACGTAGAATTTTTTAATGTTAAACCTGGTCGTATGTAAAGTTACCGCTAGGCTTTAAAAGGTTAATGTGTTTCTGAATATATTGCTGTGAACTTGTAACAATTTAAATGCGTTTGTCGGTTTATATTAAAAAAAATCGTTTGGATTTATTTGTAATATTACATTGCAGTGAGCTTCATTTCAGGTCTTGGATATCGTCCTATGTCAAGCGTGCACGAAGGAAGTAATCTGATTTGGTACAATGTAAATTCTGAGGACAGCCACAAGAACTGGACCATGGCCTTGGAAACGTTTCTGGAAGGTGGGTAATTTGGTAGGTTTTCAACCGGCCATAGCAGCAGGGGCGACTCGTCCTTAAGGGCTGAAGCCCTCCCAAAAAATTTGAGACGAACTAAACAGTTGCATAAAACTATTCGTTAGGAGATAGTACATTCTTTACAAGAATATGAATAAAATCATTTTAAATTCAAATAACTCGCGACGAACCCTTAAGCGCTGCGGAAAGAGAGCGGGCTGTGCACGTCGGGTCAGCGGAGCTAGGCCGAGTGGTGGGAAGCCAGCGGTGGGTAGGGCGCAGTGCGACCTGCAGGCACTCAGCACAGAGAGGGTTGAAAGGAGGGCCCCGTACATAAACATAACCTGGCTAATAACACTGGGGGGAGGGGGGGGGGGCAAAATTGGCCATGGGTGTTAGGAACTTTATTTTACAAAGGAGGCAGATTTGAAGGAGGGGAATATTGGTCTCATAAAACGCAAGTTTTTCATTTTCTTTTTACTGTCTGTTTTCTATTTGCCATTATTCAATTCAGTAACCAAGAAAATTATTCCTAGGTTGAAAAAATACTGGAGGGGATTTGCTCGCCCTTGCCCCCCCCCCCCTCAATTTACGCCTATGACTCCGTATATATGTCTACCTTTCCTAACGTTTCAAACGCTGGCATTTTGATACGCATGTTTACCTAGCTGTTTTAAAGGCCATATTCCTAAATGTTGTGATTTTAGTAGGCGCAATTTTAAGATGAAGATGAACAAGAACTGTCTGAAGCATTCATATGGGATCAATTTTTTGCAATAACTCTCGCAGAGAAGACTGAGATTAAGAATTTAGGCCGTACAACACCTCATTCATTTACTTCTCACTCATCATGATGCACAATACAAACTTCTGTGAGAAAATTTATCCCTGCTATACGTGCTAACATATGAGGGCAATTCAAAACGTAAGGTTCCTATTTTATTCCCGCTGAAAGCGAGTACTGCGTAGAGTTGGCAAGCATGGGGTCAATTAGTACATATATTCACCACCATACAACAGCAGCAGGAAAGTATGCCCCACGTGGGTTGGGTGTCGAGTAATGGACGAAGACACTGTGATGCGTGTGGGGTGGTCCACAATGATTAATCAGCGTTACGAAGAGCATAGTGAAGCATTCTTAACCAGAATTGTTACAGGAGATGAGACTTAGTTCTCCACTACACCCCAGAGAACACCGTTGAATCGATGACTTAAGCATCCTTACTCGCCAGCCAAACAGAAGGTCAGAGGGTGCAGTGTCCAGGGAGTGATGGCTGCGGTTTTCAGCGTTGTGTACGGAGTTTTGTTGATTGGTTTCACACTTGTTACTTAAATAATAAATGCAGCTGCTTTCTGGAAATTCTAAGATAAACTCAAGGAGGCTATTTGGAGTTCTTCTTTTGCACTACAATCCTCAACCCCACAGTGCTGCCGCAGCTGTGAATTTCTTAACCTCCTGGGGCTGGGAAGTTCTTTCACGTCCACTACACAGTGGTGATGTGCACCGTCGGACTTTCTTTTGTTCCCAAAGATGGAAGAGCACCTTCGAGGTTAGCACTTCCACTTTAATGAAGCTGTTGAAATTAAAGTCCAGAAATGGTTACATGTGCAATACACATTTTGTCTATGAAGGACTTTACAAATTGATATATAGCTGTTATAAGGTCTAACAGACTTTGGGACTATCTGGAGAAGTAAAGCTAATATGAGACTCTGTCTCAACCCTGTGAGTTACTCTGTATGTTGTTGTTTTAGTTAAATAAGAAATAGGGAACCTTACTTTTTGAACTGCTTACATAAGAGGTTGAGTGGTTGCGCTGAAAGAAATACTCTATTAGGCGTTCTCCTAAGTCGTGTAATAATCCCAGGCCCAGCAGTACCATAAGAGTCCTATGAGCTGCCACTGTGTAACTGACTTAACATAAGAATATGCAAAACCAGGTACACTAATTTGAAATATGAAAGTGGTTTTTTGTTCATTTTGTAAGATTCTGTGCAGGTCTACTCAAAATACAGTAAAAATTTTGATTCCTGGCACCTGCAGGAATGAAGGGTTGTCAGAAAGTCAGTACAATTTTATATGTAAAGTATACTTAGCAATCTCATTGACTGACCTAATCATTTAATTTGTCACTTTACATTCTGTACTGTTTTCTCTGCTGCAATTTCTGTTCATGTGTCACCACTGCTTTTATTACGTGGTGTACACATAATGTAAGAAGTAAACAAGACACCAATAATTAGTGATTGAACTTTTTAAGTCAGTGTTGGGTGCTGCATGCTGGTGTAATAGTGAAATGTAACGGACGGTGGTTAGTTTCTGATTCAGTAAAGCTGTCTGGAAGATCTGGAGCCAGATATTGCAGCTTTCACTGTACCACATTTTAATTTTCCTACTGCCTGTTCAAGTGCACCTGTATGTGTTAAATTCATTTGTTCCATTAACAATTTCTATGTGATTGCATCTTTGTAAACATGTAGCCAATGATCAGTAAACACCTACAGGATATATTTAGTTTTCCTATAGAAAGTAACAGTTTTATGGAAGTTTGCAGCATATTACTGAATAAATCAAAGATTTTTCCACTTGTTCTCCATGATTTTTTTTATTAGGAATGGATCAGCAATTGAGTGAATATGTTGAGCCCTGAGAATGAACAATTGTAAGTCATGATGTTGTGGTTTCAGAATACAAGAATCAGACACGGAGCAGGAATGTTGTTCACTGTGACTATAGGAATAAACCGAACGGCAACACTGTGTGTGCTGTCGATGTAGATGCTTGGGAACCGTGTACTTCTGCCAATACGTTTGATTATCTCAACAGTGAGCCATGTGTCTTTATTAAGCTTAACAAGGTTTGTCTGCTGACTAAGTTTTATGATGAGTCTAAGAAAAGTTATTATGATGTTTGTGCTTATGATTAACATGGTCCAGTTAATGTGGTCATAATCCTATTGGCATCAGTGAGCTGACTGAATTGACAAGGCAAATCCTGATAAGCACTGCAAGATCCAGCCTGGCCAATTGTTTGATGCTTGTTTTCTTGTACTTGATTATATCTTACTTAGCAGTTGTCAGGATGATCAAGTTTGAAGTCTAGTAACACGTTTTTACGTGTATTATTTTCACCATAGTGGTAGACTTATAAGTGATTTACTGCTGTGCTTCCTGATTAGAATTTTCATCAGTAGATGTCATGGCAGTAAAGTTGCGATCCTAGTGCAGTCTTATAATATTTCTACCACAGATGTCAGTTTCCTCTCCCTTGCCCCCTTTCATTGTCAGTAATGGTGGAGGCAGTGATAACAGATTTAGAATGGAGTAGTAGAGAAGAATCCGTGTAGAAACATTAAGAGGGACTTACAAAGACTTATTCATTCAATATCACACAGGAATTCTAATTGTGATCTTCTAGGTTATGACACTGTGTAATATGGTAGAGTGGCACCAACGTTTTGAAGAAACACACTGCTTCCATCTTCAGTGTACATAGAGGCAGCATGTTCTCCCAAAACGTTGGTATCTGCCTCCCAGACTTCATGGTGTCATGTGTTTCGGAGGAACATACTATCTCCATTTTCAGGACAAGTGAAGGTAATATGTTACTCCAGTGTTGCTGGTACCTGCCTACCCAGAAGACCACATAAATGATAGCGAATGGAGGTTTCTAGCCTTGCCTCCAGTGTTTTTTCTCAGCAGTTGGTATGCTGTGATTCAGAATCTGGTGTAAGTGATAGTAGGTGTATCATTCATGCTTATTATAACTGAATGACAGCCATAACCAGCCCTGTCACATGTTTTCTGTCAAGAAAAGTATCATGAAACATTTTTAAACTAATGACATCATAACTGAAAACATACCCATTTAAAATAATATAGTGGCTAAAGTTCTTAAAGCAAGGGTCTCTTTAATTTTTTTAGTGTATGTAATAAGGTGAGAAACTTTAATATTACGTTTATATTTGTACATTCTTACATATAACCCTTATATACCTTATTTAATATACAGTAATCTGCAAAGTTGTGTTACATTCAGATAACAAAACACACTTCTTTTCATTGCATTCTTTATCTTTTTTGTGGGCTGATGGGCTGGAATTGTGTCTGGACATGCATATAGGCTGTCACAAAAAGTGTCCATTGTTTTTTCCCCATTGTAACCAAAACTGAAGTCACCTGGCTGTTTTTTGTAAAATTCTTCAATATTAAATTTCATGAAAGTCAGTTCGTATGTTCTTGAGTGGCCACGTGTATACAGGTGGAGTGAGACATTTTAATAAGTGCTCTGTGGGGACAAAAATGCACCTAAAAATCGATGAAAGGATAGGAAGTCTGTATTGTGACAACAGTACTGCTGAAGATGGATGATGTTGTCCATCTCCAGTTTATATTTTAAAAACATAATTCAGAAATTCCAATTTGAAGCCTGTGGTTTTCTTATTTGAGTGCCATACAGCAGGCAGAAGATATTCAGTTGCGCTGCATGGGTATTATTGTTACTATGGTTATAATTAGAAAACATTCAGGTAATCTGCAGACACTTGTAACCATCTCAGTAGGATGTGCAGTTTATTTATTTTTTTCTTGCTTGTAAGATAAGTGGCATCTGTATTCAGTTCAGATCACATGTTTTGACTTACTGGCAGGAACCACATACTTTTCTTTTTTTCCCTGGATTAACAGCTTTCCAAATCAAAATCACAAGTGTGGTTCAATTATGTAAGAAGACCTAAAAGTGCTTAGTACAGAACCTGAAGGAATCCTGGATAAGTATTCACATGCTACTTCTCATGAATCTTGTCATTGCATATGATGTGTGAGTCAGTTTTAAGGTTCAGCTACCTTCACACCTTGGCAAGCCATCTCTCATGTAATGCCAATGAAACTATTAATTTTAATGAAAGCTGAAATATGAACATCTAAGGATATATTTTAAGCGTTTTAGAGTTGTCAGGATTGGTTCTGGATTATTGGCTCATTATTCCGTGTACCTGCAGCTGTCATTCGTAAATTAACAAACATGGTATGGAATTCTGTGTGTCAAGAATAAATATTATAGAGCTATTGTTGGCAAACATGAGAAGTCAGACCTGGATACGTGGAGTGGGAGGAAGTTAACTTTTAATCTGTGTCCCAAAAATATCAGTCCACTTACCTGCACTATAGGAGAAAACAAACATAAATTATGTCTGTAAGACAAGAACAGCATTTGGTAATAATGTAGTGTGTATGCACATTGTTACCCTCATGTCCCACATACACTCTGTGACAACTCATTGCATGTATGTAATGCCTATTAAATGTCCTTGATGCTCTTCTGAATAATACTTTCTACCTTCTGCTATGATAAAGTACTTCTGTGTATCATACTTGTCATTTGTAGCTTACATTAAACCCTAATAAAAGCCATGAACTGATACCGGTAATCGTCTTTTCCGTATACAGCAATCTCAAAACAAGTTCCTTTCTGCAGCGAAATCTGTAACCCACTCAAACTGTATGTATGACCCATGAGTTTTCTGTTACAGATACTCAAATGGGAACCTGATTATTTTAACAAAACATCAGACCTACCAGAACATATGCCTAAAAGTCTGCAAGATCATATTAAGAAAGTGGCAGAGAATGACTCTGCAATGGTAAGTTCTAAATCCTGTGCCATCATATGGCCAATTCTAAACTTGCAGACCATCAAAGAACAGCCAGCTGTTTCATAAAAATGGAAGGAGGCTCAGATGCAGAGAGACCCATTCAATTCCCAGTCAGGCACATTGTGTCATGAGTCTGCCAACAGATTTCCTTAAAAGAAAAATGTGAATGTTTTACCATAGACACTTCAGAAACTGTCAAGGTACTTTTCATTATTATTTGAACAATCTGTGATGAATTTTCAGCTTGGCTGTGTATGAAAACCCTCATCTTCAAAGTCTGGTAATTTGGACTACCTCCTTGATGCTTTCTTGTTTGAAAGTGCTGAAAAGGCACTTCTGTATTATATTAAACTACGTTATGCTTAAGTCAATACTAGGAGCAACATTTGTTACTGTTCTCCTCACATGCAACATTTACAAACCTTTAATCACAATACTGTTATTTTTTTTAATCCAAAGGTATATATTTTTATTAAAAATGGTAATATAGGTGTGATCAATGCATGCCTTATTGTCTTCAGTCCTTTCCACAATGTATGTGCTCAGACAAAGTTATATCAGGGTTGCCAACAAAATAGTGTTGTCAGACAGTCAAATTACAGTACATACAACTCATGACAGAACCAATAATATGTAATCCACCACTGTTAGGCTTGGAGGTGTAATGAGAAAAGAAAAACTGTGAAATCCACTGAGGGATTGAACTCTTGAGTTTTCATTTCAGTGAGAGAAATGTTAAGATTTCAGGTCTTTGTTTTAGTGCAGGATGCCCAGTTCAGCAGAAGTATTATAGATTCAACATTAGAGTGTGAGGTTTTCTTCTAATGGCACATTCTAATGGAGGTTAGCTATTCAGGTTTCATTTTATTGACAAAGTTTAGGTCCATAGGGTTAATTTTACTGATGCAAAGTGACGTATGACAAAATATTTCTTTCATCAAAGGCAGGTAGGCTTTCAGGATTCATTAAATGAAACAAAGTATACTCTTGTGACCTACTGAATTTAGGCTTTGGGTTTTTATTGTAGTGCCTCATATATCACAAGGATACTTCTTCCAGCAGGGTGCAATCCTTCCACATTATGCAAACATAATACAGACTTCCTGAATGAGCAATTTCCAGACAAAATACATTGTAGATTGAGAGAGGAGATCAGCTAGGCCACAAGATTTGTCTCACTTGATTTCCTTTTCCTGGGGCATTGTGTATCAAACACAGGCAAGGGATGAGGCTGACCTGCATAACTGAATGTCTGCTACTTGTGAATCCATCACACCTGAGTTGCCATAAAATTTGATTTGTCAAGAGATGGAGTATTGCCGTGACATTTGTTGCACCTTTGAAGATTTGGGTGCAGAGATTTGCTGCACTGACAGTGATACTGATATGAGTTTCTGCATCTGTAAATGAAAACCAAATTTACTTATTCCTGTAGGTGCATGAAATATGTACTATTGTGTTTAGTAGAAATTTTGAGACATTGTCCGGTTGATTTTATTAAAGTTTTATGGAATCAGATGACTGGAAAGGTGAAGCTGGCTAGGAGGATAATCACTACTCTTGTGTTAAGTGTGGAGGTTATGTAGTATCTAATGATATGAAGTAATTATAATATAATACTGGAAAGGCATGGGAATGAAGTATTATGACCTGTTTGAAGCTACTACAGAAACTGCAAACACTGCACAAGTATACTGTCATTCAGTGGGATGAATGAAGAAAGACACCCTTAGTAAGGATAACCAATCCATGTGTAGTAGCTGAACAAGGGACTTAAAATGTGAAACAACTGTATTATTACTGTGATAAACTGCTGAGTAGGGTAATTATTAAAAAAAATATGTATAAATAAATACAGTTTGTTGTGTACAAGATTCTGGTCTTGTGTTATTGGCAGCTGAACACAGTATGGGTGACTTGTGAAGGAATGGATCCTGCTGACAGTGAGTTTATTGGAACTGTTGAGTACATCCCCTATCAAGGGTTTCCAGGGTACTATTTCCCATTCTTGGGTGTGAAAAACTACGTAAGTCCACTGGTTGCTGTACACTTCAAAAATATTTCAAGTAAGTGTAATGTATAAGCGTTCTAATCACATTGTTGTTTCTGTACAGGTTTTCCGTTAAAGAATGCCAGTATTTCAAATGTAAATATTTTATTCAACCAATACCATTGGTCACTTTTTACCACCATTATGAATTGCCACAAGTTGGGGACCACACCTTTTATTTTAATGTGTTGCAATTAGTATCACATTTTTATTCAGTTTATATAAAGAAGATACTGGAAAGGGTATCCATGGGCTTGCAGATACATTTCACATCTAACAACACACCTACTTCATTGCATGTTGAAGTTTTGCTGGTAACACTGAAGACAATATCCTGAGTGTTTCTTCAGTGCAAGGATTGTTACAGTACAGTTGAATCTTTAACATGCCTGACAAGTAAAATTTGCACAGGTTCAAGTGTAGTGAAAAAGGAGGCCACAATATCCGCTTACTATTCCATCATTAAAAACAGTCCATAAATAACACAGAGTCACTGACTCTGTTAGATGGTACACCATCTTACTGGCAATGGCATAGGTTCAGTCGTAGTCAGACAGATGTTCAGAAAATGGTGTCAGAATGAGTCAAACATATGGGTGTGAATTTGTGGTCCCAGAGAAAATTGGCTCAGTCGTCCTAGGTGCACCTGCAGCACACCATACACCAACCACAGCATAAGGTAATGGCACTTCATGGAATAATGTGGGGTTTTCTGCAGAACAGTGCCTGCTATTTTGAGAGCTCATTTATCTATGGAGATGAAATCAAGCTTCATCACTAAGCAGAGCAAGTGTGGGGTCTGTTTCTCTATCATGCATCCCCTTGAAGATACCAGTTCACAAAATTTGGTTTTGTTTTATGATCTGTACTGTAAATTTCCTGCTTCACGTTTGATTGGATCCAGTGTCTTTGTTGAAAGATTGTTTAATGACCACTGTTCAGGGCAGTGGATTAGATCTCAATCTGTGGACTTTTCTGTTCTAAACTTTACCCATAAAGTTACATAAAGAAGTGATAAAATGTGAAAAAGTAATGGAACTAGCCATTTGAAACAAGGAATCAGGGACACCCTTGGTGTTCTCATTTGGATGCAGTAGGAACTGAAATATCTAATGAAGCATGTGCAAAGCAATGAATGAGCTTCATACAGATATTCAGTAACAACATACGTGTAGGTAAGATTTCACATTCTTTCTTTTGCTTCATGATTCTAGTACAATTATTATAAACTGGCTAAGCTTGAAAACTGTACTGTAACTTCTTGGGCATGCTATTTATGTACTGTATATTATTTTTAAATTTCTTGGGAAAACATAGGCTGAGTTTGTGTGAGAATGAGCTGCTTTGGAAGATACTGTATGTGGGCCTAAGGGTAAGGTAATAGTGGGAGGAGCGTGAAAATTGCATAATGAGGAGCCTCATGGTTTATGTGCCTCACCCAATATTATTAGGTTGATCAAATCAAGGAGGATGTGATGGGTAGGGCATGTGGGACTTAAAAGAAAAGAAATGTGTATAGTGCTTTTTTGGAAACGTGAAGGAAAAAGACCTATATATAGGCTGGAGTATAATATGAAAATGGATCTGAAAGAAGAAAGGTGGAACTACATGACCTGGATTATGTGGTTTGGGGGTAGGGACAAGTGGCAGGCTTGTGTGAACATAGTAATGAACCTTCAGGTTCCAAAAAATGTGGGGAATATCTTTACACTTCTCAAGAAGCACTGTGCTGCAGGGTGTTAGTTATATTACTTGTAAACAGAATCGTGGTCCATAGTAAGGTACAGCCTGCATTTCCACACCAACCTTATTGGCCTGGACTAGGCTGTGTTTTTTTGTCCTTTTCTCATGGATGTAAGTGAGCTGAAGTTGGAGATGGCGTGTTCTTCCAAAATGTTGTTACATGGTACACCTGCAAAAGTACACAGTGCCATATCTCAAAATAACACACACTGAAACTGTGTTTTGTCAGCAGTAGTTGAAGTTTAACTTACATGGTTTTCTCTCTCTCTCTGTTACAGGAAATGTCCTTGTGAAAGTGGAATGCAAAGCTTGGGCTCGTAACATTAAACATGATCGGCGTGATAGAATTGGTCTGACTCAGTTTCAGCTCTTGATTGATTAGTCAAGTTTTGTTAACTGTTAAGCTCATGAAAGGATATTTCAGCTCCTTTTGGGTTGAGTGTTGCACCTTGATAAGGAATTGCACAGAGAGATGTGACTAGAAAACAGTTTCAGTAAATGAGGTTAGGATTGAGGTATTACTGACTCTAATGAGTCATTGTTGGAATTTTAGGGGTTCATTCCTTACTCTTGTTGTTATTGATTGAATTACACATTTTTGCATGACTGCTTGCAAAAGATAATTTGTTTACCTAATTGTTGTTTTGATGTACAAAAGACCAGCAATGCCATATGGCAATTTGGTGACTACTTTGAAAGTTTTAAGTAAATGTATGACTCGTTTATAGACAATTACTTACGTACTTTTAACTTAATTTAACCTTAAGACTTTGGTCTTCTGGCTTGTGGCATGGTATTGTTTTGTACGTGGATATAAACGTAACTTTCGTCAAAACCCTGAAGACCACAATGTGAATAATCACTACCATGAAAACCAGAAAATTTTATATTTGTATAATTTGCCTCTACATTATTTTCTGTGCAATCTCTTTGTGTAATTTAGTTTAGTCAATCAGTGTTGTAATTTAAATATACCCATCAGTTTCAGTGGCAGTACAGACCACTGACAGCCTGAAATTCTTGTGAATACAAAAACTTAATGAAAAATGACAACACTCATAGAAGAATGCACTTCAAAGAAGAGACTTTAACATAGCACATGTACAACAACTATAAAGAGAAGACAAACTTATGGATGTGTTTGCACATGATGTATGTTAAAGTACTTATGGGTTCTTCTTGTTAGATTCAATAAGCTCAAAACATATCTTTCAGCTATTTTCTGGGATGACCTGTTGGTAGTTTAGTGCCTGTTTTGTTGTACATGTACATTTTTCAATGTTTTGTCTAGTTCTTGCTTCCATTTTCCTTAGGTTCACATATGTTTCTTCTGAAAGATCCTTAACTTTCGGTAAAACGTAACTTTACAGTTTCTCCTTCAATTTTTTAAAATGATCCTTTGGTTGTGTAATGATGCTTATCACTATTCCTAAAGAATTCTCTCCCTTCTGTGGAATAACTAGGCATAATATAAAAGAAATAGAACTCATAAGCTGCACATTATGTAAACTGTCAGGCATTCTATACTACATCTAGGAACTGTATCAAGTGCCTGAATTTCATTATTTGCTTGTAACTTGCCCCCCTCCAATGGTGACGGCATTTTGAGAGGAACTCAGACAGATATAACTTCTGTACTTCATATGTTTCATGGATGCAGTTTTCACCTTCATGTAACCGTGTTTGTTCCCCATGAGTAAAGGAACACCTTTATTGCTGGAAAATTTGTTTTAGCCCAACTTTTGCCTTTGAATTGAATGTTTCATAAATGTGATTTTATGCAGCTTCCAAACACAAGTTTACTTTGATTTGAATTTAAAATCAGGGGAAAGTCTGGTAGACATGGACATTTTTTATTTCACCAAATTGTGATTTTTGTCATTACATAGAATTTGTATTTTATCAGCATAAATATACATATGTGTTTTTTATAAACAGCATCATAACAAATAAGTACACAGATCAGCATCATAACAAATAAGTACACAGATCAGCATCATAACAAATAAGTGCACAGATAAAGTTAATTGAATTAAAACAACAAAATATGACATGTAGATTTTTGTTGATTTTTCAGTCTTGGCCATGAACCCCAGAGAGAATAAAGTTATTCTTCTGATCACTTACAGTTAGCACAAGCTTACACAGTGCCTTTACAGAGGTCACAGACATAGTGATCAGTAAGTCTTTCAAGTCCAGCACATTTTTCTTGATTCTACTCTTTATGCGGGCAACATCGAATTCAATCCTCAGCACATGACTGTCCATAAATGATGTGCAGTGCTTTTCTGCTCTGCCTTAGTCGCAATTTTACCTTGCAAGTTCAGCTTCTTCTTTCAGCTCTTTTGTTTATTGGATAACTGTTCGTTTGGCTGTTTTAATTTTTTTGACTTAGGGGGCTTATTTCTCCTCCAAATCATTCTTGAAAATACTTGAGGCAAGCATATCACTGTTAGCACTGCCTCTTTTTCCTCCTGTTACTTTATGCTGCCTGCCATCAGGAAGTGGTGATATTTTCTTCAGGACTTCTGTGTATGATGATCACTGTTAATGGGATATAATGTCAGTCACTTTGTCTTCAGCAGTTTTGACCCCCTGCAGGCTAAGTAATGCCCATCACTTGAGAAGACAGCTGCTGTCAGTAGACTTGGGGATTCTGGACTTCACAGACATAACTGAGGATGTCTACCAGTGAACTGATAATAAAATATTTTCCAGGAGAGTTGTTTCAATATTAAATCTGTGAGAAATACATCTATCTTCGGCCAAATTGTATGCCAGTTTCAAGTACAATGAAACCCTGTTAAGAAAATTTTGAAAATTCCAAGAAAATCCTGCTTCTTAAGCAGGAAATTTCTTAAAAGGGTAGGACCAAAAAGTTATATTTTTAAATTTTTTTTGTGAACTTTTTACATATGTATGTTGAATTTGTACAATTTGCAGCTGTCTTAACACATTCTCACTTGTATCTGACCATTTAACCATTTTGTCTGTAACCTTTCATTCACAGTTTTATTTACACCTTTAACTGTACTTTCACTGGCTCTTCATTCACAAGTTCACATTTCATTCCAGATATTTACTTTTGCTTGAAATATTTGTCAAGTGTGGTTTGTCGTGCTCATTTCTCAAAAACATTTGCAGTGTACATCTTCACATTCCATAGGCTTTGAACTACGTGCTCTGGGACATCTGCACTGCTTCGCAGAAAAGGTTCATACTTTTCCACGTGCTCCATGGCTTCAGAACATGTAGGAACAGATGGACAGTCATAAGCCACTGGACCATCCATTCAAGTTCATCTTGGTTGGAACTGACATTATCACATAGCTGGTCTATACTGAACTCCCCATGTGATGGAAGGGCATCATCTGCTTGCACAAACTTTTCAAAAGTGGACCTAATATTTAGTTTCTCCTTGAGTTTAGGCCATTCATCACAGCTTACTTCATCATCACCATTTTCATTTTTATTGCAGGTTCTGCATTTGTGATGAATCCTGCCTTTCTAACGCAGTTGGCAATATCTTTTCCAACCAAATTCCAGGCCATAGCAAGCATGGACACTGCATCAAGCAAAGACATTTTGTAGCTATTGTCATTGGAGTTAAGTCTTTGCAGCAATCTCAGAACAAAGCTTCTACAGAACTACTGTTTTAGGGCCTTGATGACACCCTGGTCCATAGGTTGCAACACTGATGTCGTGTTTGCAGGAAAGAACTCCACTTGCACATTTTTAAAGTTCCTTACATCTTTTGGGTGAGCAGGACAGTGGTCTACAAATAGTATTTTTCTACTCTTTGATGCCATTATCCTGTCAAGAGACACCAGAAATTCTTGGAATATCTCACATGTCATCCAGGAAGTCTTGTTGTGACAGTAGGTGCATGGCAAAAGCTTTGTGTTCCTGAAACATGGCTGTTTTGATTTTCCTGTTACAAGGAGTGGCAATTTCTCTGTGCCATGCACGTTTGCACATACAAGAGCGGTGATCCTTTCTTTATTAACCTTTATGCCTTTGCAGCTTGCTCCTTTGAATGTGTGTTTTGTCAGGCAGCACATTGTAGAACAGGTCAAATTCATCAGCACTGAAGATGTCCTTGGGAGAATACTTAGCCATGAGGTGCAGAAGAGTTGTGTCTTTCCAGGCTACCACTTCTTCTGTATTTACACTGTTTGCTTCACAACAAACTTTTCTGTACACAAGACCAGAACATTCTTTAAACCTGTCTATCCAACCATTGGATGGTGTGAAGTCAATATTCAATTTTGTTGCAATTTCTTCTGCCTTTCTCTTAAGAATGGATCCATCAACTGTTAAGTGCCCATTTGTGTTGGAACCACTCCATAAGAATTGCTTCCACCTTTTCATATTTTGCCGTTTTTATTTTCTTTCTGTTCAGTTGTTCTGCTAGTAACTGTTTAAGAATTTTGTTTCTCTTGTACATGAATGTGTGAAGTGTTGCCACAGGAATGCCTAGTTCTTCAGCAGTTTTGGTACAAGGTGCATTTGGAGTGCCATCCACTTTTCTTATGATGTTCAGCTTTCCGGATATTGATAGTGGCTTGCGTTTTATACCCATTGTTGATGCTGCCATGATCAAGGGAGGCCTAAGGAAAACGACAGCAGGGTTCACTATTAGGAGGACCATGAGGGGTGGTCAGTAGTTCGTCACTTTCAATAACAGTGCAGTGTCTTGAATATATTTTCTGGAATTGCTGATGTAACTTATCTGCACATAATCACCACAAATGTTTTGCAATCACACAACACAACGACGCATTTATATTACCGCCGATAAATTACGTTTAAACAAGTTGTCGCAATCGATCACCCACTTACCTCGCGTCAAACCGCTGTCCCCCAGCAACGTGTGACTTCCGCCAGCGCGCGCCTAAACTTCTTCAAATGTTATTGGCTGCCTTAGTTTCGACCAAGTCCCAGGCTGTTGCCAAACGCAGGCTCATTCAGGTCACGAAACAGCTAGGATGGGCTTCCGCCACCGATACAATTTTTCCGTTGTCGTGACAAGCGACCGAGTAGTGGGGAGTGACTCACTACAGTCTGTGCATCGTGGAAGAAATACGACAACCCCGCGACGATCGTGAGGTTGCTTCATTCTGCTGTGTGTAACGTCGCGGAAATGACCTTGACAGCGCGCCATTTGAACGCTGCGTTTTGGAAACAACGAATGGGAACTAGGGGAAATTCTTTAAGATTTTGAAACAGAAAATGTATTAAAGGGGGAAAAAAAATTGTTTCGTCGTGAAATTTGTTACTTCTTAGGTGGTAAATTTTCTTATGCGGGAATGTATTAAAAGGGTAACCTGTAATGTTAATCAAATGGGAGAATTTTGGTGCTTTTTTATCCTGACTTCTTAGGCGGGAAATTTTCTTAACTGGGTTTTTCTTAAGCGAGTTTCACTGTACTTCTTTCTTGCCAAAGGCATCCAATAGCTGTGTAGTTCTATAACATGACTGAGTAATTGTGCCTCAAGCTCTCCCAAACAAAATTATTTTCAAATGTGCAAAACTTTAGGTTCAGTTCTACTTCACTGTCATTTCTAATTCATGTCAACCTGTCCTGAAGTGACCAATTAGGCACATTCACGGACATTTCCATCAATATAATTTTTTGCAACTTTTTTGTATCTTCCTCCCTCCATGTACTAAATCCAGTAATTTCACCCTTCAGTTTTTCGCATTCTGAAGATGTACTCTTAATGTGAAATATGATAAGTCACATAAACTGCAATTTGGAGTTTTAAAATCCTGATTACAACATACATTATAAACATATTTCTTATATAGCCTTCTTGTATCACCATTATGTGACAGTGGAACAGACTTGAGGTTGACATTTGAATTCCAGGATATTGAAATTAATGCAGTATAATATTTTAATAATATAAATTGAAGACTATGAAGTAATGTTATGGTAGAAGTGGTACTAAAATTCTGGTATTTAGAAAGCAAATTTAGGATAATAACCTCTTTTAGAGTCATCTTGCAGGACTCTGCAAGGAATACATGAGCAGTTTTTATTGTTGCATTGAGTTCTAAATGATCTGCCATCTCATGTCTTTACCCACTCCAAGGTGTATTCTACTCTTATTTCATTTTCACGTTTCTATGGACAAGAATCCATCGTATTTAAAGATGGATTTATTAACACTTAGTTCTAGTACTGACCGTGCCTTGATGATCTTGAAATTTGCTAGGACTAGAGTGGATGCAACTTTGTTTAATTTTTTAAGAGACAAAATGAAGAAAGTCACTTCTCCTATGGTAAGTTTGGAAGGCCATTAGCAGTGTGAAGAAGCAAACATCAATTGTTACCTGGCAGATATTTTCGATATAGCTATTAGCTTAAGCACTAGGTATAGGGAGTATTCAATAATTATTTTTCTGTTGCAGCTTCAATTAAAAGATCAGAAACAGTGCATTACATGTTGCACAAGTTAGTGACTGAAGTTTGATGTTTAGGGTTAAGGTATTTTTAATGTTTTAGAAGTCAGTAGTGGAGCAGGCAGATGTTCACCAGAACAACAGTATGTTTTGAAGTTTCTCTTTGCTGAGGGCTTCCAGTTTGAAATTCAGTAACAAGAGACTGCATTGTTCAAGGACATCACAGACATTGGTGGTATTGAGGTCTGTATCTTGTAACATTTAAAGTTCTTGAGCTGTTTTAAGTGCTTCAGCACACTCGATATAGTCCAGAATCACCTCTGAGCAATTCTTGTATGTTTGCATGGCTGAAATTCGGATATGATAAGTCAGTCTAGGAGTAATATTATAAGTTCTTGTGGAGGCTTTGAAAAAATTTCATGTAACATTGTTTATGAAGTTCACATGGTGATGGAAGTAATGCTGGATTATTACATGCTCATACAACTGCCCAAACAATTACACAGTTCTTGCTTTGTTACCTAAGATTCCTACATTTGCAGGTTTTACTCCGTGTCAAGAAATCTTGAAATGTGAGTTTTGCTGTGTCTTGTAATTTGGGTTTCTACGAATCATACAGTATTTAAATGTAACTGGATTCAGTCATCACATCTCATGTACAAAGTAACATGAAATAACTAACCTCTAACTTTCATGTAGTATGTTCACATTGTGTTGTATTCCTAATTATTGAAAAGGAAATACTCTGAATGGTAATTAGTATATTAGTGGTATCAGTATTTTTATCAATAGACAAATGAAAAATGTTGCTGTAAGAATAAGTGTCTTATATGTTTAGAGTTTCATGTAGGAAGGTAACATTATTTTACCGTATAACACACCAACTATAACTGAAATTACGTGACAAATTAATTCAATACAAAATAAAGCTTTGTAGTTTTTCTTTGTTGGTCAACATGTTTTATTCATTTAGGAAGAGAAGTAGGTGACAGGATAATAAGTGTAAAGCAACCCAGTTATAAATTTTGTGTTCTTCCTGGGGCATAGTTTTTGAACCAACTGAAATGACTGAAACTGATTTTCATCATTTCATCCAAGTATTACTTACTTTAACCATTGTTCAGCACTGTATTAAAGGAGGTACACTTTTTTATTGTGTGATACTTTCAGCAATTTACAGAATTTTAAATAATTAAATGGAACTAATTTGAAATATATTTGTTAGCTTGCCTGTCAAGATTTTCAAAGAGGTATATTCTGTGTCTGTGCCTGTGTGAAATTTAAGAACTATTACAGTATGCTTTGTTTGTACAGTTAACGTTAATTACTTGCAGTGGGAAAGGCTCATAATTCAGCAATTGGTCACGTATAACATACCCCCATCCTTGCCATTCTTTCATATTCCTTTCCCATCCCTTTTGTTGATGTGATATTATGTACACGTCAAGTTCACCCAGCTGCTGGTTAACTATCTTCATGGATCAGAGCCCTTCTTGCAAAGCTAGAGTCCTTCAGCTAGTCAAGAAATTCCCCACATTTTTTTAGAAACCATGTTTACAAGAGCCTTTCACTAATAATTATCCTGAGCCAGATCAATCTAGCCCACACATTCCCATCCTATTTCTTTAATATCTGTTTTAATATTATTCTCCCCTCTTTGCTTACATCTTCCAAATTGTCTCCTTTCTTCAGGGTTCCCCCCCCCCAACCATGTATGCATTTCTCTTCTGCCCCATATGTGCCATATTGCTGCTGTATACTCGTATATAAATTCCTGTTTGGACCATATGTTTTGATGATCTACTTACACAGACAGACATAGATTTCTGGAATTGTAAAGGAAAAGAGTGTTTTGCTTGGCAGCACTTTTATTCTACATGCCTATAAATTGAAATACAAGTATAGCTGACAACTTTCTTAGTCCTTTCCACTTAAATGTTTGTAACTGCAAAATTTGGCTCTTGTTAATGTCAACTGGTTTGTCACAGACTGTGAATACTGAACACGTCTACATTTGGATGTACCTTATCGGAAGAGGCTTCACATTTGTCTGTGACTTACTGATTTTGTCAAGAAATTGTGCAAATTACTGGTTATACTTTTTTGATAGTACTGACTTTGATAATGCAGTGCTATTTGTTAAGTATTTAAGTATCCTCCTGTAAGAGCATACAGTTATTATTTTTATTTATTTTTTCAATTACAAGTATATAAGAATCATAGGTACACCCAGAGGGGCCGCGGTGGCGCAGTTGGTTGAGGCACTGCGCTACAAACCGGCAGGTCGCGGGTTCGATTCCCGATGGTGTCAGTGGATTTTTCATTGACATAATCCTGTCGGTCGCACTATGGCCCTGGGGTCGACTCAGCCTCTAACAGAAATGAGTACCAGGAATATTTCCTGGGGGGTAAACGCGGCCGGTGCGTAGGGCTGACAACCTTACCACCTTCAAGTGCCGACTGTCTAGAAATCTAGGAGCCTCGACCTCCTGGAACCCTGTGGGCCTGTCCAGGCCTGTAGTGGGACTGCTTTTTTTTTTTTTTTTTAGGTACACCCAGAATTTTTCTTTGGAGGGGGCTGACCCTGAGGCTATATATAATTTATGTCTGATTTTAAAAACTGTGTTATGAAAATCATGTAAAAATCTCCAGGTCGACATCTAGTTAGGCTACAGGGAAAATTAAAACTAACTGAGAAAGAAAATAATCTGCATATTTTTAAGTTTTTTTTTTCAATATTCCGAGGTACTAGTCATCAGCCGATTTTCAGTGGCTGATTTTGGCTGATGCATAAATCATTTAAAATGTTAGATAGCATTGCATCTACAAAATACGTGTTTTTTAAATTTCACTTTGGCCGGGGGGGCGGGGCTGCAACCCGGCAGACCTCCGCCGCCCTCAGGTGTGCCATGATAAGAATGGTATGTTACATTCTTTTAATCATAAAATTGTACTTGCAGGCTTGCTTTCACTTGTAATGTCATTATTTGCGAAATATAGAAATTCTGAGTAACATTTTTGTTTTATTGTAGTGTACAAGTACAAAATTACTAACATTAAATCCATGAAATATTTTGCGCGTTTCACCCTTCATTTTGATCAAAGTGCGAGATAGAACTTTGTCATCCCTTTCAACAGTAAAATAAACCTGAATTATATTTGAGGATTCAGTTCATACCACACAATAAACACACTCTGTCTCAGTTATAAAAATCATTCAGTCAATGTTATATAGGGGAATGATCACTTTTTGTTCTGAGAATCATACAAATCATGTAAATGCACTCTGTTAGCAGAACATAGGATTTCTTAATCCCGATGGTACTCTAGGCTTTGAAGTGTTAATGAATGAATGGATGAATAATGGGTCGAGCCCTTGTGGTCCCAATGCATGTAGGCCTTTTACAGGCCCTTTATGCCCCCTCACTAGGTCCAAGTCATGAGAGTCCCACCCTTTTGGAAAAGTTCCAAATCACCCCTAGACTTAGACCTCTAATATTCGTAGGGTCCAGAAAAAAGCATCCCCGACAGATATGTCTGAGCGTCGCCAAGGCTTCACACTGACACAAAACATGGGCTGAGGTTCCCCCTCTACTCCACATTTCCTGCACAAGGGACTGCCTGTCAGTCCCATTATGTGAAGGTGTCTTCTCAGGGTGCTATGACCAGTAAGAAGGCGAGTAACTGCCCTGGATTGCACCGTATTAAGGGACAATAACATCGTCTTGGTAGCAGTGCGAGGACCCGAGATCAACTCTCGAGCATGTCTCTTGAGTGCCATCATATCACGTGCTGTTTATCTAACGAGCCCTGAATTTTTCTCTTTATGCTCTGCCTCAAGATCCCCCAAGGCCGGCTCCGGTCCAATAAAATGGTGAACGGAGCCCTCCTTTGCGAGCTCATCGGCAATTTCATTTCCACGTATTCCTGAATGTCCGGGGACCAAAAGAGTCCCACAGAACAATAGGTGGCGATATCGTTCAACGCCCGTTGTCACTATTGTAGCAACGGCGACGTCGCCTTTGCAGCCTGTAATGATTTCAGAGCTGCTTGACTATCAGAGCATATACTCATACTTGTTTATACGTATACATGTGTGACATGTAAGCTCAGGAATTAAGATGAATGTTAAATTTATGTCTCCTTTTCTGCATTTTATAGTTTCTACGATTCTTTGACAAAACAGACTTAAGTTCGTACATAGAAGCGCAATAGAATAAACAATAATGCGCTTGTATTCGTATTCCCAATTTCTATAATCTTCGTCAAATTGAATGCTGGGTCTGCATCTTTCTAGTCTTGTCCCCTGTCAGTCCGCCATTTTGAGATATTACCAGATATAAGGACGAGCTGAAAATTGTCATACACGAAACCTAATATATATTCCAACCCCCTCGCCCCGCGAAAAAGCTCAAGTTTTGTAAAGTGGGATTTCGAATGCCTGAGCAATCTCTCTTTCGACATTTGCTGAAAGCGAAGTCTGAGAGAGAAAATTGGAAAGGAGTATGAAGTTTTCACCGCTCTGCTGTAAAATATCTGTAGGCGTGTACTGCTGAAAGGGCTGCATAACCATAAGGTGCTTAAATGCAAGTCACACAAAATTTAAAAACCAGGGACCACAGATGAAAACGATATTACAACAACAATGCTGTCACTGTACAAGGGCGGGCTGAAAAGTTTTGCCTCCTCTGCCGTAGTTTTTATTGCGGTAAAGAAAACTGGATAAAACCGGCTCCACGCAATCATGTGACATCTCCCCCGCCACCACCACCATACGGAACCATGAACCCATAGCTATCCTTAAGTCCGGTTCAGTGTCAGTCCAGAGGGAAGGCTGTGAAGGCGTGCGGTTCAAACAACGTGCCATTACCGAGTTCTTGACTGCGGAAAAAATTCCTCCAATCGACATTCATCGCCGTATGCAGGCAGTGTGTGGGAATAAATGATCACTATGATCCTGACAACAAAAGACAGTCTATGGAATGCCGCCACAAAGGATCACCAGCGCCAAATAAATTAAAAACCAAAGCCTCTGCTGAAAAAGGCATGTTGACTCTATTCTGGAATTCTGAAGGTGTTGTGCTGACTGACTTCCTGGAAAGTGATGCTACAGTGAAGTCAGAACGCTATATTGAAACCCTAAGAAGTCTCAAAAAACCCCATCACGAGGAGGTAGAAATTGATGACGTCTTGCATTAACAAGACAATGCCAGGCCTCACACAAGTGCAGCCACGACGGATGCCATTGCACGTTTGGGGCTTACAGTATTACCACATCCAGTCTACCGCCCGGACCTCGCTCCTAGCGATTTCCACTTGTTCCCCAAACTGAAAGACGACATCAGGGGCCAAAACTTCAGCTCTGATAAAGAAGCAAAGGCTGCAGTACGCCGGTGGTTTTGGGAGAAAGAAAAATATTTTTTTAAGAACGGGATTCAAAAACTTGTTGAATGTTGGCAAAAATGTATTGAATTTGTAGGAGATTATGTGGAAAAGTGATAATGCACAGTTGTAAATAAAGGTTAAAGGTACATTTATTTTTTTGTTTCACTTAAATATCTTTTATTCTTCATTTTTTATTTAGCTGGAGGCAAAACTTTTCAGCACACCCTCGTATTTGTTAAATTGTGCATTTTCTAAGCCAAATTCGAAATCGAATAATAAATTTGTGGAATTGGTGCCCGTTTTAAGTCAACTGATTTCTAGCACACGTGAATGGCAATGAAACTAAAGACGTTCCCACGAACACGCCGACACAGAAGGAACTTTGACTTTTAACCCCAGAATAATCAAAATCCCCAGACATAGCGTTTTTATTCTTGGACGTAATTTAAGCAAATCCTTCGTTCCATTTAAAAACGCCGTGCTCCAAGAATGTATATATATTTTTCATAATTATCAGTTTCGGTAATGCACCGTTCTTTGGTCAAACAGGAAGCGTTTATTGCAAATGTTAACTTTAAAAAGTCCTTCCTATTAATGAAGCTCCTCTGTCTTGCGTTTTGCTGAGAAACCAACAAGTGTGTGTTTAAAAACCTGCCCATTATGTAAGCTGCCACCCCATTGTTTTCCACATAAAAAATAACGCGCCTCTTTTGAAATTGGAATTTGTGGCAAACATTAGGGCAGGAAGGGAAATTGAGTTATAAATTCTGTCTCTCCATAAGATTCAGCTTTTATATTCCTATTCCAACAATTTACTCTACCAAAATTCTTTAACGTAAAATAACAGCCACATATATCTAAAGGGTGATTCACTGTATCTAATCCATTCTTTTCCCTGAAGGCAATGTTTCAGCCTCATCTTCTCAATATTCATTTTAACAATTTAGTTACATATTTCTAAGCAACTCCAAGCTTTATATTTATGCAGCAAGGCACACGTGCACTTGAGTGCTATGTGTATCTGCTTTCTTAATACAGTGATTTATTGTATACATATTTTGATGGCTTCTTAAGGTAATCTTTGTTTTAAAATTCCCTTTTTAAGAAGAAGTAAAGGCCGTAAAAAAATTTCAAGGAAACGGACCGCCAGCCACACCTGGGCGCTACGTGGCAGCGAATGGTCAGTGTTGCGGATCCGCTGCTGTGTTTTTCTGGGGAGGGGGCCGGTAAGGGTGCTTGTGGATATGACACAAATATCTGCCCCTGCCAGCATTCGAATGGCGATTCGTCATCCGCCCCGCCTTTGGCCTACCGCACCCATCTTCCGTTATTTGAGTGCTTCCAAGGTAATGTGGTAAGCTGACCAGTCACTTATGGATTTGACTCCGCAACATAAATATTTTATAACAATTTCAGTGTATTGTGTTTTCCGTTTCTAAGGTTTAACTGCACAATGCTTACTTTCCGTTCTGGTATGTGACAAAATATGAGTACGTTGTGTTTCATGGCGGCATTTTACCTTGTAAATTACGGCAGTGGGGCTTCTTATTTGACAAGATTTTGATGTTCCAAGACGTTCCTCTCCTGTTCTTGACAGAGTCCGAAATAAACCTTACAGATCCTGCTGTAGCGATGCTCCGCTTTAAACGAATCGACTCGCGAAATTGTTCGTGAAAGACCAGCGTTCAGCCTTGGTTTTCAGCAACCACCCATCCGTGAATGCGTAACGCGCGATTGGCTGTTTCTTGATCGCGCAGAATTTGACTGGTGAGTACTGTATGGTTGTGGTTTGGTGAAACATGCGCGCGTGATTTTAAAGTCATCACGCATGCGGTATCATTGATCTGTGCCACGTAACAGTTGCTTTCCAGTCGACTGCTGCGTGCCAGGCAGAACTGTTGGTGAGAAAAAGTTGATTTTCATGAAGGTAATATAAGGACATTTACCATATTTTGGTGGAACATTTTAAATAATTTAGTGAGAATGCATTCTGCGCTGTACCGTTAGGCCACAAAAGTTAATATGGTATGGGAAAATTACAGGTTCGTGACAGCTGCGCACCCAGAATTTTTTCTTGGGGGGGGGGGGGGTGCTGACCCTGAGGCTACGTATAATTTATGTTTAATTTTAAAAATTATGTTATAACAATCACGCCGTATGTACACCATAACACTGTCTGCAACTGCATTTTTATACATACGAATATAACTGCATATTCCATGACTCAATCACAGTGTCCCATCTTCTTGCCTTTTTTTTAAATTCTATTAACCTCTTTTTCAACATTCTAATGTACTAGTCATCAGTTAATTTCAGTGGCTGTTTTCGGCTGAAGAGGAATTCACGTAAAACTGTTGATAACAGAATATCGACGAAGTCTGTGTTTCTTTAAATTTCAGTTTTGGGTGGTTTGGGGGGCTGCAGCCCGGCAGCACCCCTTTGGATGCGCCTTTGACACACACACACACACACACACACACACACACACACACACACACACACACATATATATATATATATATATATATAAGGTTCTGCATCTTACACTTCGGGTTGTAGCTTTGACTTGAAGCTGGGCTGTTCAGAATGTGAATGCCAGTTCTTCGGTTTCCTACCCAAATACTGAATCCAAATTCTATTCGTTACTATTACATTTACTACTTGAAATACACAAGTGACGTCCATCACTTCAGAGGTAACATGGGCATGGCAGCAGACTAACCTTCATCAAGGCTAGCTGCATGAACGCCGTGTTGGCTGTGTACCAGAGTGAGTGGGCGAAATGGAGTTGCAAGGAAACAGATGAACTGGAGGCATACAAAAACTCATGCTCTGCGGCATGAAAGTATAAGGGGTACTTTTCCTTCTCATGCTGCACTGAATATCGAAAAGAAAAAATTCCGAAATTCGTCCTAAAAGTTATTTATAACAGGAGTGTACGTAGCAGCAGTAACATCATCACTGCGAGGAGTTGGCGCCATCCAGTGGTTTCGCTGTGAGTAACGCTGCCTTGCCTTGCGACCCACCTCCGAGTCCTACATTTCTAGTCTTCGCTGGCGAGCGTAGAAGCACGGGTTTGCGTGCATAGTAGTCAAAGATGCCAAAGTATGTGGTAAGCGATTCGCAGGATGAAACGCAGCGAGCACTGGATCCTGATGGTGCAAATGCTAAAGTGAGCTTCAACAACAGCGAAGCGATGCCAGCTCGAGAAAGGTCACGAATTAGTCGAGGTAAGTGGTCTACAACTGAGTGGGTAGGCTGCGCTGAATTGAAGAAGGGTTGATTATTCCTTCGTCTACCGCGCTGTAATTACTGATATGCATAATTTTATGGCTGCCGGACGTAATGTCATTTTATCCTATGACATTTTGTTATGAAGTCCTTTAGGTAGAAATTGGAGCCTTTCCCATGTGTAAAACTTCACCGAATGAACCCTTAATATGCTGTTCTGAAGACATAATATACAGACTAAACACGTTTTGTGATGGATTTAACTTATTCATTTTTAAATCAAAACAGTACGGCGCACATATTTATAACAGTGATAAACTGCCGAAGCTGAGTGTCACAAAATATGGCATGACACGACGATATGAATGGGCGCGTAGCGGCCGTGGCCTATTTAAAGCTAATATGTAAGAATAAACAATGAACTGATGTTAGTAATACATCAGTGAACTTACGCACTTAATAAAATACATTCAAGAACAAGTATAACACTTGGAGTTTTATACTTGTTCTTGAATGTATGAAGTGCATAAGTTGGTTGGTGTGTTAATTGTAAGAATATGCGCGGTGTGAGTAACATAAAATAGGCCTATGGAGTGATGTATCACTGTTATTTGATTATTTTACATTGCGATATGAACTTCCGAGGTTTGCATGGCCGTCGATGTAGACTGCAGCATGATTACGAATGATATAACGTGAGACCTGCTTGTGGTTAATTGTAAAAAGAGTCCGCGGAATGTAGCACTGGTTGCCACTGTGCCGGTACTTTGTAAGGCAGAATCAACAACAGTGATTATTTACTGTGAAATGATCAGAGTCACTGAATTACGAACAGAAAGAATGTGAATGGGAACTGTATAGTTGTGGAAATGATGGAGCAGTTACGTTTACTGTGTTAACTGTAAAAGGTGCCGCATTGGCTGTCGAGATTGGTTGGTGTCAAATGGGACATGGTTGAGTTTTCGTGAAATGTGAAGCGGGAAGGGCGTGCATGGAAGTGGGCGTGGCGTACATGAGGTCATGTTGTAACAATAGGTCTTTGCACATTCACTTGATTACCTTGATTCACCAGGAAGAAACGTGTTTGGGTGCCAAGTAACATTCATGGGTGAATTTGTACACGGGGCTCAGTGGTCAGCTTTACATGCCGGAAAAATGCAGCTCTGTATTAATTCTCCGATATCTATTAACCCTTTAAAGACGAAGCGTATCTGTTTTATATAAGGACTCAGTGCGTACCGCGCTGTAAACACTCTCCACTTCGGTTATAAAAACCAGTCTCTTAATGTTTTATAAGGCAAAAGTTGCTGTTTGTTCTGAGATCCGTACAAAACACATAAACGCAATGTGGGCACCACGTAGAATTTTTAATGGTAAACCTGGTGATATGTAAAGTTACCGCTAGGCTTTAAAAGGTTCAGCATAGGCTGTTGTGCCCCAGAATTATTTTGAACATGAAAAATTTTAAAGGACAGATCTAGATTCTAGCTCTATCCGCGGTTTACCAAACATAACAGTAGGTTAACACCTTAAAGCCTCATGGTAAGTATACGTACCAATTGCTGTAATATTAATAAAGTCTGTATCATGTGCACAAGGTGTTTCGTATGATTATCACAAAAAACAGTGATTATTTCCCTACACATCACTAACCGATTTGTCTTTATAACGGACAAGCACTGTGTTCTCTGTGCGGCAGAAACTGAATTTACGTATGCAGTTTAAATGAACGTCCATTTTCGAACGGCTGGTTAATTAAGAGCACATTCACCTTACGTTGGTTCATACCTCGTACGCACAGACGAATGAACGGGTGTAACGTCATTGCAAGAACAAAGAAAGAGGGGAAACCTGGAGTCAGAAAACACAACGATATGCATTTGTATTTGTAATGTCACTGCTTCCGAGATCACGTCGTACCATAAATGTATGCATTCAGAGAGAGTCGGCTGCTTGACCAACACGTTTCCATCCGTAAAGGAAAACAAATTAGACGTGTGACGTTATGCTGTCTGTGTATGCTTTCCTTCGATTTTTGATAAAATATGTTTATTTACGTGAAATGTGTTATCTGTATTATGTCATTAAAGCAATTAAACATAAAATTACGGAGCTTCTAGCACTGGAGCGTAAATTGTGATAAAAATTGAGAATGGTAAAGGCTGTGTCGAAATAATGCAGGTGAAAACACTAACATTGATGGCGGTCTGTAGGCTACAGTTTAAACTTAGGCTTTATATGGTCTGTCCGGGGAACTTCCTTCATTCATCATTGTCTCTGTGCTGTTGAAATTAATTTCCAGCTCTTAGAGCCTCAAGAAGACTTCGGCTGCATGGAAGCGGTGTAAAAATCGACTTAATATTCGGATTAAAGTACCGTATATTTCGAAATGTCAGTGAAGTATATTTGAAGAACTGTAAGGATGAGACAAATTTTTGTAACTTTTTTTCATGGCGCAACAGCCCCTAGTGGGCCAGGGCCTCCCCATTGTCGGGGCTTCACGATCATACTCAGACACAACAATCGGTAGGACTCCTCTGGCCGACTGAGCAGCCCGTCGCAGAGACCTCTGCCTGACAACACACGACATTCATAAGAGACAGACACCCATGACCCCGGCGGGATTCGAACTCGCAATCCCAGCAAGCAAGCGGCCGCAGACGTACGCCTTAGACCGCGCGGCCACTGGGATCGGCATTTTTCTAACATACTATTTCATAATAAGGAACTTAGTGAGTTACACAGGGCTTCTAGAATCTTTAGGATAGTAAGTTACAACAGTGAAGTTAGGACAGGAAAGTTATGTATCTAGAAGTTGGGAGACAGAGTGGATACTATATTTTAGTGGGAAAATGTACTTGGACGAAAAAATAAAAAAGACAGGATAGTGTTAGGGTGGATCATGTGGATGCTGCGTGGTACCGAGGTAGACGGAGCAGGATAAAGGATGTCCCCGGTGACGAGAACTTGTGTTAGTAGTATTAGAGCCTTTGGTTTCTGTTAACGCAGTGTTGGTTTACTTGCAGACATATTCTGCAGAAACCATTGGGGTTAAACGATAAAAATAACTGGTACTTGTGTTTGAACTTAATATTCTTATCATGAGGAACACTGCGTAAATTCGTCAGCGTCTAGTTTGGCATTTGGCGGTTTGATACAGTGACAATGACTCTTTAATATAAGATGCATTGACCACAATTAGCCATCCATGTACAGTAAAGTAATTCGAGGCGGCTGTTATTGTAAGATATTGGTTATGTAAATTTTTAGAATTCTTATTCACGCTACCTTTACCAGCCCCATTATACGACTGGAATGCCCACAACAACTCAAAAAACTTCTCAGCTCATAACTTGTGAAGTTTCCTGTCAGTTGCCATTACTAAAATTTGAGTAAGTGGCAAACAGAATATATAACATCTGACAGCGTAACAAGAAATATCTTTGCCTTTAGACAAAAACCGCCACAACCCTCTTTTCGTAAACATCGTTACAGTTAATTCAGTACGCTGTCATTCCGACATTCGAGGAAAAGGATAGGAAGAGAATAAATTCTGTGAAAGTGGCGTAATAAATGTTACAACATTTCGATGTTATACGTAAATGTGCCACCAGCAGACTACGCGACATTTTCTCACGCTACAGAGCACTAAATTCACTGTCAGGTGGGCCCACATATCTACTCATCATATACCCGTGTTCCCCGTTAGATAAGAAACCACACCCTAATGGAACCCCGATAAAAATACCTGAGCTAATTCCTTCCTTTATGCACGCCAAAATTAACAAAGCATGAGCAAGGGCAAGTACAGTTTGTTTTGTCAAAATACGTCACAAATGCAATCAGGTTCTTTAATTTAATTTCAGTGGTGTGTATGAAATAAGTAAAGGTAAAGTAAACGTAAGTATTTCCCTGTTTACACTGCGAGGATGCATGATGGAATGAAGGAATAGCTCTGCTCATTGTTACTCGCGACACTGTGCTCTCGACATTGGATGGGATGGGTGGTTAGCTGCACCCCCAGGCCGCTTTACTCCGGGGAAAGCACTGCCTACAACCATTCAGTAGGAGGGTGGGTGGGCCGTAGATCTTGCCTGGACGCTTTCGAGAAGAGATAAATTTCCTGCCCTCCTTGATTGTCCAGCGCGGAGACAATATTTAAAAGTAGTATTATTTATCAACAAATTACTAAAGGAATTTTAAATAGCTGATTGTCAAAAGAAAGTTTATAGCATTCTCTATCAAATTCTCCCCGATTTTCGAACGAGCATTGCTTTTTGAAAGTTGTCAGGCTTCGCCCAGTAATCCTTCTGGTAAGAGCAGCATGTAGGTGTAGATGAATGGAACATTGATGGAATGATATTGACAGGGAAGAGCCGAAGTAATGGGAGAAAGCTCTGGCCCAATGTCAGTTCGTCCACCGTAAACTGAAACCGAACTTGCGCGATGAGAGGCCGGCTAGTAACAGTCTGAACCAAGGCACGGCCTACTTGATAGTCGAATTTCATGCATCAGGTATTTAAATTATCATATCTGACCGTACAGAACACGCTCACAGTCTGTTACAAAGACGAATTCCTTAATGCAGTTAAGGGAATTATAGCTCTTTGTTCTCAGAATCTTAAGAATCCTGTAAGTACTTTCTGCAGAGGAAAGTGCAGAGCTTGTAAATGTTAATGCACATGCACGTAGAGTGGCCACTTTGTTCTGAAAGGGTAACAAAAATAATGAATGAGTGAGTGTGTGAAATTAATGGCGCAGAGCAAATCCACATAACTGTAATAGCTACTAGCCGACAAGCTCTCCGGTAAAACCTGCTGTCTGGAAAGTAATGATCTGGTTATATTTTCAAAAAGGTATTGGCCTCATTTCCATTTTCACTATAAAAACATTGGAAAGTACTATACTGACGATGATTCGGTTGAAATTGGTATAAATTGGGACCCATTAATGCATTCCTAAACCTTGCCATGCAGTGTGTACCGTTTTTACAGTTAATTATGCAACACGTCAGGAGTGACTTTCAGGGAAGTGACGGTATAGCTGCAATATTTCTTAACTTTCGACACTGCAGGTGGTGAAGGTCTGTTTCATGGCGCAGGCGGTTAGTTGTCGGGCTCTGACTTTGGTAGGCCTTCACTCCTAGGCCAGTGCATATGGGATTTTTGGGGGACAAAGTGGCACTGGGACATGTTTTTAGTTGGTTATCCCCTGCAAGTGTAATTCCACCAACGTTCCATATACCATCGGAGCTGTACTTAACAATCGTAGCAAATGTGAAGTGTCGGTAACTAGCATATTAAAACGATATTAAGTGGTTATGTTCACGCTCCGACCACTTTACTCCATTGGTAACAGCCCACGCCCTTTGGAGGGGAGGCAGGTTAGAGCGGCTAACAGTGAGATAAATATACCCCCACCACCCGGGAATCGAACCAAGCCTGTCCGGTCGTTCAACCCATAGCCTAGTCACTGCACTAACTGGAACTATCCGGCTTACCTCGTTACAGTTCCCCGGTCTACACAACAGGCTAACCATATCATTTGTCGCACCCACCGTAGGGTCCAGCGACTTCGTTGCCTACAAGAAATACGTATATTGGTTTCTTTGTGCAGTGCATCTCCCATGTTAATTTGAGTGACTTCTACTGCACACACTGCAGCTGACATCGCAGAACAAATTATTTCAAGCGGTAAGCTTTCTGGTTTGTGTATTTTAAGTGCCTGCTTAGAATCTCGGCTTGAACACGGATTATCCTCGCGGAATGTTTCGTGATTTTACTCAGACCTTCCACACATGCCTGGATAGTCCCTCAAATTAGGTCGCGACCAGTTCCGTTTATTTCCTTCTATATCCTTTTCAGTTCAGGAGTCAATCAATCGTCACGTTACTCAACGCTGCATATTCTTAGCCACAGACGGCAACGTTAACTAACTAATAAACTAACTGCATTGATCAGAGTCCTTCGTGAGAAGCTAATAATTCCTCTGGCAGTCAAGAAATGCTCCGCAATATATGGAACCGAACTGATTATTACCGCGTATTAAAAACACGCCGTTTGCCTCTGTCCTGAGCCTAATGAATCCACTCCATACACTCACATAGTATTTCTTCAAGATCCATTTTAATAACACCCTCCCTTCTACTCCTAGGACTTCCAAGTGGTCTTTTTTTCTTTCAGTTTGCCATACCAAAGCCCTTTATGCATTTGTCTTCTTGTGTGTATCACATGCCTTGCTCATCTCATCCTCCTTGACTTGATCACCCAAACATCTGGTCAGAAATACAAATCATAAACATCCACACACAATTATCTTCGATCTCCTGTTACTTCCTCCCTCTTAGGCCCAAACTTATTTCTCAGCACTCTGTTCTAGATTACCCTCAGCCCATGTTCTTCCGTTAATGTAAGACACCAAGTTTCACGCCTACACCAAGCAACAAGCATAACCTTATTTCGGTATATATTAATCTTTATAGACAAAAGATTCATGACCGACTGTTAGTAAATAAAGCACAAAAATACAAATATTTTACACGTCACTGAGCGTCGCTATCAAGTGGTTTAGCACCGCTGTTTCTTATTCGGAAGGTCTCTGGTTTACATCTCAGCTCCGAAACATTATCCTGGATGCAGATTTTAGGGGTTTTCCTTCGTCCCTCGCTACGGCTTACGGGTTGGTAGGCCTATACAAAATTAGGGCACGACGGAACCTTTCCACACCCTTTCATATTCCATTAGTCATTGACCATTAATCATCCGGTATCGCGCGTTGTAGTTTCAGCCTCTGAACGCGCCATAAATAAGCCAAAAATAAACATTAACACACGGCATTAGCGTTTGACTCACTCCATGGAGCGGAGACCTCTGGCAGCAGTCGACGTTGGCTGCGATGGTCACATTTTCTCAACTCGTATGAAACCGCACAGACGGCCCTGTATTTCAGGGTACTCTCTCTACCTGTTGAAAGAAGCCCAGAGAGAGAAATATGATCTATGATAGGAGGGTAAAGCAGGAACTGCCGTTATTTTGGCAACACTGTTCCGCCAGCCTCGAATCACAAGAATGGTGCATGACGTGAACATTAAAAGCAAGGTGGGTGATGAAACTCGTACGTCACACAGCTAGCCAGAGGTCACGTCACCGCATCTGACAGAGGGCTGTGTGTGTGTGTGTGTGTGTGTGTGTGTGTGTGTGTGTGTGTGTGTCAGATCGCACATTTACAATAGCTCGCCACCGGGCACAGCAGCGGCCTGAGTTTAGCCGATGCCTGGCACGCTGTTTACTTAAGATACATTTTAATGTCCTCCCCCCGACGAAGAGGGCTTTTAAGTGTTCGATTCCTTTCACATTTTCCGACGAAAATTTTGTATGCACCTATCTCCTCTCCCGTGGTTGTTATACACCCTCCTCAGTTACGTCCTGTAATAAACTTCAATCCATGTTCTTTCTTTGGAGTGAGACAAAATTTCACACTCATATACATTAATAGGTAAAATAACATTGGAAATATTTGTAGTCTGTTTTTTAGTTTTTAAGTTTAGAAATGCGTGATAGGAAGACAAGAACGCATTCCATAATATGTTAATTTTTGCAGCTAGAAGTTGTTAGCCCTCTTCTTCCAAGAGAGGGCATCACCCACCGCCAGTTGGCCGTGATTGCTATATAAGTGCTTAACGGCGGAAATTGGGCCAATAGCAGAAACTCGGCGTAAGCGTTAGCGTCGTTTATAACACTGTAGTGATGTGTAGCCTTCTTGTAATCGTCTTTTGGCAGTTTACGCAATTCGTGAACGCCCAAGTTTGATCCCAGGCCGGCCCATGTGGGTATTGTGGTGGACAAAATGGCACTGGGATTGACTGGGCTAAGGACTGACCGTCTGTGGTATCGTTATTCGACGTCCGGCAAGGTCAACAGATTTTTCTCCTTTACACACCATCCAGACTGGTTCTGTGGCCCACCCAGAGTCCTATAGAATGGATGTCGCGAGCTTCTTCCTTCGAGGTAAAGCGGCCGGAATGCGAGGCTGAGAACCCACGCCATCTAGTATCGAGGTTAATAAAGAGTGGAGCTGTACCTCCATGCCCTCATATGCCTTCATGACGTGGCCAGAAACAACTTTATCTTCGTGCAGTTTTATACACATCTTTAAGTCAGCACGATTCAACCCATGTTCTGTACTTAAGTTCATTTATCTACTACTGGCTCTATATAATCTTATCAGTCGACATTGTCGTTAAATAGAGGAACTGTCTGTCATTCTCGCAATTGGAAATTCAGTTTTCTTCAGTCGCAGCAGTTGGAATGTACACATTTACACGTTACACCTACCACATACATTGTAAGAAAATTCTGAAAATGCTATGTGTTAACCCTTTAAATCTAAGATCATTTAAAGACTCCGAGAGGGACAGAAGAGAAGAACCGGCAGGGGGTGGCGGGGGGTACAGCGAAAGTCACCATATTTGCTGTTCTTTATACGGGGAGAAACAGAAGTTTACTGCTTCGGAGGTTCCCAGACAGTGTCCGCTCGTCCTTCTGGCAAGGTGAGGCTAGAAACAAGGTAAAGTGTTGGGAAGAGAAGAAGATAGCGTGATTGTAAGTGAACTGTTTTGGGTATGGGGCAGAGGAAATAAGGTGAGAGAATCTGGGCAGAGTTAACAGCTTTGGAGGGCACCATTATGAAGAAATTGCGATCACTTTAGGAGTTTTGGCGAAAAATATGAAGTTCGGTTCGGGAGGTGTACATGAGAAGAATGCAGTGCAACGTGGATGTTGCGTACGAACTCAGCATTTGCCCTAGGACCGAGAAAAACCATGGAAAGTCCTGATCAATTTGTGGTTTGCTGGACGTTCCGGATGCATACTGACTTCTAGCCAGTAGTCCGGCGTTAAAGTACGGCAGTCCCTACATGTGCAGCCGCTTTCTTTTTAAAACACGTACGGATGTGTTTGTTCCTTAGGATGAGCAGCAAACATCCAAGTACGTTTTGTTTTTATTTTGTTTCATTTTATTTTATAATGTCTTCTTATTCGTCCTCTGTTTCTTGAGGCTGTCGACTGTGTCCGTGACGCTTGTGACCGCCTTTGGACTGGACCTCTCCCGATACCCTCAGAAGGCCTCCGGTACCTGGTAAAACTTTGACCTGCTGTTTAAAATCTGTGTGGCAGTAGAGGCTAAAGATGGCATGGTTTCAGCTTCTGCCGTGGTGTAAATGAGGTCTTCCCTCTTCTGGGATGTGTGCGCTACGCAGCCTGGCAGAAGAGCGAAGACCTCAGACTAAAGATTCATTGGTGGGTTTTACGTTGTATGTGCTGTCTGTCCAGTAACTACAGCACAGTTACTAGTGGACTGTAAGATGGTCGTTATTTACGTACATTACGTAGCTTAGTTCATAATATTATGACGTTATTTACAGTTGCCATAAAGGACAGTTATCCTGTGAGGAAGAATTTGGGGCGCTGTCTTTGTATTGGATGGGATCGTATTGTCCTAACTCCTGAATCTGGTAATTCTCACTGAACACACACTTTCCATATACACCGGATACTAGAGGCTTGATGTAATTTCTCATTACGGACATTCCTGTCCATGTTGCATATAAATCGGGTTAATTTTTGGCAATTTTGTTGTTAGCTGAGGACTTTATTGTTACATGTTTATAATTTATTGATACGAGTGTGCGCTGCACATCTGCAGGCGGGTGAGGCGTTATGTCAGTGAGGGCCGGAGGAGGAATTTGTATATACTAAACGCCAAATTAATACCAGTGATGAAGTATTTATTCAATACAGGAAGGAGATGCCTCAGCGTTCTGTTTTGCTTTACACAGGACATAGGAAAATATGTGCTCTGTTGTTTTTTAAATAATAGGAGAAAGTATTTTTCTTGATCGCCGTTTTTCCGAAAGAGCACTACTTTTTGGAAGTTCGGCAAGCTTCGCCCATTGTTAAGAGCAAAAAGAAGATGAAGATGAATATGGAAGGCTGGGGGATTGATAATGACAGGTGACAACCGAAGCACTCGGATGAAAACCTGTCCGAATGCCACTTCGTCCACCACAAATCGCACTTGGACTGGCCTGGGATTGAACCTGGCCCTTTGCGGTGAGAGGAAGGCAGTTAACCTGTTGAGGCATGTCACCGCCGTGTACCTTACGCTAAATTATGTGGGACTCAAATATTCAGTTCACAACTCACAGACAACAAAGTTAGTGTCCGCAAGAGAAGCCACTTAGTTAATGCTGTAGAATAAAGTACTGATTGTTGTCAGAATCCTGCAAAACACACAAATGCATGCTGGGGACAAACTGTGGAGTTCGTAAATTTTAAACGGTGTGGTACATGTAGTAACTATTGGCTGTAAAGAAATAAATAATTGCACACACAGGTGTCGTAGATATGAACTATTATGTACAAACAATATTATAATATTTTTATGATTTCGCAGCCCTATTGGGCCTAGGCCTCCTCACTGCTGAGGTTTCGAGATCACACTCAGACACACCACACTCGGTAGGACTCCTCCGGATGAGTCATCGGCCGTACGCACAGACCTCTACATGATAACACACAACACTCACAAGGGACAGACATCCATGCCCCCGGCGGGATTCGAACCCCCAATCCCAGTAACCGAGCTGCCGCAGACCCAAGCCTTAGACCGCGCGGCCACCGGGATTAGCAAATGTTATAATAATAAATGAAGTAATGATAATGAGGGTACTATGTTCTGCGTTGGAGGCGGGGGGGGGGGGGAGCTGAGAAGCGCTACGTTGCAATAGTGTTATGAAGAGGTCTTCCTTTTTGAATCTCACGTCATGCACCTGCTATGATTTGAAATTGATACAACACTGTTGCCAGAATGACTGATGCTCATTAATTCTGTATATGTAAGTACAAAACACTTGGTACGTTCACTTATATTGTTTAGATAGCTTTTGTTTCCATCTCCGGGGCTTAATAAAAAAACGTGTTATGAGTGCGGAGTACTTAAGACTTCCACTTAAGCCAGTTCAGTCACCCTGAAGGCGTGCGCTTTATATTCTTTCGAAACATAGGGAACATTTAACCACTATTTCTGTGCAGGAATCTAAAGGAGGGCCATAATTTGACCAATAACCGCCTTGAAAACCTAAAAACTTACAAAAGTGGGAAATATACGTCACGTTTTCCTCAAGTGTCATTTTGTTATACTATATGTGCCTTATTTATCTTGACGTTTCTTTATTACGCGTACAAATATCCCATCCGCAGATAACCCCACCACGACACGGACTCGGAAATTATGTTTCCATGAAATATCAACGCATTTATTACTAAATTGTAGCAAAATTCAGGCGCTTATTTATTTGGGAGACAATAGCAAATTAAAATTATGTTCTGATTGAAATGGAAGTACAAAATTTGATAAATTCTTGTTGTTTCTAAGAGAAAATTTCATATTCTTGTTTCAGGTTGTAAAACTTAAACTCCGAAACAAAAAGCTGTAATTAATGGTACGTTTATTTTATGTGGGTATTAAATTAGAAGGAGCACAGTTGAGGTTTGTAGATCACTTTTATGTTAACCAGGCTTGAAAGGGGGGGGGGGGATACAAGCTTCCGTGAAAAATTACAAGTAGGCTTATTCTACATAGTTCAAGACATATATCAGTATTATACCAAAAGAAATGGAGGAAACATGTAGCGAGAATGTAAGATGATCATCTCCCACTACTGGTTTTCCAGTACCATCCGAGCGGATGCCGTTTTCTGGGGACACCAAAACAAAGACGGAAAGGTCAAGAGAATCGTCAGGACCAAGATGGTCTAATGGTCCTAAACCCGATTTTTTCCTTATGATTAGGGTGGTGGTGGTGGTGGTGGTGGTGGTGATTAAGGTGATGATTGTGATGATGATGAAGAATTTATATGGGTATGAAATTTACCTTTCAAATAAAAACTCGCCTTGCGAAAGAAGTGTCAAAGGGAATTCTGTATCTGGCTGCAAGTAAGAGGAACGAATAGGTTCGTAGTTGCGTAGTGGGTATAGCGTCTACGCTACGGGCTGGCCGGTCCGGGGTTAGAATTCCGGTAGGGGCAACATTTTTCTCTTCTCCAAAACGTTGCGGCCGGGGCGTGAAGTTGAACACTCACTTATTGCCGAAGTTAAGAATGAGTGGACCTATACCTCTGCTCCCCTAATTAGCCGATGTTAAGTCTAAGGCGTCGGCCTGCAGCTGCTTGACTTCTGGGATCGCGGGTTCGAATACCGCCGGGGACATGGATGTGTATCCCTTGTGTTGGTGTGTGTTGTGTAGGTAGCGGCCTCTGCCTTGGGCTGATCACTCGTTCAGAGGAGTCCTACCGTGCGTGCGTGCGTGCGCGCGTGCGTGCGTGTCTAATTTTGTGTGATGTAGAAGCCTTAGCAATGAGGTGGCCTAGGACCGGGTTGAGCTGTTGCGCCACAAAAAGAAAGAAAGGAAGGAAGGAAGGAAGAAAGAAAGAAAGAAAGAAAGAAAGAAATTATTTTATTATTAATTAATACTGTTGAACGTAACAGTATTTGAAAGTCAGTGATATTATGGCGATTAAGGCTAGGAATATGGGACCTGCAGGAAATGTAACACGCGTGAAGCTATAAGAAACCTATACAAACTCTGGACGGAAAGCCTGAAGATAGGTTTAGAAGACCTAGGCATAGGTGGGAGGACAATACTGAAATCCACCGTAAAGGAAGATGCCCACGCGAGTGTAGACTGTGTCAGTCTGACTCCAGTGGACTTTAGTGAACACACTTTTACTTTTTACAACCGTCGTGCTGTGGTAGCACTCACTGTACAGTTCTGGCTGACTGGAAGGTTGTTCAACTATACTGACGTGACGTGTTCTTCCATCTGTTAGTCATTTTGGCCTTTTTGCTTGAGAATTAATTTTTACCCAGTAAATATTTTCTACAGCCGATAGAGCTCATGTGACAGAGCAAAGAGTAAGGCCAATCTGTATTGTGCTCTAAAAGAACAGCCTTATGCGATTTAAAAATATGCTTCCAACCGGCGACCCCAGCTTTCGAGCGATTGTGACAATTGAGGACGTTACTGAGCAATGATGATTTTGATGCAAATACGTGAAAAACTGAGAAACTTGGCAAGGAAAGCCGAAGAATCCTAATAAAACCTGGGACAATTTTATGGACCAGCCGGATGTTGGAGTTGGCTGACCCGCAGCGTCGACTGCTTTGTTTACTGGTCTCTCTCTTTCTATCGCTCTGTCTTTCGCAATCTCAGTATCTCTGTAGCGGACAGAGGGCAGATTGGCAAGTTTCCACACGTTTTGTGCAGCTATGGCATCATATACACAAGGGGAGTCCAGAGCACTGGTCAAAACTCAAGTATCCGGTCGACATGAGCTATCAACTCTTCCTCTAACCGTTGTCCACAATGTAGGGGTGCACAAAACCCGGGCGCCGGACCCCCCCGGGCAAATAAATGTTCTACGATGGCGGCTAATATTTGTGGATTCTGATCACGGAACTTGCTTCCTGTAACTCTTCTGACTTCCATAATCATGTAACTCTGCTGGTGCCCATGGTTTCTAAGCGGCTTCTAGATTTTTGAAAAATTTTTGCTACCCGGCCAAGCCTAAGTTAATGTATAACTTAATTAATTAGTTAACCGTTTTTTCTTATTTTAAGTAAAAATGCATTATCCTTGTTTAAGAAACTCCCCATCTTACCTCTCCCCATCAACAACTTTAAAGAAAGGGAGGGATTTTCATTACCGTAAGTGTGATGTCAGCCAACTAGAGAAATTACGTTAATTTAATTTTCTTTAATTTAATTTTCGAAAGAATTTTCGTGGCGAGATCGTCCCCTAATATGGGGTCTTGAAATATTTTAAGAACAAATGCATTTTAAAGCGGCTGCATTTGATCAAGTATTGCTTTGTAGGATGTAAAGCAACGTGACTGGAACGTGAAATTAATGTCAGTTTGACTGAGATAACCAGTGACTGCAGCTGGGCGTTCGAAATTGTGAGTGCATCGGTTATAAACGTTCGTAGGTACAAATTTTTATGAGATATTTGTTACATGGTAACTGTTACGGATATATCGACGATGAGAAAGTAAGATCGTTTATTGACACGTCGGTCATTTGAAGATGTAGTATTAGAAGTTTTGGACGCAAGTAAAATTAACCTGGCGATGAAAACGGCACGTGTGTCCGAAACTTTGGTACTGCACCTAGCTACGAATCCACACTGTGACATCCCACAAGAAAGAAATCTCTGTAAGCGCCTGTGTGGGAATATAAAATCTAATTAATTTTGTTTCATTTTATTGTGGTTATTGTCCTCAACAAATGTAATGAAATATTTGGAGGTAACCGGAGGCCATAAATTCTTCCGAAACACACTTATTCCCTTACTAGGCCTATAACCGTTCTCTCATCTCTTTCGACATCCTCTAACTCGCAACTTTCATCACTCTTCACACGAGCGTTTTCCGTGAAGCAGGCAACGAAGCGTTCGCTGTCATTCCAATCTGCCGTGAGCTGAGGGTCATGCTTTTTAGTTCAATATATTGCAATCAGCATTCGGTTTTTACGCGTCGCATTTAATGACCACTTTTTTATCACACGTCGTTGTTTCATAAGACAAGCGAGCCGACGGGATGTGACCAGCGACAGTTGTCAGGTAATATAATATCTCTATATTGGGTTTATTTTCGGCCAGCAGTCGACTGTCCTGATCAGGTATTTTTGTTCTCAGTCCTTCCAGTCAGGTAGCGAAAGTGTGCTTCATAGTAGTTCACGACACTCACCTCCCACATTTCCTCTATCTATTCTTCTCTAATATCCTGTCACATTTCGTCTGTGATTACATAACACAGATAGTCGATAGAGGTCATTAAATAACCAGCTAGCCCACCAACCAACCACACTCGTTGCATCCGACAGTTTCTTTTTTAAATTCCAACTGTGATCATGACAAATCACGGTCTCCAAGCAACCTCACCTGAGTACTTTATACGGCGTCATTTAAATAAACTGCAATTAACCAAGAATTAAACAAAGCTAAAAATAAACTAAATTTCTAATTTTTGCGGCCGAGCCTACGTTTGGATTTGCCCTTCAGGACGTGGGCCGAACTCTTTTTAAGTTCAGAAACAATCAAACCCTTCCTTGGTGCATGGATCTGAAATGTGGATTTTGTGAAGTCAAAACAAGAAGAAACTGGAGGCACAACAAACGAGCTTCTTCATAAGTTGTACCTTTGACACTGAAAGGATTAGAGAGCATCTTGATGTTGTCAACACAAATGAGATTACTGAGAAATTCAGAAGGCAACGTTGACGCTATGTGGGAAGGATGGACTGCGTAAGAAGAACCATATGATGAGGATCCCGCGTAAGAAGTAATGTTGGAAGAGTCTTTGCGTGGGACATCCCCTTGTGATACATGAACGACAATGCATTGTGTGATGATGGCGTTTTTAAAAAAGCCGAAATACGTTGCAGTTATTATATACAGTAAATTGATATGTACATAGTGTCATAGTTCTTATTTCGCCATTAATGTTGGGCGACCTGGAAGGAAGTGGTCAGTTTAGCAGTGAGATTCGAAACAGGCCCGACAGGCCCAAACGTTGTTAGTACTGTGAGAGCGATAACGATGATTATGATTATGATGATGATGATGATACTACTACTACTACTACTACTACTACTACTAATAATAATAATAATAATAATAATAATGTGAATGCTTCAGCAAGTACTAGCGTAAAGGTGAACCTAGTTCGTCGTGACAAATAATATTACATGTACGCCTACCACAAATTTAACCACAGACTAGCTGAAACATTATATTCTCTAGAAGCTTGATTTGTTTCAGATATACAGCATATCATTGTAAATACTCTGCATAAAGGTGATAAATAATGATGCTGATGCTGCTGCTGCTGCTGATGATGATGATAATAATAATAATAACAATAATAAGCCAATAGTACTATCTGCTTCCCATTCTCGGCGTGAATCGTGCTGTAAATTTAGAAACAAATCTGTTACAGACACTTCCTTATGGTCTGCTGATATCGGTGATGTCACTTCTGTGTGACGGCACACCACGAGCAAAATGTGGGACGTTGCTAACATGTATGCGTTCAGTCGTCGGCCGTATTGTAGTGCGTATAAAGCGCAAGAAGTTTTGAAAAACTGTGAATCTGATTTGTCCCTTTGTGATATTCTCGTAGTGTAAATTTCCGTGGCTTCCTTGCACGTAAGGAACTGGCTCTGTAAACAGCACTGATCGTCGGCGTTGAGTGTTCGTCGCTTCTGTTTCTAATTTTGATGGCATCGTTTTACATTGTGGGTCCGGCGATATCAGTCCGGACCAATGGCGTAGCTAGGGTTTTAGCGCCTCTGGCGAACAATCACAATGGCAGCCCCTAACAGAAATTACCAACTTTTTAAAAGTCACAATAATTTATTACATTTTCTTTTATGATATTTTAAAAATTTAAAAATTTTTGAGCGGAAATTCACATTTTTATTGCAAATATTCATTTTGCCGCCCCTTGGACTGTGCCGCCCGGTGTGGCCGCACCACTCCTCCCCTCAGCTACGCCCCTGGTCCTGACTAAGTCACTTAGTGACTGTTCTTGGTGATTCGCATAAATGCCGGGGAGGGCAGACACGAACATCATATACCATGTTCAAAAACCATTTCTTTTTCTCGTCGCACTTAGTACTACCATAAGCTTTGCTAGTACAGTATAACTCCAACTATCCGGAATAATTGGGACCGCGAGCCGCCCGGATATGCAGAAAATCCGGATGACAGAATTTTCTTTGAAAATAGGCTACATTTGTAATTTAAAGTGAAATAAAACATCTACAAACGTCTATTTTAGGCTACATATTTATTTAAATACAAATAAAACATTAATACATAATTCCTTATATGTATTTGACAACTGGGAGTTCCTTGTCTAATTTGGGAACGCCTTCGGCTGTTACTGTTTCCAGTATGTACATGCGTCTAAACCTTTCGACTGCGCCTGATTTGAAGTTCTAGGCCGCCAAAACACTTTACAGTACTATACTTGATCCGATAATCGGCAGTTTCAAGGCAAATTAGTTTTATAGAATTCTCGAAAAAGTTATTTGAAGGGTCAAGCCGGTTCGGATAATTGGCAATCTGGGTAACTAGCGTTCGGATGATCAGAGTTATGCTGTACATTCTTTCGCTGGAGGAGGTTTACACGGGAAATATGAGATGATGAAGTGGCTGTACTTTACGACATGTTTTCATTACATCTTCAAGAAAAATTCGTCGTTACGTATTGCTGGGACTTCCACCATGAATAACAAATTAGTAGATACGGAGGGGCGAGTTTAATTTTCAGAAATATTTTTTGAATTGGCGCACAGAAAACTGCGTTAAATAAACCCAGCAAGACATTACCAGAAATTTGTAGTGTTAATAAAAAAACTTGGCATGCTTTCACTCATATGATAGGAGCTATAGACAGCTGTGTTTGATTTCATGTGTATGACGTTTATTGCCGGTATTTCTAGCCCGTAAGTACGGCTATTAATTGATTTTAAAACAACGTGTTTGTTTTACAGCGGTGGTCATTTTGCTGGTCGTAATTTGCTGCGTTGCTGTGCTGCTATTGTGTTCCTGGTTCGTGTACTCCGTCTTCATCAAAAGTACACCTGAATGGCAGAGCGATGATTTCATGATCGAGACTATTCCAGGTACGCAGATAATATCAAAATAGTACGTAGCGAACAGTACATTAAACCAAACACATGATCTCAAACTGCACAGCATGAAAGCTGCATTTAGGAGGTATCTGATTTGAGTCGCCAAAGAGTTACCGGATATCGTCTCTGATTTTCTTCAGTCCCGCAAAGTCACTGCCACTTCCTTACCATTTCACTGTCCGTACTACCCGTTGCACGTAATTTGATGTTAAATATATCCTGCAGTTGGTACAAAGTAGTTAGTCTGCTTCTGTCATTTTCTCCGTGCAAAATTCTCAAGGCCATACCTTGTTCCGGTTGTAAGTGGCCTATTACATTTGTGAGACTCGTTGTTTCGTTGGACATTTCTGAGATATTCTGCCCATAGGTTTATTGGTCGAGCAGCAGCGGGTTTCTATGTTCAGGCGTATTTTCCAAGTGTTCTAAATTTTTCTTCTGACAGTTCCGTTATATGTGTTGGAACCTCTTTTACCTGGTGCTGTATCCAACAAATTTAACGTAATTGACATCCGAACTAGTAATTCTGTCGTTAAGTCTGTCTGAAATTATTTCCTTTCATGCTTACATAATGTACCTTTTTCTACTGCTCATGTACTGGCTGGTTTGAATTAGCTAACGAGATAGAATTTAGGAGGAAGGATATGTAACTGTCTTAGAGACAGGTATAAAGGAAGAGGCTGGCCGTTAAGGTGCAACATTGTCACTTCTATTGCAAGGAACATATTTCATGTTGACAGGTTGGAGGTATAGACCCACGGAGCCAGATGATTCTGCAGAAGGCACCTTAATCTCATTCAACCGTGCTAGTCCACAGAGTTACAAGAAGTGGACTAATGTTATTGAAGGATTTTTATCAGGTATTATGCCTTCAGGGTAGCCTATTATAAATAAACATATATTTGTTAGCCTAGGTTTTCAAACGCCTGTAAAACTAGTAATTTCGTAAGTTTAAAAATGGTAAAACATTGTGTTTAAAGACAACATTTCGCTTGATTATTCAGAAGTGTTGGTTCTTTCAAAATATTTTTTTAAATACTAGTAACTGGTTAAGGCCCGTTATTTTTGTTTCACAGAATATACGAACACAAGCCGATCTGCACACAACGTAGTCAAATGTGACTACGATATGTTACCCAAACCTGGCAGTGTCTGTATTCCAGATTACAAGGATTGGTTTCCTTGTACCAAAGAAAATAACTTTGGTTTTCACAAGGGATCACCCTGTGTCTTCGTCAAGTTTAATAAGGTAATCATCATTGTTGTCGGTTCATACATTCCGCCTTGCTCTTGATGACTTTATCCGAACTTAAGCGTGACTGTTAGCCCAAAAACTGAGCAGGTGTTCTAGCGTTTAAAAACTTTTTCTGCGGCCGATAGAACATCACTAATATGTTTATGCACAGCAAACCTTCGCCAGGGTTATGTTCCCGAAAAATCCTGCGAACGATAAAACCTCGATGCCCGAAGTATAGACGGGCTGCCGGCCTTAGCAAAGGCGGGTCCCGATTGAGATCCTGGCGGCTCGCCGCTAATAGTTATTGTGCAGAAAAAAAGTTAAAAGGACTAACATTTTGTTATATTATCGTAAGTTATAAAACCATTAGAAAATCAGTCCGAGAGTTTTCTTTGGGATGACAGTGCGTATTTTTAGAACTTCATAATGTGCGAATCTCCATGAGCGCTGGGCACCCGTAAGGGCGCGGCCCGACTGCGTCATATCGGCCTACTCAGCTTAAGGCGGGCCTTGCCTCTCGCGGAAAGCGAAAATCTACGAGTAATTTACTAAAAAGCAATGTTTATTATTCTTTAGTAATTTTTTTCTCTGCAGAGATACTGTGATGTGAGCTGCTTCATTTTCTCCTTCAACTGCTTGAGCGTCATGCAGTGTGGCTCGAAGACCTGTTAGAGATGTCGAACAATTTTGATGCTCCTAACCATTGAAGGGGGTCCGAGTGATGTAATCTACTGTTTTAATGATCATGCCTTTGCACTGTGACCCTATAGGTTTCATGCAAAACGGACTGAGTAAAAGTGTGCTGGACGATTATAACTTCATGGTGTACTTTGTAATTTTTGCACAGCTCCATGGATTGGGTATTTATAGGTGCGTGTGTACTGCTGAAACAAATCTACTGTTTTAGTGATCATGCTACTGAGTATGACCCTATATGGTTGTACAGCCCGTAGCCTAGTCACGCTTTCCTGACCGCGCTTTTCTGCCTGCTACATCAAAAAGGTATATACGTCAAGTGCGGTACCTGTCTGTGGAAAAATCTTTACATTTCTAAACTACTGAACTACAAATACGTGCAGCACAAACACAGAGTTCTAAAGTGTTTGTATGCGCACCCTTAGCACCAGGTTACAGAATCTGGCCCTTTCTCGATTGTGCACAATTTACTCAAAAAATGGTGAAAGCTAGTAAACGAACACGAAGTTCGAATACTGCTCTATCACCAATTAGCCCTGCTGAAGCTGCCCGTTATTTTCTAAAGCAATTCAATGGAGTGAAGTGCAGAAGGCAGAAAAAGAAACCTAGTACGCTGTAGGTTAGGTTACACACTGCGCCCCCCTACTAGCCAGCAAGGCCGCAGCAGCAGGACTGAATCGTTGGGCGCTTGTTGACATTGACCGGCTGTAAGCCGGAACCGTCTTCTTTGGGGGGGGGGGGGGGCCTGTTGCTGCCAGTGTCTCATTGGCTGAATACATTCAAATGTACTGTGCAGTGACGGAAGCAGTTCAACATAAAGCGCTAGACACAAGCAGAGAAAATAATCATTATTTATTTTATGCAAACTTTTTAAATATTCTACTGTAATTAATTACATTCTACAATACAGTATTTTGAATGTTTATTATTTTTTAGTAAGGGGATTAGAATTGGAAGACATGCTCCTAGACAGAAGCAGTGCCGGCCATAGCAAACGCGGGGCCCGACTGTGATCCTTGTGGCGGGCCCCAAAATGTTACTGTGCCTAAAAAAATAAAGGTATTGGTATATTAACGTAAGTTATAAACTCGGTATAAAATCTGGCCGAGATCTTTGCGTGGTATCACACTGCGTATTTTTAAAAATTACTAATGCGCGAATCCCCCATGAGTGCGGGGCCCCCGTAAGCCTGGGGCCCAAATGGGTCAAATAGGTCCAATCAGCCTAAGGCCGGCCGTGTTTCGAAGACAGAGTGCTGTAAGACACAGCTTTCCAAAATCATTTGGTTACTGGCGATAGGGCCGTTCCAAACTCGCAACTTCGCATTGCCGACGTGTTGGTATGTTTATAGCAGAAAACGGAAAATTGTGAAGATAAAGTCCTACTAGTTAAAAGATATTCATAAGAAGTTTCGTAAAAACTCGTCAGCTTGTAAGTTGTTGTTTTTATTAGTAAGATGGATAGGCACACTGAAGTAATTGTACAACCAGTCAGTCGTCCTTTGTAAAATAACGAAAATAGGGTAAACAGGAGGGAAGAAGATTATACATTGTAATACTGCTATGTGTTTCGAAGCTAGAAGTCGTGTTATACTATTGTGTGTAGCGAGGACTCATTCTTTTTTGTGGGTTTTGGGAGGCCGCTGGGAGTAAATTCTGCCTTATGCCAATCATGATGAAGCAAAATGGTACAGGTTTTTTTTTTATCTCTGATGGCGGGATTTAGACTCGTTATTGTGATAAATCTTTTCGGCATTAGTTACTGGTTAAAACTTGCAGATTTTCAGTGGAAGTTTTAATGTATTCCATTTATTAAGCGAAATGTTTATGTGCAATAAAAAGTAATTCCTATATTGCAGATCGCAAATTGGACTCCAGAGTATTATAACAGCACTTCGGAATTGCCGGCCCATATGCCAGAGGGACTGAAACGAACAATAAAAGACCGCCACAGTATCTATCGCAATTTGGTAAGATTACAGATTAATGTTATGGTGACTAGTTTATAATATAGGCTTAGACTATCTGTACAACATCAGACAAGTTAGATTTAGTAGGAAAGTTTGCATATAAAATACGTCGCTAATTTTTCATTTACACTAGTGAATTCTACATTGAAAGTTCCTTCTGTAAGCAGTGAAACTAAATGTATATTTGTTTCGGTTTTTAACTTTATTTAAGCTTAAACTGTGTGGACAGAATGGACATAAAATCTTCTTTAGACCAATTTATTATTTCTTTGTCTCAAACATTGATAACCTGGATCCATTCTCGAAATGTATTGTTGATTTTAAGAATGTCTTTTGGTCGTGGTCTCGTCTAATTCTAGTGTAGAAGATAGGGTTGTTTTGGTATCTGGTCACTCGTATTACAAAGTTGACAATGTACTTTTACCGACAGCAGGCGGAGAAAGTTAACAGTTCTATTTTTGCTGATAAACAAACTGTTGAGTTGTTGGAGTGCTGTAAAATATATTTTAAACAGAATGATAGGCGCAAATATTTTTAAGTGTGTTTACATGCAAGAGGCTACTATTAGTTTTGTCATGTCTTTCCATCTGTCCAAATGGAACAACTCAGCTCCTGCCAGGTAAATTGCTGTGAGATTTTATGTTGGAGATTTTTGCTAAATCTATCTATAAAATGTAGGTTTATTTGAAATCTTACAAAAGTAACAAGACGCTTTGCATGAATGCCTATGTACGTTATGTGATATCATGCCATGGTGGGTCTTAATAACTGAAACAGACCGTGTTCTGTATGAGGTACACACTGAGGACCGACAAGCAGTTTTATAATTGAGGCTGATTGTGTTCTCCATGAGGTACAAGCTGAGGCAGAAGAAACAACTCAACATTGAGCATTATTTATAATTGAGATGCAGTGTGTCGTCTGTGAACTCTGAGTGGAGAAGCGTGTGAACTTTGACAAGTTCAGTCAGTCTTAAACGTTGGATATCGACATGTAAGGGATGTCCGTTGTAATTCTCCCCGCATACGATATATCAGTGATCGATTCTAAATCTACTGTGAAAATACCAAGAAATCATACAATATCTTTGTGAAAATAGTCCCAGTTGTTGTGATAACCATTCATGAATTTAACATGTAGGCAAATACCGCGCCTGAAGTGTTAAAATCTGGGCCATTTCCAAACTTCTGGTTGTTTTGTATGTTAGTTTCTCATGTCCCATTTGGAATACATATTTCTCAAGCTTATTTGAGTTAACTTGTGGCTAACATTATAAATTTAGCAACTTGAACATTTATTTTTAAACAGGCAGATGAACGGTTCTGTACCCATTTTGATAACTGAAGAATCGATCAGGATTCAAACTCTTCTTCTAAGTTATTTTTCCGTCCACTGATTGAGTGCTTCTCTTGGTTACTGATCTATAAATCATTATTTTATTTTGCATTGCTCTAGAAGTGTAACAGGCAGACAGATGGACAACACATAATTCTTTGTATGTACCTAGTGTTTAATAATCGGAAGTCCATATTCAGTTCTTGTTTTACGCCCGTTTATTTTACTCCTATTTGTTTTGACACCTCGTGAAAATGTACACTACTTTTTAATTAATGCCGTCGTAGTTTTCAGTGTAATGCCCTTTAGCTGGTGACACACTGGAATGCTGCAGAGAATATAGTATGCGAACCTCATGGTGTAGAACAAGACTGAGAGACAATGCTCCCACTGTAAACTTGCTCACCCACCCAGCATTCATTGTTTTATGTAACAGTGATATTTTATGGTGTGTTTACTTGTCTTTCTGCAACAGTATCAGTATGAGTTAGAAACTTAATTTTACATCCGTTAGTGCAACACCAATGAAAAAACAGTGAACGTCAATCAGTACTGAAGGGGTATGGGACACAATAGATGGGCTTGAAAAGGTTGGGCGCAGTGCTAATACCTGCCTTGCTCTTGGCCTGAGGGAGATTATTGTGGGAACTGGCTGTACTAAATTTCACCCTATCACGAAAGGTCTTTTACATTTATTTCTTAGTTTGTAATGTCTGGCTCCAAACCCCCGTACAGAGCAAAAAGCTGTTCTCACTTAGAGGAAGAGACGTCACCTAGTCAACTATTAATGAAGCCTTTTAGTGGGTCTGGTTATACGTTCAATCTTCATACCTCCGTTGTTCACTTCACTTATTCAACAGATAGAAATTATTCCAAGCCCTTCATTAAAGCACAGTTATTCAAAGTGTGGGGCCTAAGCTGCATTCAGGTGGTCTGTAGAAGAGGCTTATCCATTTCATTGAAATAGTTGCATTGTTTCTGAATTATATTTTATTGCTCTTTGTTCTTATTACATTTTACTCTATTAAAATTGGAATACCAAATATTTTAAAATGTCTTAGTTGATACCGTTTAGCTTATACATATAAGACAGAATTGCAATTTTTAAAGAGAAGGGGGAAGGTGTTTAATAGGTCCGTAAAGGACTTCAGCCTTCAAGAGATTCGAAATAAGTTTGGGTACCACTGATAAAAATACGCATTGCTGGAAGTTGGGGTGTGTAAAAGGAAAAACAAAATTTGTTCTGTTAAGTGAATCTCATTCTGTATTTGTATGGAAAAATAAGAAGTTCACACAGATTTTTAGTTGGAAGATCGGAAGAGATTACTTGCAGACCTGTGTGTAGAAGTGATAATAATGTTAAAATGGATTCTGTGGAATGACATCTGAAGAATGGACTGGATTTACCTGGTATGACATAGCATTTGGTGGTGGTTGTTGTGAAAGTGATAAGGGAGTTTTGGGTTCTAGAAAAGGTGAAACATATTTTGACCAGGTGAGCCATTGCTAGCTTCTCGAATTGGAACATATTTGTAGCGTAAGCTTTTCTCAAATGGAAGATAACAATAAGATTTTCAGGTTTTCTGTTTTGATTTTAAGGTGATACCTGCTACGTCACTATACAGAGTGGCCAAAAGTCATTTAGTAATTTAAATGCCCATATTACTTGCTGCAGTTAACAAAAACTGTTGTAAGCGAGACAGTCCATGTTCAGTGCACAACTTGTAAAGTTGTAGTATAAAATGACTGACATAATTCCGTATCAGCATTCTCATTAACATTAGAGAATATTTTCGGTTAAATGACATACTGGCCACTCTGTCAGTATATTGTATTTGGCATAATTGGACAACCCAGGTAAATCTCACCATAGAACAGGCCATGAAGACCCAGATGCTATATGGGGGTTGGTAGTCAATGCCATGCCCTTGCAGCTTTATGCCCAGGACAGAGACCCAGCAACCATTGTACAGGAGGCTGGGTAGGCACCAGAGCCGGTCTGGATGGCTGCGGAAAATCTCGCCCCCACCGGACTGTCCAGCCTGTAGCGAGTCTGTACCAGTGATGCTATCCTGGCCCACGATTAGACAACCCAGATGTGCCTGAAACATCAGGAATTAGATACCTTGTGTTTCAAAAGGTGTCACTATGGTGATAGAACAAATGTTTACGATCATTTAGTGTGTCTCTATCCTCGTCTTTCGGGGCATGACTGCTTTATCACATAGAGAGACTACAACCGCCAGGACCACCAGACACCTGCTATGTTCAGGGACATGCTGAAGGAGATATAAACTGAATGGAGATGAGCGTAGTGTGTGTTTTGTGTGTGACATGGTGAGAAGGAGCACTGCAGTTTTCACAAGCATTATTCTTTCATTTAGATGAAAACGGTGTGGCTGAGCTGTGAGGGAGAAACACCTGCAGATGTGCAAAACTTGGAAAACATCCAGTACTTTCCCCAGCCAGGGTTCCCTGGATACTACTTTCCATACAACAAGACAGAAAATTACATGAGCCCCATGGTGGCTGTTTACTTTGAGAAACCACGAAGTAAGTTTTTTTGTGTGGTATGAAACACTAATCCCAAATTTTACGTTATAGATCATACATAGATAATTTGAGTGAAGAAACAAAGTCGTCATAATTTTATATTTATCTTAGTGCTAACCTTTTAGTCACCTTGCAACTGAAAGTGAATCAGTCAGCCAGTCTGTTTTGGTGTTTTACCCCTCTGCCCTTGTCCCTGGGGTTCATGACCAGATAGTATTAGCAGTGGTATCAGCCATGGTGGCCATAGTCGCCTTGGAGTTTCTTGTGTGTGTGAAGAGGGCGGATGTGTCTTGCACCAGTGTCTTAGTCTGTGTTAAGTAGGCGTATGCATAAGAATATTTAAGTATGTTTGTCACAAGAAGATTGAGCTGATGAAGTAGCTACTGTTTAAAATGGTACACGTGTACAATACTTACAAGCCTTGTGTCAGTCTAGGCTTTGTAAAGCAGATTATGCCATATGTTATTTGCCTTATATTGCTCTATACAGTATATAACGGAAACTTAGTCATTTGAAAGGTGGTAAGCGTGACCATCACCAAGTTTATAGCTTCTTGATAGGTAAAGTTTACCCTAGAACAGGCCATGAAGGCCCAGAGCGGGAGTAGAGGTATGGCTCTACTCCTTCTTTAACCTGGGGGCTAGATGTGGATGGACAGTCAACGCCACGCCCTGGCTGCTTTACCGCTGGGAAGGAGACCTGGTGCCCATTGTACAGAAGGCTGGCTGGGCCCTAGGGCCGGTCTGGATGGGTGCGGAAAATATCTCGCCATCGCTGCGAATCGATCCCCGGGCCGTCCACCTCATAGCGAGTGGCTATACCTCCTATGCCATTGCGGCCCACCTTATAGCTTCTTACACAAAGCAAAATTAATCTACATTATACATATGTAAAAATTCAGTTTATATGTTGTAAAAGAAAGCCAATCGATTGGCTATATGATGCAAAAGAATCGCTGTTTTTGTAAGAATCATGCAGTACACACAACACCAAGTGGGTAAGTATGGTTTCTTTACATTACAGAATGTGGTGCATGTAGCATCCTCCGGGGTTTAAACGGGTAATGTCCATCCAGTTAATAATTACTCTCACGCAAAGAGATTATTAGCAATTGTTAGATCAGTAGGCGTAAGAGTGAGGAAGTAAAAGAGGGGCAGGAGAAAGCCATATGGAAATAAACTGAAAATTTTGTACTCTTCACTATCATAATGTCTATCAAAATGGTGGATTAGGTGGGCAGGGAATGTAGCATCCATGGGATTTTCAGAAAACCTGATGAGAAGAGATAAAGTGGAAGATTTAGGCATAGAATAGGATAATGTTAAAATAGGTCTAACAGAAATATTAGATCTATATGAACTTGAGGGCTGTGTTTGTGTGGCACAAGGTAGGGTCCAGTGGCTGACTCATGTGAACACAGTAATCAGTCTTTGAGTTCTGTGGAAGGGGGCGACCTTTCAGCTGTTCAGCGACTGTGGACTTCTCCAGGAGGTGTCTTTGCACTTTTAAACTTTCTTCCAGGTGTTCTGTGTCTATTTAACTACTCTGTCACTATGGTTGTGGTCATTGACTATACGTAGACTGTAAAAGCTGTCTAAACTCTGACCTTAAGGGCCTACCTAATATTTAAGCATCTGCGACCCTGCTTATAAGTGAGGACCCTTCATTCATTAATGCCATTATCCCTGTAAGTCACAGTCCTAATTACAACCTGTGCACTCAAGGGGGTTGTTTATGCAGAGCATTTCTGTGCTGTATGGTGCTGTAAAGCAGGGATGCCCAACGGTTATCCTGGGGGGAGGGGGGGGGGGGTTGCAGGAGGTAGGAGCTACAGTTCTCATTGTGGACTGGTTTGTGGGCTGCATGTGTAAAAGCCACAGTGGGTGGTATGACTCATAGTTTAAATTAAAAAAATTATACATAGTTTCAGGTTTAATTATAACAGTGCAATGTTACATTCATTGCTTTAGTAAGAGAAAATATTTTTTTGATTAAAAGGCCTTTATATTAAACACAGAAAATTTATTTTCCTTGTAACACCAAAATGTCAGTGCAGGACTTGACACTGCTTCTCATGAAGAAGACTGCCGGTTTTTATAGTGTACATATGTATGTGTGTATATATTTATATGTATACTCATGTACAAATTTAAAAATATGACCAGTCACAAGTTAGATACCCCAGCTGTAAGCAGATATCTCTGTATGACTGTTGCGTGGATGAGCGAAGTGTGGTAAGGTACAGCCTTGAAAAGGTATCTTGGTTAGCTCACGGGAAATTCAGTGACAGACAGCCCCCAACCATGTTAACTAAGATGTTTAAATGAAGATTCAGGTGTGCTTGAATGTTATGTGATGTTGAGTTGTGAATAGTTACAGACGCTTTGAAGGAGCACAATATCTTCATCTTCAGGTTAACACAGTACAGGTCAGCCTTTTGGGACTGCTTGAACCTAAAGATGAAGATAATGTGGTCCTTCGAATTGTCTGTAACTGTTTGTCAGCTAATGTGACGCAGCATCCCGGAAGACATGAATCTTCATCAACAACGCAGTATGTTTTAAGTGTTGTAGTACTGCTTGTTAAACCTTTCGCCAAACTTCCTTTGTGAAAGTAGTCGAAGATGGATACATTTATGTAAAAACTCTCTGTTTTCTGGATGACAGCTGGTGCCCTTATCAGTATCAAATGCAGAGTGTGGGCTCCAAATATCGAGTATGATCAAGAGAAAGGCAAAGGCTTTGTGCACTTTGAATTGATGATAGATTGAGATCCACATTTTGGGAATCTTCATCTGCAGCCAGTAACGAAGCAGTGTCTCTGTCAGAACCACCTTGAAAGGAAACTTCTGAAACACTGCTGATGGCCTGGGACTAACGAAGCATTTGGGAGCACTTTCTGTGCATGCTGAAGATTGCAACTAATTGTAAACATGACGGTCAGATTCATAAGGTCAAAAAGCTTTTCATCACACCTTTCATAAAAGGAGGACATTATCACAAATTTTTAAAAGCATATAAAGTGTATTAATTTTGAAACTGAGCTCAGAGATTCTGTAAATTATTCGATTCATATTATGTTTGTATGCAAGAGTGGGTGCATATATTTGAACTGAAAGTTAAAACAAGTTATGTGTTCTATCTTGTATATTCTCATCACATGAAAATCTTCATTTCTTCTGCATTTTTGTTTCGTGAATGTGCTTTTCAATCCAGTAGTCTTGTAACATGTAGGATATACTTTGCTGAAACAGACATAGGGTTTGACAAATGTTTATGAAATTTTATTAATGAATGAAATATGACACCTGAAAGCAAAGCTGTTCCTGCTTAGAACGTTCAAATACTTGTACAACAGACTGTTATCCTGGAAATGAATGATGTATATGTAAGGGAAGTGTGTCCTCCCTTGCAAGATAAACATTTACCACCTTACAGGAATTTATGTTATATTAATTTGTACGATTGTGAGGTTCATAGTAGCTGTGTGTCACATCATACTGAGAACGTTTCTTATGTTCTTAGTGTTGCTACATGAAACAGCAGTTATTTTCTATAATTTAAATCCATCTTCACCAGCTATTTTCCTGATATTAGTCCCAAAATCAAATAAGGTAAGTAAAATTGCAAACTTTAATTTATATATTGACCACTTGTTATGATGTAAATTGAACATGGAACTTCATGAAATGAAATAATTTAATACTGCATGGCTCTTAGTGTACTGGTTTTAATTTTAAAATAATAATTATAATTTTACCTGGGTATAATATGTGGATCAAGAAGTTATTTGAAGCAAGAAAAATGTCTTGTTGCTGGTCTCTTTTATGGCTTCAATTATACCATGTTGTTGCTGAACTGGTTTGTACTAAAGCACACGTTCCTCACTGGATGGTCATAAGATATGTTTAAGGTTCAGTTAGATTGAGACTTACTCAATGTAATGACATAAATTTTGTTGTTAGTACTGTTCGAGCAGTGTTTAAGTGAGAGATAAGCAGCCCATATTTGTATTGTTGAAACTGTTTTTCACTATTTGAGACCTCTGTTTTGTTATATTTTCAAGGGCCAATACATCGCATTATACTTCACTACATGTTCCATGAAAAAGCAGGTAGGATGACTTCATGTGAGAATTTGTCTGTGTGTTTGTAGACCAGTAAATGAATGGTCAAATGTGCATACGTGCATAAGTTGTGTTCATATTCTACTGACGTCTTTACACTTTTCATTAATATAATTTTCTGTGTTAAGAATTACTCTTATGTAACAAGATTTAACAAATAAACATGATTTAAAAATAATAAATAAGACTCACAAATGAAGTATTATAATTAGGGGCATGTGTTCTCATGAAGAAACAAACTTGCGCGCGCGCACACACGCACGCACGCACAGGAAGGAATTGGTCATAACAAGAGGAAAGGAGAAAGGTAAACATGTCAAGAAAGCATATGGAGAACTGGAGATCCAGATCCTCTCATCCTTAACTTTAGCGCTAGATGGAGATGAGTGGTCAGCCTCACGCTCCGGCCGCTCAATCCCTGAATAAAAAGCCCCAGTGCGTATTGTAGAGGAAGCTGGGCGGGCCTAGAAGTCGGTCTGGACGTTTTGGAGAAGAAACGTCTTCCCCCTGCCGGGATGCCCTGACATGTTGCTTCCATAAAACAGTGTGCTCTTTGCTCGCTATTCATAGCCATTCTAATGGCATTTGGTTGAACCCTGCCATGTAATGACTGGAAATTTTACGGTGAAAGGCCCTTCCGTTCATCCCATTCGTCGTGGTTTTCTTGAGTTCTTCGTGCACCAATGTAAAACAGGCCACAATTGAATTCCACTGTACCTAGTAAAAATCATTATTTATATAATCCTTTTGCACTAGGCGTTTCAACCTACGAACGTGGATAACAGACGCTCGAACAAGAAACTAAAATATTTGTCGTTGCACAGTTTAAGACAAGTCAAAGAAAACGCGACTGTGAACAGAACTCGTCTGTCCTTCACGAAGAGCAGTGATGAGCCGCCATGTTCATTATGAAAAACTAAAGCACATTTTAGGAGAATATTTGTGCAAAGTTAAAAGTAATGCCGTTGGCTAGGTTGACGCTGCTTTTAGCGTAGTTATACAAAGTTAATTAAAAGTGTAACGCACGTCTCCATAAATAAACAGCCCATCAATTTTTAAAATTGCTTCGGCGTTTTATCTTGGCTGTGCAAGGAGAAAGATTAAAAAACACTTTCTCATTTCAAATATTCCCGCGGGCAACAAGGCACTGCGTCGCAGGCAGCATGTCAACCGTGGGCTACGCGTGTAGCGCGACAGCAGCAGAGGCTGCGTGGTTTGTTAGTTGGACGAGTGCAGAATATAATTTACCTGCTATCTGGCGGCCGACGATGAGCACTATATGGCACAGATTACGGACCTTGGACTTCGTGGGTGCGATATTGAGGCAATTTTTACACGGTCAATGCGTATTATCAGTATTCTGGACCATGGGTCAGGGATATCATTCAGTAACGTCCCGGTAAGCATGGCATAATTGTTGCAGTGCACGATTCATTCGACATCACATACCCATTCTGACTACTTTAGGATTTATGGAATGTACACAGATGTGTATGTAATACACTACCCAAATAATCTGACATTGGGCTGCTTCATCCTTCCATCATATTTCAGTGGGTAGGGTTGTTAGTAATTGACTCAAGCCGTTGTGACAGACTGACAGTGATGATAATACGGCTTGTATGTCGACAGTTTCGGAAATATTTTTAAAACCATCACCCTACTTGCTATCAATATTACCCTTACACGATCAATATTGTTGACAATATCGTAACGTATTGACAAATACTGACCGTGTAAAGGGCCCTAGAAAGTAGTTCAGGGAATAGAGGTATAGAAGTGGTCGTCTGTCGTGTGTATTTATTTTGCTTTCATGTTATTAAAGTATGCTACTGTATGATTTTGTCCATGAATTCTATTTCAGAGAACCAGATCACAGTTGCTACAGGATTTCAATGGGAGATTCGTCTGCTGTAACTGCAATGTTTGCCACACTGTAAAGTGGCAAGAAGGGGTTATTCGTTGTGGCGATGTAGGCTGTAAGGCAGTCGAAGCTAAATGTTATGTACGTTAATTTTAGGACGTAAAAACAAGCACTTTTAACTTCGTAATGGCCCACGGACCTGGAATGTTATCTTCTGATATCAGCAGAAGAAATCCACAAGATGAGTATGAACTGATTCAGCGAATAGGAAGTGGGACGTATGGAGATGTTTACAAGGTTCGTATTGTCAGAATCAACTGACGTAGACTTTGGCGTTGTTTGAATAACGAGTCGTACGTTTGACACTGAAGTTTCAGAGGTGATTGTGATCTTTATTCACAGATTGTGTCTCATCAGTATTCAGTTCGTAACTTATGTGTAGTACGACCTGATGATGTAAAAAAAAGTGATTGGGTAGTGTGGTGTATCAGTCAAGATTTTATAAATTTGCGTTGTCATACATTACGAAGAGAGGGTTTGTATTTTGTATTAGGTCCCACGTCATTCATTGAGTTAAATAAATCAGTTACGAAATTGTAACTATTTTGAAATGCGATTCTGAGGAGAGCATGAGATTTTAGGTTACACAGTATATTGTGTGACGGATTTTTTGTCATACAATGACGACTACTGTCCGCACTTTGTGTATGTTTTTGGATTCTTATCTGTTATTAGTTTGTCTGGTAACTATCTTTTTAGCCACAGAACAGTTCAGTGTCCTCAGTTCCATTATTTCAGATGTTCAGTTATATTTTCATTTCAGAGTACTTGGTCATTTCTGAAAGTTGGTAGTTTTTAATTAACTGAATGGGTGACTGGCTTCAGGTGTGTGAATACTCAGGTGGTGGTTGGGTGGTACAGGGGGTGAGTGTAAGGAGGAGACAAACAGATTCTTTGGTTTCCCCTTTACCTGTATTTGAGCCAAGGACTTACGAAATGTACTGTAAAAGTAAACTAAAGGTATAGTTGTCCATGTCCACACCATGAAGGCATGTAGGGGGAGTAGAGGTACAGCTCCACTCTTTCTTAACCTCATCATATATGTAGGTGAGTGGTGAACTTAATGCACAGGCAGGTTTTTACCCCAGGAATGGAACCCTGGGTGCCCATTGGATAGGAAGCTGGGTGCGGTGTCAATCCAAAATGATACAGTGGTAGTATGTTCATGTCACGTTTGGTCGCAGCTGTGCGTATTCCATACTGAGTGGGACTGTGAAGAGTTTTGAAAATGTACATTTTATATTTTTCAGCTTTATTGTGACAGAAAGCTGTCATTTTCAAGGAAGATTTTTGAATTTGTTGAGAATGATGGAGGAGATCATTTGGAGTTGAAAATGTAAATAAGTAATTTTGTGGTTTCTAACCTTTATTGAAATACTGCCTCAAAACTCAAAATGATGAAGTCCTTGGATTAGAGCACTGCAAGCAAAGTAGAGTGTCATTTCGTAGTAAGAACTTCACTGAAAGGTGTAGCACATTGGTAACAGAAGCAAATGTTAATGTTATCTGATAACTCTGTGGACCACTTAAATAACACCTGTTGTGCCACTTTGTTTGCTTGACAAGTAATAAAATTGGCTGAGTAATGCATTTTGTCAGCTATAAATAGAATGAGGATGGTCAGTTGCATGGCCTCTTCATTGCCATTCTGTTGCTTCTTACGACATCACTTTCTGGGGTTGTATGAACAAACAGTGGGTATGACACAACTTCAAAATTTTATAACTTACTGGTGCGTCCAGGCTTGTCTGTACACTGGCTAAAATCTCAAATCATATTGAAGTTTTCTTTTGTTGCTGGTAGGTGAGCTGAGGGCATTTAATGTGAACAGATGTAAGTGGAAAAATTAACGTTTGTTCTAACTGTTGATACATGATCTTACTTTTTGCTTTAACTTCCAGAAAGTTTTGATTAGTAAGAAGAAAGTCTTTCTGATTAGCTTAAAGTGTTGTAAAGAGGATGTTTCTTCATCATCATACTTTCATTTTTTGGGTGGTGTAATCTCATAATCATTATGAATTGGTAAAATGCACCTTTGCAGACTGTACTCCAAGTGACTTCTGTAGCTCCTGTATGTTACAGCCACATGTTTTGAAACTGCCATTTGCCCTGTGTCTGTCTCCACACATACATGGCGTGCATGTGCACCCAAGACACAGACATATGCTGTAACATCATGGAAGGCAAAAACGTACAGTTGATATTCATTTTGAAGATAGAAACTGATTTGGGAGAGGGTTTAGTGACGGGTTGTATGGTGACTGATGAAACTAGGCGGTTGAATAACTGTCACGTCTTGTACGAGGAAGTTGGAAAGATACTTGCTGGTACACTTTTATTTATGCACCTTTCAGTCATTGTGGTCTGTGTTGCAACTCATGCTTTAGCATAACAGCATCTTTACTTAACTTTCCAGCAGTACATCGGTATGTGGAAAGAATATTAGTTGAAGGTCACAGAGATAAGAGGTTGCAGTATACAGGTCTGAGAAATGAAGCGGCTGTGTGACAGATCATTCTGGCCATAGTCACCAGGCACGCACCAAGGATTTTTATTGGGGGGGTTGGCGGGGAGGCAGACATGAGCCTATATAAAATTTATGTTTAATTTAAAAAATTATGAGAATCATGTCATAAGTGTGACTGTAACATAACGCTATTTGCAGTTGCATTCATATATGTACAGATATAACTACATGGTCCATGACTCACTCACATTAGTTAAATAAGAAGGTCTAATCGTCTGATTTCTTTTAATTTCATCTAAGACATCCTAAGTTTTTTGTTTTATTTTTAAAGAATCTAATGTACTAGTCATCAGCAGATTTCAGCAGCTGATTTCAGCTGAAGGGTAAATCATGTAAAACATTTTATATCGTGTGTACAAAATCTGTGGTTTTTAAATTTCAATTTGGGAGGGGGGGGGGAGACTGCAGCCCAGCAGCCCCTCCCACCTCCCTTCGGTGTGCCGTTGATGCTCATTGCTTTGCATTGTTCTGAAACTACTGCAATGCTACTGTTAACAGAATGTTTTGCAGTAATTAATTCAGGCAGTTGTTTGCCAAAGTAACTCAGAGTCCTGTCACCCATTTAAGGCATGGGAAGATAATGAAGCAAGAGACGGCCACTCGGTATTTTAGTTCACATGTTTGTACATTCTTCAAGTGAGGCATGTGGGTTTCCATGTGCGAACTTGTGGATATTCTGAATGTTGCTTGTCTTGAACGAAGCTTTGGCTTATTACCTCGAGAAGGGTGACTTAGTCATTGTTGCGTTGGCCGCACAAATCAATTTCTTCCTAATCCTGGCATGTGCAGGTAGGGACTGAGAAATTCACAACCCTTCAGGATTTTCACATTGATTAGATGGTATTTGTGGTGGTTTTGTTGCATGTGGGAGCTTGTTTCCAAAGTTTAATTTTTTAATATGATTTCACGGTTTAGGGGTTCACATTGGGTTCAATGTAAATTATTTTGTGCATTAATTTTGGCTTGGTGGCTGATTTGGGCAGTTTTATTCAGTAGGTAGTCTCTTTGTTCACAAAGCTACCATAGCAGACTAAAAAGGGAGTTTGGTTACATTGATAATTTGAACTGGTGAGTATTTTGCTGCTTTGACTTAATTTTTGTTTTATTGTAATTTTTAAATCTTAAGAATGTTTCATAGTTTTGTGTAAAAATTATCTTTAGCAGCTGTGGAAATTGTGATTTGTATTGTAAACTTTCAGCTGCTCTTGATTTGAACTTTTCTCATTGCATATTTTATTGCAAAACTAGAAATAATAGAGATAGAGTGTCCATGTGTTAGAAGGGGATTGTTTTCTGTGTACATTACTTGTATTGTTCTTCTCTTTCAGGCAAAACGACTAAGTACAAATGACCTAGCAGCCATCAAAGTAATCAAATTAGAGCCAGGTGAGATTCGCTGTTGAAGAAGTGATATTACTAATGCTCGTTTTGATATGCTGCAAATATGTGACATTTCACATAAATGTGTTCAAATGTTGCATACAGAATGTTATAGTTTATTTTAGTGCCATATTTGTCTAAATTTGTTACTACAGTAGAACGTGTTTAATGTGGCACCCACAGGACCAGGCAAGTGCCGGATTATCAACTATTTTGGATTAAACAGTACTTGAAATGTCCTAAGTTCTTGGAGGTAATTTTTTGTTACTACTGCTATATTTGGGCTGCACAACTAATCAGAGGAGTATGACATTTGGATATCTCCTTCATATGTGGTTTAGGGGTATCAGGGTCATCATCTGTCCTTCCTGGATTCTCTTCACTTTTCGCTAGGGATGCTGAAGGACTGTGAAACTGTGGATCAGGAGTTTTCGCAGCCGAAGGATTTGATGGAATAGGATGCAAGGGGTCAGGAGATACCACAGCAGTCAATGTAAAGACACTCTTGGAGGATCTTTTGGAGAACTTCAGGACTCAGGACTATTTTATGCAACTGCCAAATTATTGTGATTTCTTGAGTATTGGCTTCCAGATTAAAGGAATTCTACTGTATGTGTTTCAGTCACACACAATGGTTATTAAGAAAATTCTCTCACTTACTCATACTCACTACATATTTTGGCATTTTGTGCCATCTTCATGTGAAATATGGGTGTAGTTCATACCAGGTATGACACTGCGTTGCTGTATCTTCCCTTCTGTTCACTGCTCCTCCAACATTGCACTGGAGTTGCTAGATATAGTGAACTGGTCTTGCTGGACATGAACTATCATCTGATGTCCATGCATGCAGTGTGGTGATCTGGAGGCAAGGATAGATTCTTGAATTTTTTTACTCAGGGTAGAGTACATACTGATCTCATGGAATATTACATTATAGGTCTTGAATGTCTATGCCGTCGATCCTCCCAACTCCCACGTATCACTAATGTACACACTCATTACACAGGTGGCATGTTCACTCGTGTTTATAAGTATATATTTTATTTGATTCTACAATCAGACCCAACAAGTCATTCAACACGTTTTATTGGCCACTAGTTTCGGCTTATAAGAAACCCACATCATCAGTGTATAACAAAAACTTTAAGCTGGAAACCCATGTGTTGAAGGTAGGAGATCCCCCTTTACATTAGTGAATGCATTGTGAATGTATATAACAATTATAAATATTGCATATGTGTGTGTGTGTGTGTGTGTGTCCCCTAAGTAAAAAGTTGAAACTAAAGTAAATGTTAAAGTGTTGCTAGTGTTGTTAAAATTAGAAGGAAAAATGATTTTGTGAAAAATAATGCAAATTACCTGATTGGTCTGAAAGCTAGAATATGTGTATATACTTTTTGATATTCCTGGTACTTCTGATAATGTCCACATCTATATAGGCCTTCTGATAAACCAAATAGTTCATATGTACGAGAGTTGGATATTGCTAGTGGATTGCACTTCAGGAGTGAAGTATAAGATACGTTTTGGTTGCACGCTTTTGATGTATCTGTGTGTTTCGTGCTTATTTTTGTACTGCTGTGTACAGTTGACTTGCTTTTGTTTATTATGGGTGATCATAACTTGAAGAAAATATCAGTGTACTCTGAATGCTTGTAGGTTGCTTTTACCAATTTATTGATGGGTTTCTTCTACTGGTGCACCAGTCAGGTTTAATTTGTCAGTCCTTTTAGACAGTATCTCAAGTCTAGGATGAAACTTGGAATCTCTGGTAGGTTGTAGAAGAATAACGAAATATGGGAGGCAGGCGGGAATCTGTGGTTACCAGTGCACCACTAGAACCATATTTTTTATGTGCCTCCCATGCTTAGCTATTCTGCTAGGATCTACCAACCCTCGACGATGAAGGTGCTACATTCCTTAAAAATGTTGGGATGTGTTAAATTATCTGCTACACACTGTAACATCCCAGAAGACTGCAGTCTTCAACATCAGTGTCATGGAAACCTGAAGATGGTACAGTCATACCAAAAAATGTATAGTAATAAATATGGGATATTAATTGTAATGGTATTGGATGTTGTTGTGACAGGCTTGAGCTCCTGGCTGTGTAGGTTTTATTGGTGATGAGTGGCTTACTTTGGATGAGTATGTGTTTGCTGGCAGCCAGTGAATGAAGTACTGTACACTTTGAAGAAAACAGTTTAACCTTTATTGTCTTACAAGACTGTATGCAGGTCTCTAAAAGGTACTGATGAGTGGTCTAGCATGCCATATGTTGGTCTCATTGTGTTTACTTTGTAACAATTTAAATGTCCATGCGAAGCCAGGAAAACACAGAAGGTCATGAGATACAGCTGGTATTTAGATCCGTCTCCAAAAGGTTAAACTGGAATGGCCCCCCCCCATATGCATTTAATAATTGTAAAGAACCATAATACTAACATTTTCAGTGTATATTCTTGATTGGTAAACTGTGCTCTTCTGCTGGAAATGTTAGGAGATGACTTCGCAATCATTCAGCAAGAAATCCTTATGATGAAGGATTGTCGGCATCCAAACATAATTGCTTATTATGGCAGCTACCTGCGAAGAGACAAATTGTGGATTTGTATGGAGTATTGTGGAGGCGGGTCACTTCAAGATATTTACCATAGTGAGTACTTCCATTATGATCTTTTTTAATGGTGTGAGCCTGTTGAAATGTCAACAGGAAAATTAGAAAATTCCTGAGTGTAGCTTTGATTTCTGCAGATATTCCTTGCTATGGCACAGTCTTATACATTATACCCCTTGAGTCATACAATGAAATCTGTTTTCACTAATAAGCACACTATTAACTTGAAGGGTTCTTGAAATACATCTCAACCTTTTAAAGACCTGTGTTTGCAGATGCAAGCACATGTAGGAAAACACCCCTGGAGATTCATTTTATATATTTAGGCAACCAAGAGATTTACTGCATTTTTAAGACATGATTCATATTCTCAGTTTTATTTTCCACAAAATGCTGTTTATTTCATAATTTTTTTTCAAATAATACATTTTTCATAAACCATGTGCTAAAATTAAAGTAGCCACCCCAGAACGGTAAAGGTTAATAGAATAAATGGTGCTACTACCTAAAGGTAATGTTTTAACAGTGAAGGTCAAAGCTGCAATACACCACAGCCTAGGTGGATCTCAGTTACTTCATAGTGACAGATTACGTTTGGCAAATGCTGCCACCTAGCACATGTAATTGTGGCTCTCAGAATGACTTGCTGCCTGGGGACAGAGTAAGGACAGAATTTCAGGTATAGGGTTATTTGATTGATATACAGGGTAAACATATGAAATGTAGATACTTTTATGGTAATATTTCTTGTGAACTGAAAAGCCCACAAACCAAAAGAGTTCCTGCTTGACTGACAGACAGATCAAAACTTTCTCCCTCCCTCCCTCCCTCCCTCCCTCCCTCCCTGTGTGGAGCAGAGTCCTTCTTGAGAAACTAACAGTTCCTCACCTAGTCAAGGGATTTGCTGCATTTCATGGAATGCCAAGGTTCATCACTGTGTTCACAAGGGCCCACCATCTCTCCCTATCCTGAGTCAGATCAATCCAGGTCATGACCCCATCATATGTCTTGAAGGTCCATTTTAATATTATCCTCCCTTCTGCACCTAGGTTTTCCAAGTGGCCTGTTTCCGTCAGGTTTCCCCAACAAAACTCCATATGCACCTCTCTTCCCCACCATCTGGGCCACATGCCCTGCCCATCTCATCCTTGATTTGACCACCTGAATAATATTTTGTGGGGAGTACAAATCAAGCTAATCATTCTGCAGTCTCTTCCATTCGCCTGTTTTCATCCCTCTTAGACCCGCTGGGTTACACTTTTAACAAGTGTGGTTTCACCATATGAGATTTGCAATTGACAGATTAGCATTACATTGTGTGGTTTTGTAGTTGAACACCAGTGATATGGAGGAACTAGCTGCCAATGTCTCCGGAGTCTAAATATGGTTAGGAATGGCTGGGCTGTGGGAAGTGTGGCTTAGATCAGGACAAGGAGCACAAGAACACTGGCAAGGCTGAGCCGTGGGAGACGGTGGTAAGAGGCATGTCCAGATCAGTGGGTGCAGGAAACAGAAGCAGTGCGTTTGAGGATTATTACAAAGGAAGGGCCCTTAGAGGGCTGCTAGAAAGAATGTGCTTTTCTGGGTCACTAGGAGGGTCATGTCAAAGAGGAGTATGTGTATTGTCCATAGAGACAACCATTTTCGTTCCTTCAGGGTGAATGAGAGGGTCCTGTGACATGAAATTAAATTAAATTATGGAAGTCAGACAGTGACATATGTTCTCAGGGGGATTCTTGATTTATTTGATATTTTGCAAACTGCAGTGACAGAATGTGAGGGAGGCAGCTGCAACCTGTTTCAGGATCTTATATCTGCATTTGGATGTACTTGTACAGCCTCAATAAAAGTACCATGTTTGTTTTCTGTTTGCCAAGCAGGAGTACTGGATATTGTGATACTTGGCACTTTGGTTACAGACATTTCTTCACGTTGCGGTCTTTCTTTTTTTTAAAGTTACAGGTCCACTGACGGAACCACAAATTGCTTATATGTGTAAGGAGACTTTACATGGGCTTGCCTACCTGCACAGCATGGGCAAGATGCATAGGGATATAAAAGTAAGTTGTAGTACACATTCCATCAGAAGCATTACAGCAGCCATAAGAACTGAACAGTCCTCAGATAATTTGACACTGTACTGCGTACCATTATGCTGTGTCAGTTGAATAAGTAACTGTCAAAGCATAGGTGATGTCCTATTCATAGCAGATTTATTATCCACACTTCAACATACTTTGGTCTGAGATCATCATCAGGAGGTTTGGTTTTTCAACACAACACCTGTGGTCATGCTACATTTCCAGAAATATGTTGTTTTATATGGTGCACTGGTAATTTAAATTTTAAAGTACCAAATTCATATGTGATTAAAGCAGTGCTGCCATCATGTTTGTTTTTATAATAAACACAGTGCTCATATGTATGTGTTTGTACTGTATATAGCAATTTTTAAAAATAAATTGTGTAAAATGGTTAATAATTAATTGCTAAAAGCGTGCATGCATGAGTGCGTATATGTGGTGAGGTGAAAGGCATGGAGAGAGGGCATGAAACAATCAGAATGCAAATATAGGTTTTGGTTTTACATGTTTTTTTATGTAATACGTTTTAAAAATAATTAGATGTTTCATAGGTTAGATACAAATGAATTATGTGTTGATATGTTTTCTACGTCTGTAGGGTGCCAATATCTTATTAACTGAATCAGGTGATGTGAAGCTTGCTGATTTTGGAGTTTCTGCTCAAATTACAGCAACACTCAACAAAAGGAAGTCATTCATAGGAACGCCATATTGGATGGCACCAGAGGTGAGTCTCATTAACAGTGTTGTAATGTCTGTTATTGTGGTCTGTTAAAAAGGGTTTGTTCACCTCAGAAGGAGCGGTGACAGCTTAATGTTGGTGTTAAATTGGATCTTGTTTGTTAGGATTTGCTGTACCACATTATTAGTATTTGTTTTAATTTTTATTGGGAAATTGGTTTAACAGTCTGCTGTTTTGCTTGTAGCAAAGGTTCCCAGGAATGAATTAAGATCACAGCCAGAGTATTACCTGTAAATGGAAATGTATGTTTCTGAGCCTACTTATGACACTGTTAGCATATCGCCACCACAGTTCACACAAATATGTTTGCATCATTGCATCACTGTGATTAACTTTCTGTTTCATGAAAAATCATTACAGGTTATTCTGTTACGGTTTTTAAAGTTGAACAGCACATTGTAAGCTGCATCTTTTGTGGTGGTTATTTCCTGATATCGGGATTAAATTTAGTTGTTCCCATACTATTTGCATGTAGATGTGAATTTTATTTTATTTCAATTCTAAGCTTTTATTTTTGGTTGAAAAATTTATTGTTGCCCTTTTACTGTTTGCCTCTGTGCCTGGACATTATTTTTGCTGCCTGTGTTATGATGTGTGAATTCACATGCTGACAGGATTTTCTGAATTCATCAGTGTGATGGTGTGGTTATTTTAGAGCAGCATGTATAAGAGCAACAGATCTGCAGCCATTGAAGAAGTTCCAAACTTTCTATCACTACGAAGAGCCTGTTTTTAAAATTCATTTTCTATTTGTCATTTAGAAGTTGGCTGTAGCATACGTATTTGAGAGTCAGCATTATGTTAACTATTGTAGCTCTTACAACTGTACATTAATTTCTAATACAATGGCACATGATTTGCCTCATCATTCTAATTCTAAATTTACACTCAGTGCAAATTTAAAGAAGTTATTACATAATAAGCAAGCGGAAGATCTTGGTTTGGCCCCAAGATATGTCTGTTTTCCTTGTCACTATCACAGGGTACAATAGCTGTAGCTTTAAAGGAAGAGCAGGACTCAAATTGAGAAATTAAAGATTATTTGTGTATTTAAAGTAGAGACTGGAAATGAGGTCTCAGATTATGTCCAAAAATGTTACTGCAATATTTGTACACTGCTTCAACAGGTGTTGCTACCATAGGTCTACATATGAGCATCTCTCCAAAAATGATGGCAGCTTCCTGCCCCACCCCCTCCATTTTTTCCTCTTTTTCCTTTTTCTTCTCTTTTCTGTGGGGGGTGGGGGTTGCGCAAAAGTTTGGCAGCAAAGGAAGTGGAGTATATACATTTGGAACAATGTTGTATATACTTGTAAATGTTACCACCTGAAGGGGTATATGTACAGGAATGCACACACATTTCTTATGAAACCATCTTGTGTTGGCAACCTTGTTTGGAAATTGAAGTAAGTAAAGTGGAATGGTGTTTATGCATGAAAATACCAGTTCTTCATGAGAGAAATGCAGGGGAGTGTCATGTAGAGCTTCATGAAGCATGGGTGATTGTGCCATACCATAGAGAGCAATTGCAAGGTGGGCGCAGGCGTTCAGAAATGAAAAGGATCAAGTTTCAGCATGCATCACAGTGGACATTCTATATCTGTTTACACACAGACATGACAGTGGCTCTAACTGAACAGTGCATGGATGAAGACAGGCATTGGACTGTGAAGGACTTAGCTGAGCATACAGGGATTTCTGGGACTACAGTGCTACAGATTTTACAACAGGACTTAAAAGTGCACAAAATTGCAGCCAAGTTAGTGCCACATCATTTAAGTGAGGTGCAACAGTGGACATGATGTGAGACATGTTGTATCACTCTGGAAAATTTTTGGCATGGAGGATGAGACTTTGAATGGACAGTATTGCAAGTTAGTTCTGTGTTACCACTGGGTCATACAGTTAAGGAGAATCATCCAGGTCTGGGTCAAAATGCCATAATCGTACCTGATAATGCTACAGTCCGTGTATCAGACACTGTTTAGAACATTTTCCAGGGTTAGGGGTGGGAAATGTTACAACATCCTTCCTGGTCTCCTCACCTCAGTCCTTGTGACTGTTACCTGTTTCCAAAATGAAGCAGCTGTTGCATGGACGACAATTTGCAAGCAGAGCACATGTTAACAGTAGTTCCTTGCAAGGTGACACTGTTTGGGGTTTTTGCTGCGTTCCCCATATCTGCAGTGAATTGTAGATGCCCTCAAGGGTTATTTCGAATGTTGTTGAGAGTTAGTATGACTAGTTTATGTTGTAATCTTTGTTTCATGGTCACTGTGTACTCTACAATGAAGCACTAAAACGATGATTTAGAACATATGTGGTTTGTTTGGCTCCTACCAGTGGCTCCTCTACATATACTAAGGTCTGACAGTGATATTTAAAAGTAGGTGTCACATGTTTTCACACGTGTACACTCCATGTTCTGCATTGCCACATTTTTTGCCAAGCCGTGACTTGTGGACTGACCCTTATTTTGCAGGAATATGCAATAAATTTTATAACATCTGTGGGTGGTCTGTGTTAGGTCTGTTGTAGGATAGAGCCAACAGCAAGCATACATTTTTATGTCTGTCTCAGAATTTATTTTTTTATTGATTTGTATTTAGACATTTTTCATGTCTGTTGGTATTAATGTTTGGGTGCCTCTAAAAATAATGAAACAACCAGAGAAAGGGGCCATGGATTGGCATGTGAATAGCATGTTTGGCACATGGCTGACAATAGAAAAACAATTTTATATATAAGAAATTTTAATGTGATTTTAATAATTAAAAAACTAAGTATATTCAAGTTTTTAAGTTTATTTTCTAAACAATGTTAGCTTTGGTACATGTTGTAGCTGTAGGCAAATATTGATTCTGTTACCTGGCAAAGACTGGGCATGGTTTATAATAAAAGCACAGTAACATACTTGGCAAGAATTTAATGGCATTATCCGTTTAATACACTTCACTACAGTACAGGGGAAAAATATTAACGGGAAGAGGTTAGGGGATTTAAAAAAAATATCTGGAAAAGTGTTTTCTGAAATGATTAAGATTCTTATATCGTCTTGATAATAAATCTCAGTATGTGTAAGATGGAATTTTGTGCTTTCAGGTTGCAGCTGTTGAGAGGAAGGGAGGTTACAACCAGTTATGTGACATTTGGGCCATTGGTGTCACTGCAATTGAGCTTGCTGAATTGCAGCCTCCAATGTTTGATCTTCACCCTATGAGGGCACTGTTTCTTATGTCAAAAAGTGGCTTCAAACCACCAACATTAAAAGATAGGGATAAATGGTAAGCTTTGGAGTTAAAATACTTTCATCTGTAAGTGAATTTAAAGAACCACTGTTTTGAGATTCCAGGCTTCTGCTGTGGTGTAGATGAGATCTTTGCTTATTTGGGTTGTTATGCAGCGTATGTTAGTAGTTGTGTACGGATGTTTTGGGACAGCCTATTGATCCCACCTTCGCGGGTCAAGCATGGGCTGTCCTGAAATCTTGGTAAACAACTACGAAGATGTGCTGCGTAACAGCCCAGAAGAGTAGAGATTTCAACCATTGTTTCCCTTGGAGTTTATTGGGTAATATCCAAGTAGCATCCTAGTTTTGCATACTGGAAGGAAACATTATTTGGCTTGTCTTGTATGGATATTCCACAATGATGTTTGGCAAGGACCATACACTCATGTTATTCTTACATTGATTTTCTGGAATTTTCTGTCCAAAATTACAGGAGCAAAAATCACACAAGGGATTATTCTGAATTTTGAATGGAAGCATGGACTCTTAATAGAGCAGCTGTTCAGCACAGAAACCCGTGAACACCTCATTTTTCTGGTGTGAAAGTGGGGGAAAACCGTTGTGTAGAATGCAGTAAACATGTGTCATAGTTTTGTACAAATATGCTATTTGTATGTGACAGTGTAATTTGAAATGTAGGTGTAAATTTCAGTAGTTTTCATTTCATTGAACTTTCTGTACTAGTTACATGTAGATAACATCTGCTTTTTGGCGCAACCCTCCTGATTTCTTATTCGTAAATATCCAGTAATATCACATCACATGGCCTCAGAATTTTATATAATTTCAGAATATTATGAAGTAATGGAATAAACATGCAAATCTTTGCCTTAGGCTAAGAACAATGCTGTTTCTCCTGCAGAGGTTATCTGTTGTCAGATGAGAATGAAGGTTAATCATGGTTTGAGAGCAGGAAAGAATATCAGACAAGGTGGTCATTACCTATGTCAGTGCACCAGCCTGCATTTGCATGGAGAGACTGGGAGGACAAAGGAAAATCCTGCTTAGGATAGCTGATAACTCAAAGATTTAAGGCATGTGTGGGTCATACTAACTTACTATGTGGAGCTTATTCGTTATTTAGAAGCAAGTAGTCAGCCATCTGGTCAAGAAATTCCTGACCTGTTACCGTGAACATGAGAAATTGCCATCTTATTTTGTTGCACTTTATTTGCCAAGAGTGTCCTTTATAAGAAGTCATCACATGGTTGTAAGGAAGATTGTATCCTTTCATTCATGTGCCTAGCATTTATTATTTGCTGATTTTGAAGTGGGTGTCACTGTGGCATCATGCCTTTATTTTTGTCAATTAAGTATTTGTAATTAATTAAATGGATTGATCTTTTGTTAAAATGTGTCTGGTGAATCCAAGGTGCATAAGGCAAAATATACTCTTGCTGTGTATCTTGAAGTGTGAGGAAATAATGGAGGCTTAACATTACTGCATAATGAGAATTTTTATAATTTTTATGTTCGCTGCACAAAATATTACAGCAATGATCAAATTAAGGTAGTCAGGGTGGTGGATGTTAGATGAGCAAAAGAGATGTGAAATGTATGGAAAATGTTGGCCAGGAAAATTGATGGGGAGATATGTCTTGGCAGACATAGACAGTTGTGGGCATATAATATTTTATCCCTATAAGGACAGCGACCAGTGGAAAGTGGCAGGCAGTTGTGAACTTGAACCACATGTTGCATGAACAGTGGGGAATTTCATATGTAGCTAATTGAATATTAACCTCTCAAGAACTCTGCTCTGCATAGTAAGTGACGTATTTGCTATAGATAATCATGATTTAATTGTGGGGTATTGAACATGGCAACTTATGTGACATTTTCGTACATTTGTATACCTTCTTTAGATGAGATTACTCAGAATTTTAATTAACTTGAATGCAGCTGTTTTCAGGTCTGTGTATTGTGTATTTGGATGGCCGTAGCATGACTGTTGTTCCTCAGATGCACATATATGAGAGTAACATTTTTCTTTCTTTCTTTTTTTTTCAGGAGTCCTACCTTCCACAACTTTGTTAAAGTAGCTTTAACTAAAAACCCTAAGAAAAGACCAACAGCAGAAAAACTGTTGCTGGTGAGTGGCATTAAAATGTGTGAACTCATGAGAGTGAACTTTATACCTCATTTATGTTATATCATCTTTACATTTATTTGAGAATTATGTTCAAAACTCAGGTGTGATCATTACATGGCACAGAACATTTAAAGTTATACGAGATGACATTACGAACCTTTAAATTTATTTACGATAGTGGCAATGTAAATTACATGAATTTGAGTTAAAGTACACAATTTCCTCATGCTGTGGAGTGGTGTCAAGTTTGCAAGGGTTCAGATCAGTCTGGTTTGTTACTGATTCCATCCTTGTTGTCTTCACTGCCATCTCTACATTTGTTTTCACTGGCGGACATCTGCTAGAGGCTGTGGGTGGTGCTATATTGATACAGTTTGATGCCGCTTTTGTCCTAGAGAAACGTGCTGCTGTTAAGAGGGGCAGGTCTATTTTCCTACTTTTTCTTACAAAAACCGCAGTGCAGCCCACATACGGGCCTTGCTGATATTTGCATAAATATGGCGTATATTATTTTCTGTTATTTGTAATGAGGGCTCATACTTGGACATGAGATTGACTTATTTTAAAGCCTGCTTTCTTATATTTATTGCAGCATCCATTTTTCCAAAGTGAAATGAGTAAAAGACTTGCACTGGAGCTACTTCAGAAAGTAAGCAACCCGTCACATATGTTCACCGAACTGGAGGCAGATGATGATGGGGTTAGTAAATAACAGTTTCAATGTCTGAGGGTTTTCTGAAAGTCCGTAAGTCTGAAGCTTATATTTTGAACTTTATCTCTTTCAGGCAGTTCCAAATGTTCCTCAGAGAATAGCATCGAAGCATACATCAGCTAGAGGGAAAACAAGACCGATAACAGATGTCACTGTCAATCATAACAGTATGTATTGTAGATTCAGCTAGGTATGTTATGATGTACGCTTGTCCCAGACATTGGCAATTAAATGGCCTACCACTCTGCTTATGATTTCATTTATATTTCCAGTGATACCATCTTCATAGTGTTTACACACACATGTTAAATACTTTCACTGAAATGGCAGAATTGGTTTTCAGATGGCACCTGTGTACAATTTTAGAGAATGGTGGTCTTGTAGGCTCACCAGCTCCTCACTCTTTATTGTCAGCTTGACATGACATTTGAGGTTATCACTGCATTGTTTTGGTGGATTCAGGTCTTCAGGGATATGATGCTGTGTTATGTGATGAGTGGTTCCCAACATTTTGAGGGAATGTAGTGCCTTGAGCTTCAGTATGTCCTCTGTGCACCATGTGTTGGGTGTTCTTTTGGGACTCTAGAGCCTTGCAGATGAAGGCACTTATTCCTGCAAAACAATGGGAACCCCTTGCCCAGCAACACATCATATCCCAGAAGACCTGAATCTTCATCATGATGTCTTTTTCTCTCCTCATGAGAGTGGTCATCTGTGTGTATGTGTATGGACTAAGGCCATGCATTATTGCTTTTTCTGTAGGGTGCTAAGTGTCCTTGTAGTAGTAAGAATTCATGGCTGTTGAGGTATGAACTGCTGCAGCAGAGGGAATACTAAGCTTCATGATATACTCTGAGAAAATCTCTTATGTTTAAGAAATTCAGGTAGGGAGTTCATTACAAACCCTGTAATAAAGTAGTAGTTTTTTGTGGCATGGTGTAATGGTTAGAACTTTGTCTCATTTGAGCAGAACTATTAGTTTAGGGACATTGTATTGTATCACAAATTATCTTTCATCTTATTAACATGTCTTTTAAATGTGTTTGGTCGACATCTGAAATAAGATGCACACTTTGACTTTTATATTGAGGGTTCTCTGGTCTTGTAATAAGCCTACAGGTGGTCTGTTTCATATAATATCTTCGCAAGCTACAGTGAACTCTCTATCCATCATTTCTGAAGGGACAGTGGGGAAAAACTGTTAAACACAGGAAAACTAGAGTTGCTAGAAGGCATCAAAATGTGTTAGAAACACAAAATAACAACAAAAAATGATACCTACACATTTTAACACTTAGGCATACCAAAATATGAAACAAGTACAAAGGTATGTTAGTACCTGTGTGGAAGTAACTTTTTTTCCCAAGAAGTCTGTGGTTGACAGCTGTTTGGTTGGAAGTTTATGTTTCACACAAAACAGTGTTAGTTCCAAGTTTACAGTGTTCTGTTCATCATGCTAATGTTCATAAAAGAATGACTTGACAGTTTTGTAAGCAGTATGAACTTGGTAAAACTAAGCACTGGTTCAGGGGCATGTTTGTTTCCTACTGTTCCTTCCATCATCTTGCAACTCATTGATGCTGGAAGTGCTGCATGTGGTAAGGTTGTCTGTCTGCATATACATACGGACATCCTAAATGCCTAGCCAAATCCATTCTGCATGGAAGGCATCATCCTTTTCTTCAGTACTGGAATTCGAGTCAGCGACCAAGTTAAGTTTATGCCCATAGCTGCGCTGATGAAAACAATTCGTAAATGTCAGCTGTGCATGTTGTCACCAAGCTGTTACTGTGTAATGCATCACTTGCAAAACACTGATTTTCAGTTCGATGTCCTGCCATGAGGCCATCAAGCAGACAGCTCTTAGCACTAGGTGCTTCCTGTAGAACTGCTTGAAACATTTTATTATGCCCAATTCAAGAGGTTGTAACACACTTGTGCAGTTTGATGGAAAATACACAACTTTTATGATCCTTAGAAATGATGTACCTTGCTGGACTGGCACAGTAGTCCACAAACAGCTACATATTTCTACCTGGAGGTGTCAGGCGCACTTAGAAACCCTGTGAAAATGGTCATGGTCAACCATGCTTTTTTTGTGCATAGTATTTCAAGGTGGTGGTTTTGTGTTTTTAAAACAATGTACCAGCAATGATTTTCCAGTCAGGATCAGCATTTGTTTGCTGCTGCCATCACTGTTCACACACACACATGAGCATTGTAATCCTTTCTTTGGCACTTATCTGCCTTTGGCAGGACTGGCCTTTCAGTATCAGTATTCTGTCTCAGGCAATTGTAGATGAAGCCAATCTCATCTGTGCTGTTTATGTCCAATGGCTTATATGCTTCCAGTAAAAATGATAGTCTGCCACATCACAGGTCCTTTGTATTACTCTGAATGACAGTGCTTTCTCCAAGTAGCTTTGTGTATACTAGACCTTGATGCTCTTTGAATCCACAGATCCCTCCATTTGGTGCAGCAAAATTGTCAGTGTGCATTCTGTCAGCTGTCTTCATGGCTCTTTCATGTAAGGTGTTGCCATCAGTATGAGACCTGATGCCTGTGCAGTCTGGTGCCAAGCCAGCAGGATGCTTTCAAGCTTGCAGAACGTAGATTCTCTTCGTGTCTTTGTTTTCTTATGGGACATGCTGCCCTTGTCAGTTTATTCTCGAATTTCCCTTTTCTTTGTTAAGTGTGGAGTTTAATGTGGTGGTGCTAATCTGAGGCATTTAACAGTGTTCACCCATTTCTCAGTTGGATTCTTCTCCACTTCTTCAGTGAACTTTAGTCATTCTTAAAGCATCCACATTTGGTGTGTGGAGCATGACATGGCAAGCTCCAGTGTGTAGGCTGTGTATGCAGGAGATAATAGAAAAATGGGAATGACAACAAATAATAATGGAAATAATAACACTAACTCACACAACTGTTAACTGTCACACTCAGCAAGGCAAAGTGAAAAGGATAACGCAAGACTTTGCTACTAACAACTGCAGAACGTAGGTCTCAGATCTGCCACCTTACAACTTGCGCCTGCCCCTCTCCTCTGTTGCCCAACTGTCATTGCTGACTTGGCTGATGTGTGGTGACATTTTGTAAGTACCATTATGGCTGTGATGGTGATTATCTGTATGGGCAGGTTACCACTACTGTACATTCCAAAAACATTGTGTGTCACTTTTTGGTATTTTCTTCCAGAAACCATTGTTTTGGGAATGTTATGGGTCATGACTGAGAATTTTGAACAGTTGACATGGTACAACAACACTTTGAGGAATGATGGATCTGATACATATATAAATTGTTATGTGTGCAATATTTTGGGACCAGAAGACAATGGATGATATTGACAGGAAAGTGATGCAAACAGGAATGACTGGTAGAAATTTAGTGTATAAAGTGACATAAATTCTGTGTCAAACATTGCAATACTTTGAAGTTACATAGAACAAGTTTAATGTAGCCGAAGTTTTTACTGGAGGAAACTGTACACATTAATGGATCAGTAAATTGTATAGTTATTGATGTATATTTACTGCTGGCTTTATTTTACCACACATCTTGAAGGATTTTATGGAAGGTAGGATTTGTAATTTGTTCCCAGAAAATTTTGTTAAACATAATAAATAATTGCGTATGTCACCATGGAGAGCTGTTTCATAGCTATAATTAATTGGGAACTACACACCTGAAAAAGTGTAGTCCATGGAGAATATCTGTAAAGTAAATGAACTTTGGTTTCTTGAAGTTTCAGAAATACATGAATTACAAAGGAGATAGATATTCACTGCAGAGCATTTTATATGAGGATTCCTTAAAATTCATGTACTGCTGCGACCATTGTGACTGTCTTTGCAGTGTTGCATAGAATAGTGGTTTAATTTCCTTTTCCAGATGATAATAAAATTATTGGAACTGCTTTTTGAGGGTGAGGAGTTTTTGGCTGAAGAGGAGTAAATTTTGAAACTGTTGGTAAATTTCCAAAATTGCAACATAATCAAGCACTTTTTTGGTGTCAGCCAAAATGTGTAGTATGCTTATTACAGTATAGTCAATGATTATTGATAACATGCAAATATGTTTGTGTTGCAGGAGAAATTTCAAACAGTGACAGGATACTCCAGAGGGATGGTGACACTGTGGAACCTGTGATTTTCCCCTGTACTGATGTCTCAAGGGCGTGGGAGATCATGGATATTATGAATAACATAGAGGTACGATTAATGTTTGAACAAGGTGCTAAGGATGTGATGATCTTGGGGGGGGGGGGGAGAAGACAGGTGGCTGGAGAAAATTGCACAAGGAGGAGTTAATGTAATTCTTATTCCTCACCAGTTACTGTGTGGGTGATCAAATCAAGAAGGGTGAGATGATGGGGCATGAAGGTTGATGACAAATGCGTATAGAATTATAATGGAAAACCTGATGGTAGGATACCACTTGGGAGACTGAGGCATAGAAGAAAGGATAATATTAAAGTGTCACATAGCTAAATAAGGCTAAAATTAAAGAAAATAATGGACTGTTGTACACAGTAGTGAACTTTGAAGTGCCTTACAGTGCAGGAATTTCTGGGCAAGCTGAATGATGATTAGCCCTTCATTGAAGCTGCAGTGTAAATATCAAATACTGCCTGGAACACGGTAGTTTTAAATTTGTAGTACCCTTAAATGCATTCATGACCATACAGTGCACCAAGGCCAGCAGCTTGTGGAGAATCCAAGGTCCATTCAGTGCACTGAGGCTGGCACTGAAGGGTTATTTGGGTTCTCAAGAAGGACAGCAGGAATTGGTTGTTTCAGGTGATTTTATTTTTAATTAGAATGCTTAGATGTCACTGGTGTAGGTTTGCAAGGAGTAAGTTTGCATTTAAGTCTGTTAGGTATGAAAGAGAGTACACAGAAATGAGCGTTTTAGAATATATTGATATACGTAACAAGTGTTAATAATGATTTGTGACAAACTGTCAATCTCCAGGTAGGTAATCTCATTCTGAAGTTAACAGATAAATTCAGGACATAATTTTATCAGGGTAGGCGTGGTGTAGAATGTAAATACGGTGCGTAGAATCATAAATACCATCTTTAAGGGTTGTGTATTTGCTCTTCAAAGTACTGGAGAGGTTTGCTCAATTTTAAGATGGACTTGTGTAAAATTTGGGAAGTGAACTGATGTTTGTTGTGCCTTGAATAACTTGTGTTTCATACAGCGGTGGAAGATGCTGTCATGTTCAGTAGCACATGACAAATGAGTTTGATTCAAAACTTGTTGATCAGGCTATCAGTTTAGAACACAAAGATCATTGCTTCTTGTCTCTTTGCATGAAATAGTAAAAATTCTGTGTTTAGCATGATTATGTGATCATGTAGTTGTGATGCTGAGTGTAAAAATCGTTGGTCATCATCATTTTCCAAAGAAAGGATGATGGCTGTGGTGAAAAATGATACCATTTTTTTGAGAGAGGGGGGTGTAAGGGAATATATAGTGACCAAGATGTGTATCCTGAATTTAGGTGCTCATGGTGTGTATGTTTTCTTGTTCATTCTGTAATGCTTAAGAATTTGTTGGGAACATCATGAAAAATAGAACTTAGGTCAGTCAGTCAGTTGCCAACTTCATAAAGTCCTCACTTTATGCCAGGAGAGTCCACATGCAATTTATAATGAACAGAGTCGCAGTGGGATAGGTTTATTTCTGAGTTGCCTGTTTTTCCTTTGTCAGTTGTCGTCCTATCAATGTTTGATATTCATTAACCTGTCATCTGGGGTTGATGCAGTTAGTAGCTTCAGTAGTGGGAGACTCGTTATCACCCTAGTACAAGTATAATGAACACGTTTGTCAGTGTTGCTGTATTATGACATGCTGCTAAATGTAGAATATTACATCTGTGATGCCCAGAATTTTGCTGGTTCCCGAGCCATGTGTGATGCCAAGTGACTTCTGTACCTTGTCTGAATTTTACCCCACTAGGAAAGTTTAATTTTAATTCATGATACTACAGTTAGTGAGCAGTTACGATGTTGGAGGTATGGAATGAGTAATATAATTTATACAGGTCACCTAGTGTCCTTAGGATAGTGAAGTCTGTGAGTTTATGATTTTTTGGACATATGACATGGAAGATGGGTGTTAGGGAGGTAGGTATAGTGAGTTTGTAATATAAAGGAATAGTATCCTCATGTGTGAAACATTTAGTAATACAGTTTTTCTAATTGTTCTTTGTTCTAAGCAGTAAATTCCCAAGATGATGTATTACAACTGTCTATTTACCATCCTTTTTTTCTGCCCACAGACGGTACATAACTGTGATAATCCAAACTGCATCAAGGAGAGTTCGTTTGGAGAAACTAGCCACACCAGTGAAAAGTAAGTATCATATTTCTTTTTTGTTATGACACTGAATGTTAGCTATCTGAATTGTGTGGTTGATTGAAGTAGGGTACATCTTTTATAGTCTTGTTTTATAAGGGAGTCTTTATGCTGCAAATTATCATTACAGGAGTTGCCTTTCATGTGAATCTAGCAATATAGGAATTAAATTTTTAAAGTCTCTGCCCAGCATGTGGTTCTTGCACATTACAATGGTGGTTGACAAATATCAGTAAGAGAGAATTTTAGAAAAGGTAGTGTGTACTGTAGTCTATGTTCATACAGTGTTAAAGAGGCATAGAGGTCATCTTACTTCTATTGAGGCCTTATGATTATAATATTGTTCTCTACATCTTGCAGAGGTGGGGTAACATAATTAAGAAAGCAATGGGCTGTGTAATGAATGGTCCAGGTTCAACTCCTGACATGGATTTTGGGTTTTGTCTCTTAACTGTCGCATAACATATTAGCTCTGGGGTTGTCATGCTTGTGTTTGGTTGCTACCTGGAGCTCCTTCCCAGGGATTATGTGCACTGATAGCTAAGTCATCACTCATGTAATGCTGATGTCAAGGCTGAGAATGTACAGGGTGTTGCCTTTGCGCCCCTATAAGTTTTCAAGTCAGGGTTAACTTTACTGTGCTTAGTTGTGTTGTTTTGCCATGAATTAAATTCCAGGGTCATTTATGTATATTCTTGCAACATGAAAGCCCATTATTTGTTCTTACATTCTGCAGCTCCTCATGCAGCATGGTTGTGTCCTGCACAGATTAATTATGTGTGATTGAAAATAATTAAATGTACAGGAAAATAATTTGCCAAACACTGAGAAATGTAAATATGTGTGTATAAACATGTGCAGTTACTCAGCCACTGCAGAAACTGGCAGCATTAGCTATCCAAGCAGTGTGTGGTTGTTTAATATACAAACATGTCTGTAGTTTTAGCAGTGATAGGTTCGTGAGCAGTAAGCATCAACATTCTTGTAACCCCAGTTTTCCTATAAGAAGTTTGCAGAACATGGTTTTGCTCAACTTGCCCTGATCCCTCCCTGTAACCCCCTTGTTGGATGCGGGATCAGTGTATTTACTCCATAAATAGGATACCTGTAGTAGGTTTACCATTCAGTATTCCTTTTCCTCAGTCATTCTTTCTGTTGTTAACGTACAAATACTAGTACTGTTAGTGCTATATAATCTGCTGCTTGTTATAGTATTGGTAAATAACCGGTCAGTTAATAAGCATATCGTACCAATTATGACCTCCATGGTAGTCAAACTAGTGACAGTAACATTTTATAGTTTGTTACAATGGCGTATTTATTTGTCAATGTAATTAAATATCTCAACTGCTAAACACAATTTGATGTGAATGCAATGGTATTCAGCTGTAAAGTGGAAATGAATGTGTACTGGGTTTTGGAGATGGGTAGGCATTAATACCAAATGTATCTTTTAAGTAGCAGCAAAATGAGATACTTCATTTTTTGAGACACTGGCATTTGAATTTGTTTTTCTTACCTCAGTTTAAATTGGGATTATTTGGAATAATATGTTGTTATTTCCTTGTCACGTTTGGAATGTTCTTTGCATATTACCACTTCTAACTGGCAGACCTATCAGATGTGAAGGATAATTTTGTTTGCTGTTAAGCAGTATTTATACTATAAAGTCTAAATTGAAAAGTAATTTAGAGAGGCCTTACCTATTAATGTCTTACTGTGTGGCATGTACAGTCTCTTCCATATGCTGTGAAAGAGGTTTTATGTGAAATTTGTAAACTTATTACACGTACAGAACTAGTACAAGAACAGCTTATACCAGTTGAAACTAGTAACTATATTTTACCATTTGAAGACTGAAGTTTGTGTAAATTACTTCTAAAAATCCAGTTTTTCCCTCACAGTGAACAAATTCTATGTCCATTTTAAAGACAGTCACTTAATACTGTTTAAGGAGATAATTGCTGTGTGCTCTTGAGTGTTGTACGGAACACATAAAGACACTGTCAATAAAGTACAGAGTTTTTAAATGGTACACCAGATGGTACCTACAGTTACCATTGCACGTCAAATGGTTAATGGAAATTAAAAATCTGTGAAAAACTTTGGAGATTAAAGTTTATGTTGACACAGTTTGTGTTCCATATATAAAACTGCACTAACTGATTAATGCAAATAATAAGTCATATTACGAAAGCTTAGTATTTTTGTCTTAAATCAGCATAACATAACAACTGGGCAACAAAGCTAAAATAATCGTACTACACTTAATTTAATTTTTGCTTCTGATATTGTAATCTAATCCATGAATAAGGTTTGGACTTGAAATACTTTGCTTAAAGTAGAATAGAGAACCTCCACAGATTTGATTTGGTCTACTCAAGAATTGAAAAATTAGCTCAGTGAGTGTAGTGTCTGTGCTACTGGCTGGACCCAGCACAGGGAGAGACTTTTCTCCAAAACATCGGAGTGGCTCTGGATCTCTTAGCTCCTGCTCAGTGGGTACTAGGGTTTCTATCCATGGAAGTGAAGTGCCTGGGGTGTGAAGCTGACCACTCATCCCTATCTGGTGCTGAGGTTAAGAATGTATGGAACTGTACTTCCACTTCCTGAAGTACATATGTGGCATGCATAGGGGCAGCTTTATGTTTTATTTAACTTATGTGGAAGTACATGCCTTCAAATTATGACTCAGACTTCAGCATACTTATGCAACATCTGTTGTCCAATACATGTACGCTGTCACTCAGTGGGGTGGAGGTTAAGCAGCTCTCATTGTGTCAGGGGATTAAGAAGTGAAGGTTAATTGTGTACTTTGCCTCTGAGTAGTTGTGCTACAGTATGTGACAGTGCAAGCTGTAGTAACTTTTGGATGGCAGCAGAGAATCACTTCTCACTTGTAAAATATTCTTTGTAAATTATTTGTAATAAGAGATTTCCATGTGCATAGTTTTTATGCAGGGTCTTCACAAGGGGAGTGACTGTCTTAATTGTTTGTAGGGTCATTTGTTCTCATGTTGACACACTTGCATAAGGTAACACGGGGAATTTATTTTTATGGCACTGGCAGTGAATATGGCATCTTGCGCTACAGCACAGGGGATGTTTATTGTGCAAAAATGTTCTTAAAGATGAAAATATTGTGCTAGTACAAAGAAATTTTGAACAGCATTTTAACATTTGTGATGTTCCTCCAAGAAATGGTTTAGTGAGTCTGGGATAAGAAATAAATGTCACTGGCATTTAAAATTATCCATGTTTCATGCAGTATAAGTCACCATATATACCAACAGCTGCACTAATATTAGTGCAGTTGTTGTATATATGTGGTCACTGGCATTTCTTTGAAGTGCTTTCTCCACACATTTTGCAGTTACAACAATTTTTACTGTTTTCTTCTTTCCAGTAAGATCCTTCAGGTTGTCTAGTGCAGAACCATTCACTTTAACTTTTATATCAAAATGCTTTGAACAATTTCTTGAAGAGACATCACAAACATTAAGATGTTTCTGGTAACTTCTTTGCACTTACACAATCCTTTTGCAGTGATGAGATGCTTTTTAAATAAACACGCTCTGTTCTGTAGAGTAGGATGCTGGCTTTGCAACTAATGCCAGTAAACTGCATTACCTTATGCAAGCATGTGAGTACCTGTACAGAGAGAGAGAGAGAGAGGGGGGGGAGAGAGAGAGAATTAAAAGTTAGTCCTTTTGTGAAGACCCTGTACTTATATCAGTATTTGACTGAAGATATACAGGATGATTCAGGAGGAATGGTCAGTATTTTGGTAGGTGATAGTATTAGGCATTGTGAGAAAAAATAAAGTTCATATGAACATGTGTCTAATTCTCAGTGGTTACTGAGATAGAGCAGTTTGAATCTGCAGATACAAAAGCATTGTGAGTGGTAATAAAGAGAAATTAACATACTGTTAATTTTGTTATAATTTTAATTCATTGTTTAAATGGCAAATTTGTTACACAGAAATGACAAACTTGTTACATTTCACAATAAATGGTTGAAAATTCCACTGTCAACCTCAGTGCACTTGGCAGTTGTGTGCAAAGATCATGTGTTGTTCGTGTGAGTTGATCTTCACATTTCTTTGTGCGGACAGCAGTGTCCAAAATGTGAGCAAGCAATTCATCTCTTGTATCTACCTTTCTTTTATAAACTTGGCGTTTTATCCAACCCCACAAACAAAAATGTAATGGAGTTAGGTCTGGAGTGTATGCCAGATTTAAACAGCTCTGTTGCGGTAACCATTCGGAATCAGACATGCTTGTATGAACTTTTTTTTTTGTACAGTGACCAGTACTCTCACCTCATAAAATACTGACCTTTCTTCTTGAATCACCCTGTATTTTCTGCAACTCTCAAGTGTGATTCTAGTACACCCGCTATACAAGTTGTACACATATTATTAGGTAGGCGTACTTGTCTCTTGCTTTCATTGTGGTCATACCAATGTAGTGGGTTCAAAGTTATGCGTAGGTAAAGTGGATATTCAACCATTGAAGATGAGGGCAGTATATCCCTTGAAATGTTGGGATCCAATTACCTGTTGATGCAGTATCATACCCCAGAAGAATACATGTAAACACAAATTAGTTACTTGTATTGTAGGTGCTTTGCTTTTCTTTTGTTTGGAAATGGAATGGCTAGAGTTTTATGGACAGTTGTTAATTTTAATTACTTAGAAAGACAGTGGAAGTTGTGTAAAGGAGGGTAGTAATAAATACTTATTTGCTTTGCTTTATGTTCAATGGAATCCATGTTATAAATGTGGAGCTGACATATGACATGCCCATTGGCAGTACACTGGTGATGGCAAGGAGGGCCACAAGTATTCATATGATAAAAATGAAATAAATGAACAACTATTGTGTTGTAGCTTTTGCATCAGGTAATTCATGTGTGCTGGTTTCACTGAACATGTTACAGTCTACTTCTGTTTCTTTCAGCAAAACAAATTTGTGTGTCAGTTTTAATTTTACTGTGCCTAGTCCTATTACAGTTTGTTTATGAGCAGTATACTTAAGTGTAACACCACAGTCCTGACGTACACTGATGGTAGTATGAAAATAACTGCATGGTTGGTGCATTTTGTTTCTCTTGCATGTGCAGGTTCAGTGGCCATACAATACTAACTAAGCCAGCTAGCAGTTTCTGTGTGTTCTTTGCACATACAAGCTGTGATCATAATGTTTGTGGATAATATTTTTATCTTAATGATAACAGAATTTTCCTGTTACTCCATGCTGTGTCCTTCAGAGTAGTTCCCATGTAACAGTGAGTGCAGTGATTATGCCATTGTTCAAAGCATTTGCTAATATCTTCTGTTTGGAACTGGCAAGTGTAACCTGTAGTTGTTCTTGAATCATGTTTATGTATCAAATCTCCCTGCCTTCAATGCCAGTGTGACTTTAAGAAACAGCACAAAAGGCAGCAGATGCTAGATCTGGGGAGTATGGAGGGTGTGGGACAACAGCCATGCCATTACTGGGTAGGAATGTTTGCACAAAGCATTGTGGGCAGGAGCAGTGTCATGCTGGAGAAACAAATCTTCATGGTGCCACGTCTAAGGTTGTACTGCACATCGTCCCAAACATTCGATTTCTGCTCATTGTTGCTTCTCCAAAAGCAGGTTTTAACGTGTTGAAGGTTTCTGTAGCAGTTTAGTCCAATTTGAAGCAAACTTGTTATACTAGTCTGTTCTTTAAAGTCAGTCATTTTCTGAAGGAGTGGAAATTGCACAGGGAACAACACATGGTGTCATTTAACAATACGTTACTGCACAGTGACATTACATTGACACTAAAAAACTTCGCAGATTGTACTGTACCACTATGTAAAAGATGAGTTCAGTACAAACTACAGTAGTGCCATGTAATAGCTAGGCTGGAAGATTTCTTATGACACCCAATGGATCTGCTACAGTGTATGCCTCCTATGAAAACTGCATTCAGCCAAATGGGAATTGTTTAGTGGCTAGAATATCTTTTAGGGCTGTCCAAAAATTTTATTTTTAAGCTGAATGAATAAATGGGATAATGAGAGCTCTGTGTTTTTTGTGTGTCATTTGTCATTTAAACTTTTGAACCAGTTGACTGGTTTCCATTGGGTTGCCATTAGAGGCTACCCAATTGTTATACTCGTTACTTTCCTGTGGCTGGTTATGACAGAATGGTGGCACATGAACTTTAGAGGTTAGGGAACACTAACACCACATAATTGGTGGTCTTTAAATAATCTGTGGTGATAGATCTGCAGCTTTCATTAAGGTAATCTTTTCTAGAATGCGGAGCAACACAATAATGGTAGTATGAAATCTGTAACTGGCTCTTGATATGATGGCTTGTGATTTGATGGTGATGACTAATGAAGTACTCGGGCTGGGCATGTGTAATTTGGTGTGGAGACGGATTGTAAACATGTCGTCACTTTATGTGGAAAGTTGGTTAAGTCAGCAGTCTCAAACATGGCAACAGTGATAAACCTCCACCGATTTAATGTAGACAAAATCTGTACAGAAAATAATAACAAACATGAAGTATAATAATCTGTAACGCATTTAAATTTACATGGTGTGAGAATTTGATTTGAGCAGAGTTTGATCTAGTCTAGAGGAAAGGGTTGTGCAGCTCTAATTTGATATGGACGTAGTGTTAAAAGCTTTGTTGCCCTCTGAGCTGAGGATTTTGACACCCCACTTTGAACAGCCTACCAGTGCAAAGATTTTCCATGGCTTGTTTCCATTCTGGTGCCAATACTGTCAGCTTTGTTTCAGTTAAAATGTAACATTTTTATATTGTTTTGTCCAGCACTGAACCTGCTGTACAGAATTTTTCCACTGTTCTGTGTACTGGTCTTTACACAGTTCTGTTGACACTGGTTTTACAAAACTTAAAGCGGAATGCAGATGAATGCTGTTTGTGTAGCTGGATACATTTATCACATGCACTGTCCACCTGCTGTCTGTGACTCATAACATATGATTGAGTGCCTGCCTCACATTCCACTGTTGATAAGAGGAAGACTCTGTGGGTTGGCTCGCTTATGCAAGCTGGCATCATATTTTTTTCTGCTGGGGTACGTGATTAGAGGCTCTGTCTGCAGCAGAGGATGTTTTGACAAGAATAGGTAACAACTGCAGTTGGGCTTGTAAAACAAATCACCTCTAGCATTAATAACTCATAGTGACTTTTCATTAGGCCCTGTACAGAGACGGTAGGGTTTTTATTGTAAGGTTTTCAGTCTTACTGAATGTTATTCTAAACCACTGCTGCTTAAAAACATTCTGCTGTTGAACACTGTACTGTTTTGTTTGTTAATTGAAACCCTGCTGTTTCAAGTTTGTAATTATTTTAGTTTATGTGACAGAAGTTAAAGGAATTGACATATATCTTTATGTGTAACAAAGAAATATCAAAGGCTGGGGACAGTGACTTCTGAAAGCCTGTATGTGGATGTTGTGTTTGGTAAGGTTTTATGAAGTTGTTTATGTTTAGAACAGACAAACTTGGTATGTTCAAGCTCATGAAGGTTATCTTTAGAAAGATTAGTAGCTTGCTGATTGTTCTTATATATATCGAATTGTTATGTGTTGCAGATGACTAAAATGTGTTGAGTACGTATACTTGAAATGCCATATAGCATGAAGGCCTCTTTCCTTTTTTTATGTGTGTGTGTGTGTGTGTTTTAAGCAATTAATTTCCTAATATTTTACAATTTGCTTGCACCCAACCCTTGTTTTATGCTCATTTGTTCGACATCTTTTTGCTTTAATGTCCCTGCCAATTTACACCACTCCTTAATTTGCATTGTGTCATTTTTGGTCTAACAACCTCTGGCTGGCAGTGGTCTGTTATGCTCACCCCTTATTCCTGATGGGAATATCATTTTTGATTTATACCTTTTTTAATTTATGCCAGCTTTTTCAGGAACACAACTAGGGCATAAAACAAGGGCTGAATGTACTTTCATTCAGACTTATTTCCTGTAGTACATTAATGTGTATTTGCTTCAGGAATATTATCATAATGGTGATGTCACTAAACTAAATTAAGCCATGAGCTTTTTATGTGTGTTTTCATGTCATAACCTTCAAATTCAGCAGGGATTGTGACTATGAGCAGAATTATTGAGAGCCATATAAATGTACAAAAACATCCACTTTATACGTGGGATTTCAGTGAAAGATTGCAGTGTTGAAACAATATTCATGTTTTTAAAAGTCTTCTATGAAATTACGTTAGTACTAGGCACTCTTGAAACAGAACTTTTTTCTGGCAATACACAGTCGTATGCACTAGTAGCAACTTTGTCTTGGAAGGAAGGAAGGAAGGAAGGAGGGAGGGAGGGAGGGAGGGAGGGAGGGAGGGAAGGAAGGAAGGAAGGGAGGAAGGAAGGGAGGAAGGAAGGAAGGAAGGAAGGAAGGAAGGAAGGAAGGAAGGAAGGAAGGAAGGAAGGAAGGTGGTCTAAAAATGGGCTTGAAGTCTTATGTTTTGTTTAGAAATACCCCAGTCCCCCCACACACCAACAAAATGAGCACTGTTCTTTGGTAACACGTTTGCCTTACACATCTTGTCAGTGATTTTCCACATAATTGTTAACTCTGGGCCATGGTCCTAAAGCAAATAGTTTAAAGTGGGTTCTCTAATGGAATTTTTGCATCGAGATGTTAAGTGTATTAGTAATAGCATTATATTTTGTAGCGCAAACGATATAATGGAACAGAATTGCAAAGTGTCTTGCTATGCCACAGAGAGGGGTGGTAAAGATAGGGAGCCAAGGACTGGGTATTAGCTGCTGTAACATCTAATTATCTTGTGATGAATTTCAGCTGTTGTTCATACATTTGCATTCTTTCTATACTGCTGTACAATTTCAAACTCCAGAGCTGCAACTTTTATCTCGCTTATTGCTGCAGATGCCTTGATTCAATTGAAGGGTAGTTTCTCCATCTAAGAAATGCAGTCTGTAACAGGGAATCAGCTTTGCTAGTTGTCATAAAGCCTCAGATGTGGTCATATTCATGCTACTGTAGATGCATAAGGAACTATTGGATTTCTTACAGTGAATGTGATTACACATTGTCACATCTCTTGAAAACATAATTATTTATTCTTGTGCAGCAGTGAATGGTGGAGGAGGGAGTTGCTTTGCGTGTTTATAGTTTGGGTGCTAGAAGCTTTAATGTTTGACTGTGTTGCTGTTCTCAATATTGTTACTTGCTGTTGCATTCAGAAGACCCAGCACTCCTCTGCAATGTGCTAACTACTTAAATTGTGAGAAGGAGTGTCAGGGACACTGGATGTATTCCAGCAAACCTCGTCTTACTGGGACAGCGATCTTGGGAATGTCTCTCAGGTAGGCAGGAATCTCTAATGGCCTGTTTGGGTTGGCCATCCTGCACCATTCAATGTTTGTCCTAACATAGAATATGTCAAGTAATATTTTTAGTGTAACATGATAGTAGGAGAGTGTTGTAGTTGGTATTTAAACAAAAGCACATAAAAGTTGTTTTACATTGACTGCATGGTAGACAGTATGTTCTGTAGTCTTATCCTTGCTGTCTGTGAACATCATTACTGCTTGAGTATTGACTGCAGTGCAGTAATGCCTCAGTGTGTGAAGTTTCAATATTAACCTTGAATTTGTTATTGTTATTTTACACAGAAAACCACATGGATATTCATTTCAAAATATACAACAATTATAAGGGGCAGTCAGAAAGAAATGCCTTCTATTATTTATTCCCTTACATTCTTTTCTTATGTGAATAGTCACTACATTATTGAAGTCCTTGAACATTCTCAGTCATTTTCTATTAGTTGCAGCTGTTTCACTTGACAGCTGGCAGCACCACAGTTGGTTCTAAAATGGCAGAGATGGTTATGCATTTAAGACAATGAGCTGTGATGGATTCCTTGGTTGCTGAGGGTGAGAAACCGAATTATATTCGTGAATGTTTGCTCAAGACTGTGTGGCAAAGCAAGTGTGGATGTGTGTACTGTTTTGTGGTGGATAAGACAGCAGGCGAAACAGGAGGAGCAGATGTGCATGGCAAAGTGTGGCATGGTTGCCCTTGCACTGCAGTAATGTGTGACAACATCTGCCAGGTTGATGAACTGATGTATGGTAACTGTCACATAACAAATTAATTGTGTTTCAGCCTATCCATCAGTAAAGGCAGTGTAGTGGCAATTATTGAAGGGCTTGGCTGTTCCAAGGTCTGTGCTTGTTGGGAGCCACAAATGTTGACAGGTGCAAAGAGGGCAGGAAATCCATTTCCACTTGTGTGGTGCAGGAGATGAGAGGTTCTTGTCACAGGGTGAAACCTTGGTGCAGTATTTTGAACATGAATTCAAGCAGCAAACAATGGAATTGTGCCACAATACATCCCTAGGGAAGGAGAAATATAAGAGTGTGCTGTCAGCAGGAAAAATCATGGCTAATCTTTTTGGATGGATAAGGTGTTAGTCTTGTGAACTTCATGTTTAGGGGGATGACAGTAAACTCTGGCTGCTATATTGAAGCAGTAAGAAGTCTGAATGCTTGCCCTTCTTGAGTGTGTTCCACAAAAAATTCCGAAAGTGTTGCTGCTTTATGTCACGGCCGGGCCACACACGAATGTGCACTCCACTGAGGCCATCACAGAATGTGGGTGGACAGTGTTGCCACTTCCATCCTATGGTTATGACCTTGCATCATCAGATTTTCACCTGTTTAGTTTTCTGGAAGGCAGCCTGCAAGGATGTCGTTATGTGGATGATGAGGCACTGCAGAATGCTGTGCATAAGTGACGGCAGAGGAAGGAGAGAAACTTTATCAGTTGGTAATACCTGCTGCTGTTCAAAGGTAGAAGATGACTTGGCAAATGTGGCAACCATGTTGAAAAATAGCTCTGCCCTTAGCATTGTTGTAGTGAAGTTCTGTGAAATTCTTGCAAAACTTACAAATAGCATGAAATAAAAAACTGCAGGCATTACTTTCTGATTAGCTCTTGAGTACTCTAAGTTTAAAAATGTAAGCAATCCACATGTAATGAAATAACTGCTATTAATAAGTGGTTGTGTGATCAAAATTTGGAGTGAAGCAGTGCCGTCAAAGGGCTGCTGTGAGTGACTGTTTGTTTACCGGAAGGTTAAAGGGCCCATACTTCATCACTGCAAATAGGAGGTTTCTGTTCACCAGTTGAGAAGGAATATCCTTAACCTAGGTCATTGTCATTGATGGATTGTGTAATCTCTTTCCAGTTAATTTGTTACCTCTTCTGTCATTTTACAAATACAACAGTGCAGTATAGCAATAAAAACAACTGGTGACAACAATAAGACTGATATTTAGTCTTGTATAATATATCAACTGAGTTTGGTATACCCATTAAACTACGTAGTTAGGCTGATTATAATTTCTCTAAATGAAACTTAATAGTGAAGTGTGGATGGGCAAACATTTGTCTTATATGGTTCCTGTACCCAAAAATTTCTCTGCACATTTCCTATTCAGGTGGTTTAAACAAGGAGATGCTGTATTGCAATTGCTTTTCAATTTTGCTGTAGAATATGTTGTTATGAAGGTCCAAGAAAATGAGGGGGATTAAAAACTGAAGAGGACACAGCAATGTGTGGTGTCTGGTGATGTTAGAGTTTTTGGTTGAAAACATAAGTACTATGAAAACGCATAAAATTAGTTGCTTGGGAGGAGATTGGTCTAGAAGTATGAGTAAATGCTGATAAAACCTAAGTTATGCATATGTTCATGTCTCATCAGGGGACTGTGTGACAAAGTCACAGCATCAAGACAGCTCATACATTTTTTGAAAATGTAGTAAAGGTAATATATTTGGGAGAAATACTAACAAAGCGAAATTGAATTTATGAAGAAATTAAAATCAAACTAGGCTGAGGAACTGCCTGCTACTTTTGGTTCAAAACTTTTTTTTAACATAAAGTTTAGAATATATAGAACTACAATTTTGCTTGTTGTTTTATATATGAGTGTGGAGCTTATACTGTGTGAGCTAGTGTTGCATTTGTATGTCACTACTTACTTTTACTGAATGCAAAGAAGACATGTTATTGACATTAATTGGTCTTCTTTTTGTGGTGGTATTAATGTGATGCCCCGTATAAAGTGGTGTAGTCTTGTGTGTGTGTGTGTGTGTGTGTGTGTTTTGGGCCGGGGGGGGGGGGGTGCATGTTAATCCACATTGCGTTGTGAAACAAAACGTTGGTGTGGCCTCAAGGCACACTGATGGGCTCTGATTAACAGTATGTGGTGTGAGCAGGTGTATAGTTGGGTGCTGGCACTTTTTCTTCTAATAATTTTTAGGCATAGTTTTATACTGTATGCAGGTGTAGCAGATTTTATATTAGTGCTTGTGTAGTGTTCTTATGGCCATAATAATAATGAACCGCTAGTATGAATGCAGTGTAGGTGCTTGTTGACAGAGGTTATGCTGACTAATTAAAAGAAAAGATGTTGTTATACATGAGTCTACAGTTAGCATACAATGAGTATTAATTAAAAGTATGTGGCTACATGTTTTGACCAGAATTTTGGTCATTTTCACAAAAACATGTTAGACAAAAAATAAAAATGACAGTTGCAATTTTTTTTGGTTAGATTGAGATCTTGATAATTCATTTAAAACACGTGTAAATTACATGTAGGATTTTAAATAGTTGTATTATATAATGTAATAAAAAAATTTTGAAATACTGTCAAGGTTGAAACTATAGTCCCCTAATTTGTATATTCTTTTCCATGAAGAATTCTGTTTGTTTTGATTTTCTTGACCCTTTTGATAATTTCTGTTTAGTTTGTGTGGCATGCAGTGATATATGGTTGTATTTATTGAGAACTGTATTGATATATAAAGACCTTTATGTTGTTATTTGTTTTTATGTTGTATGTTTTGGCAGATGTCCACATGCATCATCTGTGTCAAATTATCACTGTTTGTTGTATTGATATTGATGTATCAAATCCAACTGTTATTGTTTATGTTGGAGTTTTTCCTTCTAGTGATACGTTTGGTGCAGGTACTCTTGATCCTTGCACATCCATCATGTTTCTGACTGTGGGTGTGCGAGGATCAAGAGAAGGAAAAACGCCAGGATGTCTACCAAAACATATAAGAAGAGCAAATAATAACATAGAAGTCTTCATATGTCAACATAATTCTTGTTAATTACATCTGTATATCATTGCATACCACATGAACTAAACAGAAATTTTTGGAGGAGACAGGGAGAACAAAACACGCAGAATTCTTTTGGAAAAAGTGTATTCAAATTAATGGACTACAGTTTTAAATTTGACAGTATTTTAAGATTTATTATTACATTATATGGCGTGACTATTTTAAATCCCACATATAATTTACATGTGTTTTGTACAAATGATCGAGATCTCAATCTAACTACAAAATGGAATTGCAACTGTAAATTTTATTTTTGACGATGACCAAAATTGGGGTTGGGACATGTAACCATGTAATTTGAATTAACAGAAACCAATAAATAGTTGTGTTAATAGTAATTTTATACTCCTTTATAGTGTTATAAATGCAACGGGATGTCTGTTGTAAAAATGGAAGATATCATGTGTTAAAGATTCAGTATAATGTGTACACATGTAATTAACAGTGTCCTTTCAGTAGCTGCATTTTGAAACACGTGTGGTTGTGTGTGTGTGTGTGTGTGTGTGTGTGTGCGCGCGCGCGCGCGCGCGTGCGCGCGCGCGCATGTGTGCACATGAGTTTGCAATAGTGAGAAATCATAATTTTTTATTTTGCATGTATTCTAAGGGAGTTAAAACAGCTTTCTAGACAAATGTAATCTGGTAGAAAAGTTAAGCCCCCAATTTATTGGAATGTATAAGGAAATGCAAATTTGTTTCTTAACTGTATTTAGTGCATAGACACATTTCCAAAAATAATTTTAGCTTTCAGTAAGATGTATTGATGTTATTTTAATAGTACTGTATGTTGAGTATTGTCTGGGTAGGCCTACTTACATTTTGTTTGAGCATAAAGGATGTTTTGAGAATGTCCTTAAATACAGAAGTTTTACCATTGGCAACATGATTCACATAATTAAAGAGTGAACCAGTGGCTGTGCTATGGGAACTGCCTATAAATAACGCATATGAAAATGATTTGTTCTGTGGAATTTATAATATAAATGGTGGCAAGGTTATTGTCCAGTAGTACCATATTTTGGCATTTTGTTTAAGTAGTAGCTTGACTTATGTAAAAGATCTTTCTTGGAGATATTAATGTTTCATTCGCGTATAGGAATTCATATTATTGCACAAGATTACTAAGTGTTAATTATTTGTGAAAGCCGCATTCAGGATAATGTATAAAATTTCTCACCTTGTGTGGTTGATGCAAGAATTGAAGTTTCCACAGCATTGAAGTTGAGGATTCAGGTCTTTTATGTTGTTACACTTAATAGCAAAAACTTACTGCCTTCGTTGTCAGTGTTGAGGTGTCTGCAAGGATTCCTCTAGGACTCCTTAAGTCTTAAGAATGAAGGCGGTAGATTTGTTTGAAATGTCAGCAGTCAGGGACCCTGCCACTCAGTGTAACAGGTCAGAAGACCACCTGAATCCTTGTAAGAGTTTAATTTTATCAGTAACTGTCTTGAAATTTGATTTTTGATCTCTTCACTGCACTAGGTGGGTTATAACTTTTGGGTTTTTATGGTGGTATTGGCTTTAATTAATCATTTATGTCCCAGTACCACATTATTTTGGAAACACATCTGATAATTTGAAAGAACTTACTGCCTCCTCCTTCAGGGTAGAAGTAAAGAGGGTCAGTACTTTTCAGCCTGGCTATCTTCAATTATACTGAAATGAGGGGGTAGTACCTTGCTCTGTGGTGGTGCAGATTTGTTCCAAAGAGCATGCTGCAACTCAAAATACGTACCTGCTAACAGTCTTGTGTGAGTGACATGTAAATATCATGTTAAATGTTGATTAGCATTCATGCAGTGTCTGTGTCTTAAATTCTATTTATTGATGCTTTTAGAATGTAACTGAATATTCAGCTTTGCAAACGAGTATGTGCAACCAGTAAATTCTAGATTGTAACATGTCTGTGATAAGTGGAATTACTTAAAAATCTGAAGTGTGACATGTTACTGAATTGCACTAGACCTTTGACTAAATGAAACTTAAAAATATAATTTATTTGTTAAGATGATGCTGAACTTCTCTGTAAAACTTTTAGTCAAATGTATGGCATTGCCAGTTCATTAGTATTTTTTACCAATTTTTCCTAAAAGATTTTCTGCAGTTGTCAGACCATTTAACTCCAGGCATTAAAGTAGCAAAGTACCGTCAGAATTTAAGAGGGTACTACTGGCAGCAGTCGCACCCTGTGGTTTCGTAATCATTGTACGTGCGTAACAGATCCACTTCTTCCAACATCTGACTGGCCTAGTCATGACATGATAATAGTGTTAAGATTGTAATCTATATAACAAACTTCGGGTTTCAGTTTAGGCAGACCTTTCTTTTGTAAGCCTCAGCTATTAAAAAGTGCAGTTTTAAAATTGAGTACCTCTAAATAATGTCAAAATATAATGTAATAAATGGAAAATATTTTTCTGCCTTAGTCACTTGATTTACTGGTAATCGAGTTCTTGCATATAAGTGCACACATTCCAAGAACAAAAGTTGAACTATTATGTTGTTCCTTTGGGTATTAGTGATGAAGTACGCACTCTTCAGATATCTCTCTTAACCTTTAGGAAATGTATTTAAATGCCAATGATATGTTTTGTTGGCCTGAGTTTTTCTGGCTTATTGTGACATTTAAATTAAATTAAAGTAATTGTACAGAGACCAGCATAAGGTGTGCTAGGCCATTTACCAGTACATTTTAGAGATCAGCATGTGGTCTTAGTGGATGATGAAGGTTAAATGTGTGTGTTAGGAATTATGTTGGCAGTGAAGACTAGCTAGTGCCTCCTACTGCAACTTAAGCCATACCAGTGATTTTATAGAATGCATTTTGTAAATTGTTCACAGTTCTTGCTGTTTATGCTAGTGATAGACATAATTAAGAAATTGTTCACAGTTCTTGCTGTTTATGCTAGTGATAGACATAATTAAGATATAGCCTCTGTGAGTTGTGTGGTGAATTTGTATTTAGGGGAGAGATTTTTAATGGCAATGATAAGGTTATATTTTTTGAGCTGTGCCATAGTTTCTAGCTTTTATGCTTCACTGATTAAGAGCTGTTAAAGGTTAAAACATTTAAGTTGTTATCTCATTATTATGGTTGCTGTGAAGATATAATTTTCTTCCTGTCATTGACGAATTCTGTCTGCTTTAGTCTCCACTCCCTTCCACACTACGAGGATTTAAAATCTCTAGGTTTAGTATGCTTTTTCTTGAGTATCTGCAAATGCATGGTATGTGGTGCATGATGTGATGCTAACCAGTGTACTTTTTGTGTGATTGCTTTCCGTTTTCATGACTGTAAAGTAAAGCTACCAAAACTAGTATATTAGCCGATAAACTAAAATGGTGGAATAACAAAATCATGTAGGAGGATGATTGCTGTCTATGGGGTTGTGATGTCACGTAATCTGATAGAAGTGTGCAGATAGTAGGGTATACCCTGATGCAGGAGGCAGCAGGATCCTCTGACATGTCAGTGCACCTACCATACTACATGGCATCACATACCAGAAGTCAGTAATCTTCAGTATCATTGTTACAAGAACCTTAAGTGTGCAGAGTACCATGTGACAGAAGTGGTGCTGAATGTTTGTGGAACAGAAAAATATTTTTATGTAATGGCTAGATTTCATAAGCTTTTGCATGTTCTGTATTTGGAAATATAGTAAAAATTGCAATAGCCAGCACCTCCAGGACCAGCGGGTTGTGGGATATTGTAATTTTCTGGATATAAGAACATTGTGGACATACCTATCCATTTAATTTGTCATTTCATGACCTATAATTTTTTTCCCTGCAGCTCTTTCGATTCCCTTTTCTGCACTATGTAATGTGGCGTGTATATAATATTAAAAAGCCCAACAAGACACCAGTAGTTACTGGCAAAACTTTTGGAATCTGTGCTGGTTGTTAGTGAAGTGTCATGTGTCGTATTTAATTTACAGTTTGTAGAATGTGGATCATGCGGTGCTGGATGTCGCAGGTCTTACTGTATGTTTATCATTTGCAAGCAGGGTGTAATTCTTGCCCACTATGATATCACACAAAAGTACATTTGTATTAGAAGTTACACATTTGCTTGGAGCATTTGGAATTTGTTGCAACATGCCAGAGAGAAAGCGAGCATCTGCTGTCCGTGTTATCACAAACCTGTAAAATGGTGCTCTTACCATTTCATATTATCAGAGAGTTATTCTAATATTGTTCTTTTCTTACTCTCACTCTTCTGATTTTTCTTCTTTACTACTAAAAATCTTCTCTTTTTTGCCATTAGTCTACTAATATCTGTTTTGGATCACCATGCCCTTGTTTTTGTGTCATATGTTGATTTGGGCATATAATAACTCTAAAACAGACACTTTTTTGCTACATGAGGCATTTCCAGTTTCCATAATGATGAACATGTATGTGTTTATTCAAGTATTTTCAAAATATTTTACATCTCTCATGTTTTGAGTTTTGGTACCTCCAATATTAAAATGGTTTCCTGCAGGATTCAAGTCTTGAAGCAAGTTGCATTCTGAGGACCCACAAATATTAGGTGCCACTGTTCAAAATTTGCCTGGGCAACCCAGCTTCTCCACTATTATACTGTGGTGTGGGAAGAGATGTATTCCAGGAATATGAATTTTGTGCTTTTTTTGTTTCACTCACATAGTCTATCAGCTTTAAAAAATGTAAACTTCTCTCCTACAGTTCTTCACTCCTCCCCCGCACTCATTTTCTATCACTCACTCTCTCTCTCTCTCTCTCTCTCTCTCTCTCACACACACACACACACACACACACACACACAAAATGATGTACGTAGGTTGGCTGATAAGTAATGGACACAGTGGAATATCTAGAAAAAGAAACCATGTATTTAAACAAACGAAGAAAGGAAGTAAAGTACAATGTTTTAGCTACAAATTGGCATACTTATTTTTCGACATAGTCGCCTTGTCGCTCAATACATTTTTCCCAACGTAAAACAAGTTTACGCATGCCATCAGTGAAGAATTCAGGGGTTCTTTGTCTGATCCACGACGTCACAGCTCGCTTCACTTTGTCATCTGAGGTGAAATGAGTCCCCTTGAGATCCCTCTTGAGGTGAGGAAAGAAATGGAAATCGCTTGGAGCCAAGTCAGGGCTGTAGGGCAGATGGCAGAGAACCTCAAACTTCAGCATCTCCAGAGCATCAAGCATTGCGCGAGCAGTGTGCGGTCTTGCATTGTCATGCAGCAACAAAATCGGTGATGTTGACTGCCTAACTCGACACACCCTCCGCCGTGGGTTTTTTATTGTTTCAATGTACCGAGCTGAATTGACAGTATTCCCAGCTTCCAAAAATTCTGTCAGGTAAACTCTTTGTGAGTCCCAAAAAACAGTCAAAAGAATCTTGCTGGCAGGCGTCACTCTTTTGAATTTTTTTGGGCGAGGAGATGAAGCATGCCTGTATTGCATGCTCTCTCATTTTTCTTCAGGGTCAAAATGATGAATCCATGACTCATCCCCAGTAACAATATTCAAAAGAAATTGATCTCCCTCTTTGTGATAGCACTTCAAAAGTTCTTCACAACTTTCAACACATTTTTGTTTGTTTTCTGGCGTCAACATGCGGGGCACCCATCAAGAACAGACTTTTGTGTAGCCAAGTAAACCAATGATATAGCCCACTCTTTCTTTAGACATTCCTAGCTTACCTGCTATCTGCTTCTGGGTGATACGGCAGTCATGCTTGATCAGTTCATCAACCTGTTTTTGATGCTTGTCATCTGTCGCGGAAACCGGCCTTCCACTGCAAGGTTGGTCAACAATATTGGAATGACCAGGTTCACATTCACAAAATTTAATGGCCCAACGATTTACTGTAGTTCTGTTAACAGTGTTTTCACCATACACAGCCTGTAAACGGCGATGAATTTCAGTTGGCGTCACGTTTTCAGCGCTTAAAAATTCAATCACCGCACGTTGCTTCAATCTCGTTGACATATCATCATAACACGACTCCATGTTAACACACACTGTTTTAGAACTGGTGTAGAGAAAGGAATCAAACTTGGCACCGCTGTGGAGGGGGGTTGTTGCTACAAGGACACACTGGGCGCGCATTGCTGCTTTGCTCCATTGGCAAAATATTTCACTGTGTGCATTACTTATCAGCCGCCCCTAGTATGTGTGAAAGATGCTGACCATCTCATTAAATTGTTTATGGATGGATAGTATTTTAGACTGTTCTAGTAGGAGCAAGAGATTTTTCTCTTCTCCGAAACATCCAGATTATCTCTGGGGCCCACGCATGCTCCTATTTAATGGGTACTGGGGTTATTTCCTGGGGGTAAAGCTGGCAGGGTGTTGAGTTAACCACTGACCTCCATCTGTTCTGAGGTCAAGAATGAGTGGAGCAATACCTCTACTTCCCCTGTGTGCATTCATGGCATAGACAGGGAACACTTCACCTTTACCTTTAGGACACATATTTTAGACCGAAACATGACAATAGACAACTGTGCAATTGGTTGTAATTTAACATGTGTGAAAGTTTGGTTGGTTTTAGCACAGTGAGTACAAAAACAGATTGTAGAGTGCAAGTTTGTATCAGTAAGTTTGAGTCAGACCTATTGAAAGTGTTGTCATACCAAAAGTTTCTGTTTTATTTTTGCTCTTGCTCCAAGCTGTTGAGTTATGAGGAATGCAATAATTACATCTACATGTGTAGTGTACATATCTTCTAAGGATTTAAATTTTACTGGGTGGTGCTAGACTGTGTGTTTGATTGTAGTTTAGTTTGTTTTAGACATCTGTGTAGTTCATGAAGTAGAAATGTTAGACTGCTTTTCATGCAACAGTAGGAACGTCTTGTACTGTGTTGTTTGCACAGGATGTTGTAAATCAGGTGCCGGAAATTTCTTGTGGTATAGGAATGGCAACGAAAGGAAGTATGCCTTAAAACTTGAGTGCATAAAGTACTGTTGGTGTATTACATTAATAGCAGTTGTGCTTGTAGTTTGTTTTCCTAAACTAATTATTTCTGTGGAATTAACTTTGTTGAGTGTCATGCAAATGATTAGATATTTGTTATTTCATCAAGCATTAGGCAACATACATTTTGTAAGTCATGGCAGCTATTTACTCTGCAGTTCAGTAACTTCAGTTATTGCAGTAAGTAAAAATATGGATAAATTGTTTATCAGTTGCATTTATTTGTATTCAGTTAGGTGTTTATGTGTATACTTAGCCTTTTTATAATTTCTAATTTCTTTTTAACTCTGCTTAGAATTGCTGTGTTTTTTTTTATCCAACAGGAGTCTTTTGCAGTACATTGATGAAGAGCTTATACTAAGGTACTGTAGTAGTGTTTAATTTATTCCACCTTATGTTGTAAATATATTCCACTAAATCATGCATGAGAGTTGTTTAGACTTAACATATTCAACTCGCTGTCTCTCTCTCTCTCTCTCTCTCTCTCTCTGTCTGTATATATACATTACTCACATGTGGTCAGTTTGTTGTTTGGATGATGAGGTTACAAAAGTGTCATGTTCAAGGTGTGGCATGATGTAGTTGCATCCAAATAAAAAGAGTTAATGTACACTGGAATATCACTTGGCAGGTAATACAGATGTAATTTGGGTCAGTATTAGGCAAAAATGTGAACTTTACCAGTTGTAATGGGCCTTCAGGTCACTCTACAATCAGGGAAGGTGTACACTGCAAATGGCATTTAAATTCAGAGCTGAAAAATGTATTTAAAAGTGTCATAAATAAAAAATATGAAATTAATTATTTAAATTGGGCACCAACTGAGTTTCATTAGAATATTCTAATATTTTATCCAGTTTCCTGCGATATTAGTGATAGGATGAAATTTGATGAAAAATTGTTTTGTGAATGTGTGAAAAATTCCTGTCCGAATGTGATTTTAATAAGTGTATCCATACATATTGCATGTCCCATGCTTGTCATTGCATTCCTGTCATGTGTGAACTTGTGAGAGGCAAGAACATGTGCATTGTTTTTGGATTGTGGTGTTGGCACTGATTTTGAGAAATAGGGTTTCTAGTAGAACCACCCTTTAACTGTGTGATAGACTTGCATTCATTCAAATTGTGTAAATTCTATGCCTGTGTTGCAGAGAACAAATTCCATTCCTAGTATGAAGACCAACCTAGTTAATGCTGTTAGGGAAGTAATTGATGTTCGTCATTACAACCTTGTTAAACACATAAATACACTCTTTGGGCAAAAAGCAGAGTTTTTAGATGTTAAATGTGATGGTTCATGTAGTTACCACTGGGTTTTAAGTAGTTAAGCCAACTATTGAAGTATTTGATCCTATGGTCTGCACATCTAAATGTAAATACTGATGTGCAGGGGAAAATACTACAAATTATGTGTCTAAGGACATCTCATCCACTTCCATGAAGCTTAAGGGTAACTTTAACTCTGAAGTTTCAATTGGGTTACATTAAGAATTAAATGAAAATATGCTATGCAGACTGTCTGCAGTTGGTGTTAGGCTTCAGTGAAGGTGCAGTTTTGTTATTTTTACCAACAGATTTTCATCCATTATTACATTTAACAAATTTCTGTGTGAGTTAAGTGCTGGAAATGGCAGTATTTACTGTATTCTGTGTTAACAGTGTTGCCACTGTTATGCTTCTTGGCAGGATTGGACTAAAGTGATGCCAGTGTATTGAAATTTAAAAAATAATCCAGTTACAGGAACTGTAATTCCACATTTCATAAACACATATGTGCGTGTGAAGCATTATATTTTACATGCCTTTGAATCAGTAACTTTTCCCACATGTGACTGTCCAATGCCTGTTAAAATTACGGCATTAATTTTGATAAAGTCAGTTACGGATGTCAGTGATTTGTTTCCTTTATTTTGTTCTCATGGGTTTTTGGAATCATTACACAGTATCTTCCAGCCTGTGTCAGTGTTCTGTTTATGTTAGACTGTGTGTAAGTTAGTATAATATAATCCCCATTATAATTTAATTGATATGTCTCAAACCAGTTCAGAATGACAGTGTTGTCTTCTGCAAATTTTTTAAAATTGTTTGGCTCCTTCCTGGTGCTAAATTAAAGATAAGATAAATTGTAAATTCTTGGCCAAAGTGCAGTCCTGGCATATAATGTCAAATTATGTTAGTGGAGTGTGATGAATGCCTACCCAAAAACTGTTACCTTTCTCAGGTGGGAGAGACGGACTTTACTTGCATCAGCTGTGGCCAAACAGATTTGTACTGGTGGCAGCCTCAGTAAACTAAGAGACTGTATGGTGTATAGTTTCTCTTCAGTATTGATCCAGTCAGTCTTTGAACAACTGCCATGCTCCATGCTTATGTGTTATGTGTGCAATGACTGCTGTTGTTTGGCATGGTTTCAGTTTTAAGGATTTTGTGGCAGTACATGCTGATGCTTTTGAAACCTGATCTTCTGTGCAAGGTGTCTGAGGAATTTACAGGACTTCTGAAAGTCTAGATATCATTTTAATTTAATTTTTCTTCATTGAGCCCTCTGAATTTTCTTTTGTTTTGTGTTAAATAGTGATCCTGTCCCGTTGGTTGTTTTACATTTGTGTGAATAATGTTTCCAATATGGAACAGTAACATCCTGAAATTTATGCTAGAATATTTTCCATTTCTTACATAGCCACTTTTCATATTGATATCTTACATGAAAATTTACGTTCCAGTGGTATCACACGTGGCATTTTGGTAAAGAAATAACACAACACTACTGTTACAAGGGCTTGAGATGGTAGTTTGCTGGCACATAATGCATAGTTAACTCCATGGCAGCTCTTCGGTGATATACTGGAATGATTTTGAGGATAAATTGTAACGTGTGTGGGCTCTTGGAGTGTTGTGGCTCGTGCCAGACCAAATTTATGCAGTCTGAGTTGATACAAGTGACATCAGCAATGCATTTCCTGATGATGGTCCAAACCAAAACATGCAGGAATTAATATCTAATAAAGAAGAATATTGATAAGTTGTGCCATGATGGTGTGGTTTTTAAGCCTTTAAAGATGAAGCGTACCTGTTTTATATAAGGACTCAGTGCGTACCACGCTGTAAACACTCTCCACCTCAGTTATAAAAACCAGTCTCTTAATGTTTTACAAGGCAAAAGTTGCTGTTTGTTCTGAGATCTGTACAAAACACATAAACGCAATGTGGGCACCACGTAGAATTTTTTAATGTTAAACCTGGTTGTATGTAAAGTTACCGCTAGGTTTTAAAAGGTTAATTAAATTACAGATTTAGTACACAGTAAATAGTACATTTAAAGTTAATAGTGTTTGTCAGGTCTTTGATCTTCTGGGATGTTGCACAGCACTGATTGGTAGTTAGGCGGTACCAGTCTATCAAACTACCAACCAACACTGCTTCTCATCCCAGAAGAGTGAGATCTCATTTATACTGCATTGGAAGCCTGAAATCAAGCATAGTTTCTGTCAGTCCAGCCTGAGTGTCTGTATGATTTCAGGACAGTTTTTAAACAATTGCAGTTTCTTGTCTAACATTTTAAAATTCTTTACAACTTTTCAACAGTTTATACAGTAATAGATAATCATTACAGAGAAGCAGATAATTTACTGAGAGCTGTCCATGAGACAGTACGTTTTTAAATCTTAAAAAAACGTGCAGTGTTTTTGAACATTGCAACATATATAACATTGTTAAAAGATGTCTTATTTGTGAAATAGTTTTGAAACAGTGTGCTTATTCTGTATAATAAATACTTTAAAAATGTGAGCTAAGTAAAGTGATCTGTGAACTGCCTAGCAAAGGTAAAATATAAATATACAAATATGATCAATAATGAGTCATTACCAGTGGGGGGTTGTTCTCCATTTAGGGTTAACAGCCCTTTACCATGAAAGTTTTCCAACTAGCACGAATTTTTATCTGTAATGTATTTTCATGAGGTGCAGTAGTCAAAGCTAGTGTAGTTTAGGTGAATTTAGAAATGACAACAAATAATCAGTGACTTTTGTATGTTTCGTGTGAAAATGCTGTTCAAAGATTTAATTCATAAAGTTTGATGAAAGAATGGTGGGAAGTGAGAGATTATGTAAAGTGGTATTAGTGGGTGTGTTAGATTTACATTTAGCCACATCTACATATGTTGTTCCTAAGAGTACTGCATTTTCTCATTACGATGAACACAGGATTGTCTAACATTACTTGATGAGGAGCAACATATTCAGAGTAATATTTTAACTTGTAAAAGAAGGCACTCAATTATGAGTGTAGAATGAATGAAGAGTAACACTGAATTCTATTTTACAATCACAGAATTGAAGGAAAAGTTTTCTTTTAAAATTAAATGGAAAAATATAATGAGCATAAATGTGTGGTGCAGAAGTGAAAGACTTACATGTATCAGAAATTAACTGAGAAGCCCATTAATCTAATTTTAAATATCCTGATATTTGGGTTGTTCGGTTTTCAGTTAGAAGGAAGTACGTTGCTTCTTGTATGTGCGTACATAAGGTACTTTTCTTTCAATTTACCCTACCACCATTTATGATTTGCTAAAATAATTTTGAAAGTACTTTAGTTTTTATCATACTTCCTTTCTTTTCTCAATTAGGGGAAACCGAGTACACCAACTGTCTGCACAGGAAGACTTGTATTCACAACAGTAAGTAGGTCAATTACTTCCTGTGCATAGCAGTTGATCTGCACCTAAGAGACAGGGAGCTTATACTATACTCTCTAAATTATAGCATCTACAGTTTGGAATTCTGTAGATCTTTGTGGTATTTTGATATTCAAATTTATGTGACTTGAATTGAAATCCATGTATTGAATGTAGTATTGTAGAATAGAAGAATAGTACTGAGGTCTTTGCTGTACTGGGATATTACTCAGCATCGATTGGTAGTTAGTTACTGATGTCTTGGGACATCCTGTCGGTGCTGTCTTCAAGGGTTAAGATGCGGTTGGGGAACTTGCAGTGTTGAAAGCTGTTCATGCAGAAGAACAGCAGCTGATTCTTTAAAAGTGCCTTGTTTATAAATGCTAGGTAATGAACTGCATTGGTCAGTTCAGTTAGTAACAACTTTTTTTCATATTCTTGACCTTATTGATTTTTCTTGTGTATTGCATGCATTTTCAAAAATAGGCCAGGCTTTCTGGTGAACTGGCATGTTGTAGATTTTTTGGTGTTGTGTCATATTGCGATTGCAGTTAAAAGTGTCCAAGTTATCACCATAGTAGCTGTATTAGCTTTGATCGAGAATATTTTGAACTGAAGTTTAGTTTTGTTTTGCCATCCTTATGCATAGATGCTATTGTCATGCTTTTGAAGGTGACCACGCAGAAAGATTTGCCCAGGTTTTACTTATTTTAAGTTTACCTTGCATTAGTGAGACAATGTCATGTTCTCTGTACATATTGGAAGCATTGTAGTATTTATTTAATGTGAATAACAGTTGACAAACTCAGATTTAATACTGCAACATCTGTGTACATGCATAAAGGAAAGCAACTGCACTCCTCTTTCTTTAACTTGTGGTTTATTTGCTGTTGGCAGAGTGCTTTCATTCTTATGAAAGTAACTTCTGGATGGATGTCCATTTTGTCTAAACAGTAGTACACCATGTTTCTGTAAGTTTTGGGATTGGTTTATTAATCATACTGACCTAATGTTGAACATTGCCAATTGAGGTATATGTCACATATACAAGTATGTTTAGAAGTTGGTTCCGCACTTTGTCTTCAGTTGATTAGTTGCAATTATGGTGGCAGATGTTTTATTGCTTTTGTTTCCTTTTAGGACTAATGTTGTTCTTTGATATCAAACCTGGAACCTTTTGAATACTAGATTCTGTGTTCAGTCTGAGCCGTTGCCACTAACTAGCTGCCAACTCTGTGGAGCAGAGTACTTCTTGTAAAGCTAACAGTTGGTCATGTGCTTAGTGCCATTAATCTTAAAATGAAAATAATCTTGGGTATAATGGCAACTAAATGTACCTGAAGACTGGGTGAAGCCAGTTTCTGGAATGTTGTGTGTATCAAATACATCTCAGACAATAGATAATGCTGGTATAGGACACCTTTACAGTAACATTGTTTGAATTCATTAAGAGTCAGTTATATAATGGCATGGGATGAATTTCCAGCATTTCTGACACTGTCTTGGCATCTGTTATGAGGGGTCAGTGTCAATATGGAAGCAGAAACAGTCTCCAGAATATTGCAGGTTCATTGCGTTCCTAAGAATTTATGCATGTGGTCTCATGACAGGCAAGATGGTAGGAACTGTGATAGATGTTGGCTAATTTTAGACTAGAGACACCCTTGATACCTAATTAAGGTCAAGTGTTGTGGATTGGTATGACTAGGGAAAGTCACCTGTCCTGGATATGCAGCTAATGAGCAGAAGAATCAAATGTATTTGTAAACAAGGGTGCAGCGTGAGTCAAGGAAAAGACAATGAACTGTGTTGAAATGATCTCACATGCTTCAGGAATAAGAGTTGAAGTGGGTTGAGAAAAAAGCCAAGTTTGTGGCATGTTATCATTAGGCATGCTTATGAAGTTAAAAAATGAATGCAGTATGTGGCAGCAATGTCCATCTGCCTGTACTTCTGTGAACTAGTGTCAGTGACTAAACTGTTTGGAGGATTTTCTTCAAAGGTGGTGTGGGAGTCTTTTTTGCAAAAAACATTGTCAGGCCAGCATGAGGTTTTGAGAACTGGCTCAGTGACAGTCAAACTTTACTTTAGGGCATAAATTTCTACCTGTTATTTCTGTATTTCATGGCCAATTTAGGTGAAATTTGATTTAGAAGATCTGCATGTAATGCCTGTGAGCCCTACTTTCTTTAGGGGCGTAAACGAAATTTTACCTGTATTTTCTACATTTTTTATTCAGCTTTAATACACTTTATTGTATAACGTCTACACATCATGGCATTGGGTAGTCGTGAGTTTTGTGAAAATTGGCTCAGTGAAAGGCATATTTACTTCGTGGCATAAGCGATTTTCTGCTCACAGTTTTGCACATTTATTGTCCATTTGGGGTAAAATTTGGCATAACAGATTTGTTTGCAATGCTGTTGAGCATTTCTGAGTTGTGAAAATTGGAGGGCAGGCCGTACTCTTGTGGGCATAAATGAAATTGCATTTATGCATCTACTGTGGAATCATATGGCATTTCAAAAGTAAAGGACGCTTTGGTGATGTCTGTGTATGGCATCACAGAGTATGCCATCTGCAGTCTTTTTATATTTATGTTAAAGAGTTCTGCCAGCAGAGGGTCTCACCTGTAGTTTCTTGATTTGATGTCATGATGTCAGTTTATGCTCAGTTTTCAGGTTTTCGCAGTGGATGTTGTTGAAATGATGGTCTAATGGGGTTTTATGCTGTGTATTGTGATGCATTTGTTCTGAGCTTTTGGAGGTGCATACTGCCACTGTCTTCAAGGTGGTTGAATTTGGTTCAGGTGGCTGCTTTGCCTTGGAGAAGGGGCCAGCACATTCTTTCAAAATGTTGGATCAGACCCGTCAACCTACACAGTGTAGAAACTCAGAAGACCATGCTTTTAGCCTATGCTCATTTGATTGTACAACTGACGTTTTCAGAAGGTAATGAATGTTGTGTTAGGAATGAAGGCAGGACCACATAGTAGTTGTGTAGTGTGAAATGGGTAGAATAAGGAGAAAATGCTGGCTGGGTTATGTTATGGCATTGTGCATATAAGAATGCTTTGTGGCTTAAATGTTAACTTGAATTTTAAGGTTACCGGGTTCTCTGTGATTTAGAGAGTGTCATGTGAAATATCAGCAACTACAATTTTTCACAGGGGTTTTTTCACTTCTGATTTAATAATCATCAGCACTGTACCAGAACCTGATTTAAATGTCATTTCTTCTAAAAGGGTTAAGGGCATAAATCATTGGCACTGTAGAATATCACATGTTACATGAAACTGTGTATCATTTTTTGTAGGACACAAGCATTAACTCAGGTTTTTTTAGTACACACACGAATTAAAGGTATCAACTATCAGATTTGGCGTTCTGTATTCATTTTAATAGCATCTTACTCACTTGTAGTACCTATAGCATGTAAATATTATGCATTTAAATCCTTCAGTTTAGCTGTGTGAACACATCAAATTTATAGTCTTGGGATTTGGTATTTGATGTTGCAGTAATGACAGCGTATCTCCTGCTTCCAGTAGCAATGAATTTTGCTTGTATATTGTCATTAAACATTTTATATTCAATGGGGCTGTGTATTCATTTTAATATTGAAATTCTTGCAGGCCAGATGGCAAGAGAATTTTCCAGTGACTCTATTTTATTTGTTTTTTATGCGTTGTAGTTCTCTGGGGTTTTGCATCGTTGGATAAAGTTGGCTACATTCTGTTCATACTACACAAGTCTGTAATTTTCCTCTTCATATGGAAGTGATGGCAGACACATTTGAAACTTCATGTCAAATTATGTCTGCAGGTAAATCACGCAATGAATGGCAGTAGGCTGTAGGTTCTTATGGGTGCTTCTTATGGTATTTGTTATTACAGATTAGTGCTGCTTTTAAAGTACAAGTGGTGAACCATACCAGAGGATGTGATGATTAACATAGCAAAAAGTAACTAATTGCTTCTTGTATTGATTTATTTACATTTACTGTTTTGAGTGATATAACATTCAGGTTCATATTTAATTTTTTACCATTAATTAATGTGTTTGTAATTGACAGTTGTGAAATTTATTCTGTGAGTGTGAATGTAAGAGAGTGGGAGGAAATTTAATGATTGTGAACACTTTCTGCCATTTTCATTTTAGGTATTCTTTAGTGAAATGCCTAAGCAAATAAATGGTATTTAATAGTACAGTTTCATAAACAGAACTGTCTCCTCATATCCTGAGTAATTTTGTAGACTTAATATTATATTAAGAGTCTGTTTAAGAACTGTTTTGAACTATTTGAGAAAGAACTAATATACAGAATAATCCTCTTGCCAGAATCTCGGCACTTTCATCAGTAAGTCACTGTTTATGCTGTAGTGGTGATCAGTTGTTGGGAAACAGTATCTCATTACTGCCCAGACTGTAGTAGATGGTTCAGGCCATTCTTGGAATATTTTGTTGTGTGCTGTGTGGTAGCTAGGCTGCATGTAATTTCTGTGACAAAGGTGCACCCATCTGGAGAGTTTGTGGTCCTCTTTTGCACGTGCTGGCAAACAGGGTAATTCAAGGAATTGTCTTGGTCATTTAAGAACACATTTTGGGTATGTCAGCACCATCAAAATTATGTATTTAGAAACTGGTGTAGAAGTCAGAGATAATGTAAAGCCTTCTGGATTGGACTGCAGAGGGCTGGATGTTGTCCTGTCAGTTGACAGGCTTTGCCTGCCAAGTTTCCTATGAAATTGCTGCCATGAAAGTGAACCTGCACCCTTACCATGCCTGTGTTGGGGGACGAGGTAAGACCTTTGATTCCATGCACAGTTTTGACATTTAGTGGTGTAGCGCCCTAGGATTGTAGATGTCATGTGGTTTACAAATGAAGAATGGTTCTGTCTCAAGAGGATACGTCAACTCACAAAGTACAAGTTTGTGGATGCTGGAAACTTCATGTGTATTTTATGAGGAACCATAGCGTATTCCAAAATGGGCATGTGGTTTGCTATTTTCTGGACCCAAATTATTGACCCCATTTTCTTTTGCTACACCATGAACACAAACATTTACCTTACAGTTATCGGTGCTTTTGTAAACCAGTTGACAAAGACTGAACAAGATGTTGCTTGTCAAATGCAACCATGAGGGTAGTTCAAAGGTTTCTTGAGACTGGATGATCTCAAAAGACCCCCTGTTTATGACACAGAAGAAAACATTCACCTGGAGATTGCAATCATTCCTGTGGACATGTTGAAGCGTGCGTTCTCCAGTTTTGAGCATTGTGCATGAACACCAGGGTTTGCAACTGTCAGCATCGTATGTCATAGATCACACTTTTACAAGGAGTTTGGTATGATATTCCATCACTGTGAGTACATAAATTGTGGCTTTAGTGGGATAGTCTGGTGCTTGTAGTGGGAGGATCATTTTGTATTTATGCTCAGAGCAAGCAGGAACATCACGCAGACCAGTTCATATGCAAACTCTTGTGTATAAATACTGCATAAAATAATCATGCATGTTGTTAAAGTAGCCCCGTTTTCATGTTTATGTGTATACCATGTACTGGATAAGTTACTTATATTATGCATAATTCCACATAAACAGTTTGGTTGTATAAGTTGGCAGGGAGGGAGGGCACTTTCTTCTCCCAAATGTTTAAAATCAGCCTATATATTCATACACATAGGTAAAGTGTTATGCGATTGTCTTGCTTACAGTATTATAAACATACTTTGAAAATATGTCTACTAGGTACCAAGTCACACTGTTACATTTTGAAGTAGGTGTATTTTTTGGGCAGTATCATTTGTCTGACATTCATACTTCGCGTCATGTAAACAGGTGAAAATAAGGTGTCAGAAAAACAGTTTGTTTTATGAGTTTGGTGTTTGAGGCATGCTGAACTTCAGCTTCTCAGCAGATGATTTTTCTGGTCTCCTGTAGGAAATCCCATGTGAGATATTTTGTTCTTGTGAGTGTAGTGCAAGTTTCCATAAACAGATGTCCATGACTCACTTTCTAGTTAAATAATCCTGTTTAGCATTAACGCACATGGTCAGCATGTACCAGTATATTCTTGACCTGTGAACCTGCTGGGCACATGTGTTCTGCGACCTTTGTGTCATAATGTACAGCGTCTTCTTACAGACCCTGCACAAGTTGGTCAGGTGGTAGTGCTCTTGTGTTAAGGATGTGTCTGGTTCAAATCTCATTTGGAAATTGGCTATTATGACTAAGAATATCGTGGTTTCTCTCAGTCTGTCCAGGTGAATGACATGAGTGTGCCTCAAGTTAGGGCACAACAGTTTCTTGCTACATTCTTTGCAATTTACCAATGGTGCTAGCATTTGATGCCATTTTCAGAATGTCCAGTTTAGCAGAACTTGCCCATAGAATCTATGACCCTGCTCAGAAGGTGGAGATTAACAATTACACACGGCACTTTTTATTGCAGGAATGGTCACTGTAGAGTGGGTGACATTATTGCTGCCTGGTGACTGATGATGCTGCCTATTCTGCAGTGCTCAGACCTGCTCATCCAATTTTAAAAGAACTCCATGTAGTTGTAGGTACACTGGCATTAAATAGGCCATAAATAAACATGTGTACGGATAGTTTCTGTGGCATTTTCTTTTATTTGTAGGAAAAAGATTCTTTTGTTTAGAATTTAACTGAGTGGGGTTGTAGGAGCTGGGTTGCCATATTTGGTGTAGTGATTAGGCTACGGGTGGGACTAAGAAACATAATAGCTAACATAGGACATTTTCTTAACAACCTCTGTTAGTAGTAATATAATGACATTCAATATGGACTATACAAATTGTAAGATTGAGGCATCAGTATGTTTTATACGTATGTTAATGCAATTGTAATATTTTCGATTTTTATTATACTGGATAGCCTGAAGGTGGTCATGACTGGTTGAAACATGTCACCTTATTAATATGACTAATTAACATTAATATCAGTAAAGTTGTGTTGATGGTAAACAAGTGGTTTCTTGTGAAGCAGAAACTGAGGAATCGTATGATTCCTGCAGAAACAAGAGATTTCTTTTTTCTCCAGAGCATTCCAACCAGCTCAGTGGCACATTGAAGTGGCTACTGGGGGCTCCTAATGCTGAGGTCAATAAGATTAGAGCTTTACCTCCACTCCCACATATCCATTCATGACACATATAAGTACAACTGTGTCATTATCTGAATGAGAGTGTTCTTTGAAGAAATGTGTTAGACCATGGAGATGAACAGGATAAATACAGCTGGTACTCAGAAAGACTAAATAATATTACAGTTAATCACATTATTTTTGAAGTGTTAATTTTGAATTAAATACAGGATTTCTGAACGAGGTGGGAACTCATAGGAACATTGGGGAATGGGAATAATATTTTAGGCGTATGTCATAAGTTGGTTTTTTATTCTGCATGACTATAATATTTTTAAATTCTAACAAACCGACATTTATGTATAGAATTGTGTGACATTAGATGATGATGAATGTTTTTTTTGTATGATTATCTTTCCTTTTCTAACTTTTAGTGAAGGTTGAGCTTCTGTATGATATTTTAAATTTGAACACATTATGTAAATTGTATCCTGAAAGTAATTCAGCATCAGGAGACATATTTTCTTGTTAATGTATTTATGTGTGCTTTTTCTGCATGCCTTTTGTAACTTCTTGTATTCATTTATAATGGTTTTTGGTTTTGGGTTGCCACTGTAAACTTTCAGATTTGTGAAGTGTTCTGCTTGTTAATAAATGTAATGAATAATACATAAAGTTAACTAACCCTGATTAACATGGTGAATAATTTGTCATATTGATATGCTAGTTACTGTGTTCCACAGATTACAACACACACCCTTTTAATAACAAACACATTTCTGTAGTCTGGTGACTAGAAGAATAATTTTACAGGTGGTACTGTGTCCTTGTAAAAGGTTGGCAGAATGTGTACTGTCTGTAATAGAATACGTACTAGTTGTAAGAAAATAAAAAGAAAATGTCAAAATTAAAGGCCTGAATATTCCATGCCTTGTGCATGGTGTTTTGTACGTTGTCTGTGTGCATCTGTGATATGTCAGGCATATCAAGTGGACATGTGCGTTTTTATCATTTATTTATAGTTGAAAGTAAATGTGCATGATGTTATGTTCTTACAGCTGTGTTGCCGAAGATTCAAGTCTGTTATGTCCACTGGTGAATAGTGACTGATGTTTTAAAGGTATGTAGTCTTCATGGAATGCTGGACCATGAAGGTGAAGGCACTACATTCCTTAGAACTATTTACCAGTTGACATGGCATTACATCCCAGAAAGTGTCAGCTTTTGACAGTAAATGTGTTTGAATATGATACTGTAAAGAACTGGACTGGTCAGTGTAATATTCTCAAAATTACACAGTTGAAGATAACTTTTGCATGTTTCACTACTTGTGTACAAACCACTGATTTTTAGTGGCATTCATTTTGACAGCGTGGTTATTAAAAAATTTACCACTGCTCATATGAAGGTTTCTGCTGTTTGTGTCCTCTTACAAGTGCCATGTACTGAAGTGTATAGTTTTAGATCTACAGGTAACGCAGTTCAAGGAGTAAATGCAGTTGACTTGGGTGAACTTTAGGAATGGCATGTTTAGTGAATAGTGCATGAAATTTTAACTTGTTCTTTCTTTCAAGAAAATTTATAAATACATGTGTCACATCTTTCATGGTAAAATGTATGTTTGCCATTATGTGAAGTCTGGATTTTCTATTGTTCACAGTCATGTACCTGCTGGAGTAGAGATGCACAAATCATTTCATGATGCATGTTTTTAGGTTTTTGCAGCGGCGCACTTTAGATGTCTATTCTGGGATGTGGTACTGCATCACAGGGTGATTTGTACCCAACATTTTGAGACAGCATGGTGGTCTCATCTACAGTGATTGAAATGTCCATGTAGAATCATGCAGTGATACTGTGCCACATCCCAGGATAATGGAGAACTTATTTAATCCTTATAATAGATGACAGAACTGCACACATGAAGCAGATTATCAAAAAATTTGGGTTCTGCGCACGTCCTTTAGCTGAGAAATATTGCAGGTAGTTCGCATTATTTCTTTGGTGGATGATAGAGACTCATGGTAGTGAAAAGTCTTGTTACTTTGTGTGTCTGTAACTGTTTTTCAGCTGATGAAGCAGCAAGTGGTGCATTTGTCACTGTCTGCGTGTGTGTGGCCTTATAATACTTTATACATGTGTACCTAATTAAGTATGTGAATTATATTTTTTGTACTTCACAGGTGTATATAGTATGATATATCTAGGTATGCTGAATGTTTCTCCACTGTTGTAGAGGTTCTTAATACTCATATGAATATAAAAGTCATGTTGTGTATATTTTGTCAGATTTTCATTTGTTACTGTAGTAACATAAGGATTTTTTGGAATAGTTAAGTTTTGGAAAGAATGCAGAATGTGCTGTTGTTTCAGAGCAACACTGCCGGTTGGGGACTCAACAAATTCAACTAGTCATGAGCACCAGTGTGACATTCACAGGGGTATCAACTTCTTCAGTCATGTTCCAGGTAATCATCCAGCACAGTGTGCATATTGTTGATGCATGGAGCTGGGGAAGGGGGGGGGGGGGGCAATTGAGATAAATGCTCTCTTTCTGCTATGTGAAAAAATAAAGTCCTGGGACTGATGCTGTTCTGTAAGTATGGCTTAATGCATAATCCAATTGCTGCTGGTTTCTCTTAGTTTACGTTAAAACCGCCAGGAATTAGTGAAAAGAAGGTTGTAGCTCAATCATTTTATACATTCCAGCCCCATATGTAAGTTACATTTTCTTTCCTGTCACTGAGCAGCACTTGAACACTGAACTGTGTTTTGTACTCAGGAAAACGGCTACAGAAACACATGAAATGTTTGAAAGTGTTTGTGGCAGTGAAGTTCTATCACATATGCCTGTCTCTGAATGGTTTGAAGGATTCTGCAAGGGATGTGTGACCTTGAAGATGATCCAAGGAATGGGCATGTTACAACTGCCTAAAATGCATAAACATTTACAAATGTTTGTGAACTGGTGGCAAGAGACTGTCAAATGCTTCTAAAACTGATGAAGGATTAACAGCCCATTAAGTGGGAAATGATTCATCAGATTCTTCTTGCAAATTTGGGAAAGGGGAAGCTCTGTTTCAGGTTTGTTCCACAAGGTCTCATGGCTTCGCAAAAGGAGCACAGAATCACAGCATGTGAAGGCCTCATGTAGACCTGTCAGACCAATCCACACTTTCTCAGTTGCATCCTCAGTGGAAAAGGGTCGTGTGTGTTTCAGTGCGATCCCAAAACAAAACATCAGAGCATGGAGGCGAGGACAAAATAATTACTGAAACCCGAAAGGTTTTGTTTTCAAAAGTCTAGTAACAAAACTGTTGTTTACATTTTTATATATATAGAGTGTGGTCCACAAAGAAGTCATGCCTGAAAGAAAAGCAGTGAACAGTGAATTCTACATGCAGGTGCTGGAAAGGTTATTGAAGTGGATTTTGAGGGTGAGACTTGCAATTTCGAGAGAAAGGCAATTGATTCCTTCTGCACAGCAGTGCCTCTGCTCATTTTGCTGTGATACTGAAGTGCTGCCTGGCAAATCATGGCATGACGGAGATCAGCCGCCAACGTTATTCACCTGACCTTGTGCCAGCTGACATTTTTTTTATATTCTGAAAAGTGAAAACTGGCGTGAAAGGAGGAAGACTGCAGGACATTGAGGACATGAAGACAAACATGATCAACAAGTTTATGCAGTTCATTTGGACACCTTCATTGATTGTTTTGTGCAGCTTTTAGAAATACATAAGAAGTGTGTTGCAGTCAAGGGAGATTACTTTGAAGGATAAAACGATTTTCATCTAATTTCATGTGTATCTGTTCTTATAGATGAAGTCCTAGAAGTTCAGTGTTTAACTTTGTATATCTGGTCATATACGAGGAAGATGAAATGATAATCTTCTGGGCTTGACATTGGGTTGGATTGTGAGCTGACACATTGTAGAGGATTGAACACAGCCATACAATTGACTCACTTTTTCCTCTTTATCAGTTCAGTATCTATGTGGTCATGATTCCATCATCCTGAAATGGATGCATCATGTTCCTTCATAACACGAGTGTCAACCTACAGTCAAGTACAGTGTCAAAATCCAAAAGACTATCACTTGGTCAGTACCAGATATGAAACCCTGAAAATCAGTATGTAAGAAAGGTGTTCTATTTTATGCAGCTGCATATTTATTATTGTACAGGGAGCCATGTTCATCAGTTTGTTGTATATTGTAATGAATAGATACGTCTGTGTTGAAAAGCATGTTTCCATGTCAACATTCTGAAGGGCTTTGCTACAACCTGGAATGTACATGCAAAATATGAACGATGCTTTATAGGCATATTACAGCATGATAGGATCAGCTGCCTGAGTTTCCTCTTTGAAGTTCTTAGTTTTCAATTTGCTTGCATATCATTTGAGAGTTCTGAGTTGATGTAATAGTTTCACTAACCATGGCCTGGTTTGTTCCATCAACATTCCAAAGAATGCTGGTAGTTGCACCATGTGATGCCTATATGTAGGCAGTGAGAGCAAGCTGGTGTGGTGGTAATGCTGTAGACTTGTGGTTGAGATTTGTTCATTTCACATACCAGCTGGCATGCCAGCTATCCTGATAGGAATTCTGGCAATTTTCCTCATTTCCTTCAGTCACCTGGGATAGTACCCCATTTATGCCATGATTGCTTCCTTCCGTATTCTTTCCAAGTTAGCTTTCATCCATAATTATACCAGTTCATGCTTTATAGTCTTGATACTGAATGCATAATAAAATAAAACATAACTACATGTAGACTGTACAATGAAACAGTAAGGTGTATAAATTCTATGCATTATAAGTAGCAGATGCTGCGAAATGTAGTTTGTTATGTGTAGATTTTAGATCAAGAAATTTTCTTATTATACATATTGGTTAACATCTTAAATGTAACAGCATGTTCTGGTTTGTATAACTAGCTGCTTGAAGCAGAGCCCTTTTTGAGAATGTAATAGCTGCTTAGCTAGTCAAGAATTGTGTGTTTATGGAACCCACATGTTCTTGACCATGTTCACAAAGGCCCACCTTGGTCCCTACCCTACACCAGGCAAGTACAGCCCACACTGTCCCACGCTGTTTCTTTGAGGTGTATTTTAATAATATTCTCTTACCTATGCCCTGT
>BLKM01001294.1:420924-611332 GCA_013340265.1 Coptotermes formosanus
GAGCCAGTAAAAATTACCAGGGCCCAGTGGTCTGGAAGGGCGCCCAGGACCCAAATATGTTGCATATTTTTCTATTTTTAGCTGGCCCGCCCTTGCTGTGGGTGGGGGCACGGTCTGTACCCATTCTCAGTGGCCCTATCAATGCCTAGGTCTTCAAAGTGACGTCTTTGCTTCAGGTTTTGTTACCAGAAGGTTGTATGCATTTGTGTTTTCCTTGTAAGCCACTTTCGCTGCGCATCTCATCTTCATTTGGTTACCCTAATACTCGTTTATTTGGTGAGGAACTCAAATCATGAGGCTCCTCATTATGCAGTTCTCTCCAGCCTCATGCTAGTTTTTGTCAGCTCCTAATATTCTTCTCAGCACTCTGTTCTCAAACACTGTGTCTGTGGTTCTTGTAAGGATAATTTTATTACATGTCTGCAGAGCTTAAATGATACTTGAAGTGCCTGTATTATAATTACATGATCTGTCTATATGGTTTGTGCTAGGTATGTTTCTCCTGCACATATGTATGATGAAGAGTACAATTTTATTTACATCTCCCTGGAGTTCAGAATTTTACAAGGGCAGTGCTTATGGCAGTAAAGCATGACAGCTTAATTCTGTTTGCTAAATGGGTACATAGTGACTTAACAGTGCAGGGTCTTGCAAATGTCAATGATGCCGCTAGCTTCCGTGACAGAAAAATGCACATTTTAAGCAGCAGCAGTGCACCTCCGTTATAAAGTAATTTGAACACATGTATGTTAAACATACTGCATGTCAGAACAATACTAGATATCATTAATAACAATTTGAAGTATTCGTAACAGTTTCCAGTTTTCAGGTTGGTACTGTATTTGAAAGTTGATATGTTTGTCAGATGTTTTCATCTGAACTTTGTGCCTGTGTTGTATGTGGTAATTTTCAGAGGAATATTATCTCCTGTGGCAGCACACATTTGCAGATATTGAGAGGAATTTACTGAAAAGAAATGTTTTCCACTCATTAACCTCCATAAGGATAGATAAAATAAAAGAGAATGGAGGAAAACTGGTTGCTGTAACATATGTAACTTGGTTTCAAAGGAAAGTAGTCCTGGAACTTTTTACAAGGCTTCACAGTTTTTTTCACTGTATTGAGCTGAAGTCCATTTTTCCCCTATCTTTTACAGTATCAGAGGGAATTAAGCCATGATGATTCTCACGTGGAGAACAAGATCAATTTATTGTCTTCTTGTATGTGGACTGTGGTTGGTGGTTGTTAAGAAGTCCAATAATCTTTATTTAATGTGTTAGAAGGGATAAAAAATAATTTTTCATCTTTAGGCTTAAGTAGTTTAAATTAATGTTATGTGAATAGGCGTAATTTATTAACGTCATAGTTACTGTGGATGATGTTGATGCAAATGTGTATAATGTTTTGGCCAGTTAAAGGAAATCCATATATTCAATAAAAAATATATTAATGCCATCTATGTTCACATTGCTTAAGATCACAGTGCATTATTCAACATAACTTACTGAAATATGCATAGAGAAAATGAGTGATCATTCCTGTGTAAAAGAACTAGTAGTCAAGAGCAGTAAACACTTGAACTGTTGCTGTGTCAAGTAAGAGGAAGGAGGAAGTAAAGTAATTCCTAATTATTTTGAACAGCCGTGTGAAATTTAAATGGGTACAGAACAGATGGTTACAATGTGTAGACAGTAGGATTTTGTCTGACAGGATTTATTAAAATCACTTCTTATTCCAATGAACATTGTATTATCCAGTTAGCGTTATGGTCTAATTCTTCCTTTGTCTGAGGGTTTGGTTGTGTATATAATCTAAAGACATGCATTTAAAATAAATTGGTCATGTGTTAAATGTCATTATTTGCAAGCTTTTCAAGCAGGTAAAACTGTTCAGCAGTATACATAGGCTAAATGACTTCTCCCACTGTTAGTTAACTTACTGACAATAGTGAGTAGAGGTCATGCTTCATAAATAATTTTAGACATTTAATGTAAACTTCATACTGGTTCATTGTGATCTCTGTCTTATATGAAGGCCACATATAGTTTAATAAATTTCTCAAAAGACATAAATAACCTACATGTGTACTAATTTTCAGAAATTTGTTAAAGTAGATTTTTAGCTTCATATATTTGTATGATGCAAGGATACACAAATTTTCCAAAAATCTAGGAGGACCTAAAAGTGCTAGGCACCAGAAGGGTAACATGAAAAAGCTCCACACTGGGGACCCACAAATATTAGACGGCAGGGTACAGGATTGTTGCCGGAGGTACCTGGTGCCCAGATGACAATTTTTTATCCTGGTGTGGTGTACGATAAAGTTTATACTGGACCAAGAGGGAACTCACATAACTTGTAATATAAATTTTCTCATATGAAATTCACCAAAAGTAACTATGTGGTCCAGGAAATTAAATGTGCAGGTGGTCAGTCATGCACACAGGAATACATGGTCTGTTGCTTTACAATACTTAAGTTATGCACTGAACACAAACATGCATATTTTATTATGCTTGAAGATGGACTTTCATTCATCTGTGTATGGCTGTTGAGCCTATTTCCTGGTCATGGCCTCCCTTATTTGGACTCTAATTCATAAGAAATTTTATTCCTGGTCTTAAAATGTAATGGCACTGGAAGAACTGTACTGGCCAAGGCACTTAAACGCTAATGACACCTTCAGTTAAGGTTACTGATATTAAGTTCGTGGGACATACACAATTTTTCTGCTAGTAAAAAGGATTGTCTCATCATGACACAGTCTGTATAACCTGACCAGTTTTCATACTTAGTACTAAAATGGATCTGAAAGAAATAGTGGACAAGATATTCTTAGCTCAGGAGAGCGACCAGTGGTAGTCACTTGCAGTGAACCTCCAGGTTCTGTGCTGTGTACGGAAGTTCTTGACTAGCTCTACAACCATTCACTTCTTAAGAGGGACTTTCCTGAGTGGAGTTAATTGATAGTTTTTAGGGGTGACATTTTTCATTGTCCTACTTCATGATCCAGATGGTAAAGTTACTACTACTGTATTGTCGCAAGCAATTTTATGTAACTTTCTACATTTGACAAGCAGTATGATTTAACATGTATGGAGCTTTTAGGGTGTACCATGAAGGGTTTTGTTATGAAAGAGACTATCAACCCAGATGCAGATAAATGTGTCAGTTATTAAGTTGTACATAAAATGTACAAATTCTTTCACCTGCTTTGAGTCTAAGTAGGGATGAAGGAAGTGTACAGGTATGAAGCAGAAGAACTTGATAACATTTGATTTACTGCAACTTGTAGTATTTCTTTCCGAACTTTTCTTTGAGTGTTAATTTTTTTAGTGTTTGTATTTAAACATCTAGGCATTATGTACATTTTTTGTGGGATTATTGCAGGAGGTGCATTTCTGCACATGTAAGAGATGTAAGGCCACTTTTCAATCATGTGCCTTCTCAAGGCCTGTATAAGTTATACAACTATTTAAATACATGTTAATTACCCTCCATTACTCAGGGGCGGGAGGTTCCCCAAGAAGGCATAGTTCAGTGGATGAAATGTTTGGACTAGTCGCAACATTGACATTGAACGGCCAGCGTCAACGATCACTTAGTGATAGTGGTGCAACCAACAAGGACACTTGCACTAATGGTAAGTGCATTGAATTTACATGTGAATTGCTCAGTTAACTATGGCATGTCCAAGGGGTGTGATATATTAATAATCCCATATAAATTAAAATGGCAGAAATAGAAATACTTTAAAAATCTGTTTTGTTGAAGCATTACTGCCCATTTATCTGGAATCTTAGTTTTGAGCCCTGGGCATAGCTGTCTGTCTTCTTCTGTTGTAGGACAAATGTGCATGGCCTGATCAGTTGAAGTACTGTGTTTACGTGTATGCAGGGCAGTCCTGAAAACCTACAGTTAAGGAAATTTGTTTTGTATTCCCAGCTTTAACACTGAGTCAGATTTTCCCTCTAGTACCTATTTAAATTAGTCTATGCCAGTTTTTTTTCGGCAGTTTGCAGGGTATGTGTGTGCATGCATGTGTGTACGTGTGTGTAAATGCACATACAGCTGAAGTTAAGCGGACTATTACAGGCGCAAATAAATTTCAGGTGATGGGTTAGGTTCAGGTCCAGAGCCGGACCTTGTCTCTGACACTCCACCAGTTCCACCTAGACGAAGGGAGAGGAAACGTCATACTCCTCCACGACCTGTCAGTAATGGACTTCCTCCTACTCCAAAGGTCCATATGGGCGCTTGTTTTTCAAAGGTAAATGCTTTCATATTACAACAGAATGAAGAGCATTTGTAAAAAGTCTATGCAAGCTTTTTGAACTTGTGGTTAGAATGCAGACTTGCTAGCACGCAGAGATCCAGAGTGTTCACTCTAAGGAATTTACTGTATCTTGTCTTAGCATTCCAATTATTGCATTAGCTGGTGCATTGCAGCCTGAGTACGGGTTGATAGGTTTAGTATTGGTGGCTCTGATAGTATTTACTGAACACATTTGTTTCCAAGTTTTATGTTATTCTTTTCCATGCATTAGATTAATATTTGGTAAATTTAAGACCAACCAAGCTTACAATTTTCAGTTAGTTTATTTATTTTATTTTATTTTATTTTATTTTATTTTATTTCTCTGACGTTTATAAGGTTTTAAGAGTAGCATGAAAAGCACATCGTAAGAGTCTCATGTAATAAAATTGATGTATTCCTCCTTGAAAATGGCTGCTCGCCAAAACATGTCGGAGGATAAAATAAAATAAATAAATTGAAAATTGTGAATTTGAGTGGTCTTACATTGACCAAACATTTAATTTCAGTTCGCAGTGGACAGTTCTGCTGCACTATTGAAAACTGTGAATTTGATTGGTCTTACATTGACCAAACATTTAATTTCAGTTCACAGTGGACAGTTCTGACTGCACTGTAAGACTACACTGTGAGGCTACAAATAGAGCTCGGAATATGTTTAATATCAGTGACAAAATTCTTATGAATTTTTTAATGAGCCTGGTGAATAGAATCATGTCAGAAGTAAAGATGTTGTACATCAAGGCCTTGTTTTACACCTGTTTGTTTTATGCCTTATTGCTTTTGTCAGTTTACACCACTCCTGAATTTGTGCTTTGTCCTTTTTGGTTTAATGCCCTGTGGCTGGTTTATTTGTATTTATTCATGCCTTTTTTTATTGGAATATCATTTTTTATTTATGCCTTTTTGATTTATGCCCACTCTTTCAGGAACACAGCTAGGTCATAAAACAAGGACTTGATGTTTATGTGTATGATGTGCACCTCCATCTGTTGTTGAGGTTAATGCACATGGAATTGTTTGCCTGTTCGTCCATATACTTTTGTGTTATGGTGCTTAAATGAGAGCCAGGTTAGCATAGTCATTAGTGACCAGGCTAAAGGCTAGATGATCCAGTGTTCTGATCCCAGTAGGGGTAAGAGATTTCTCTCTTCTCCAAAATGTGTAGACCAGCTCTAGGTCCCAACCAGCCCCCTGTGCAATGGGTACCGGGGGCTCTTTCTCCACGGGATAAATTTGCCTGATCGTGAAGCTAACCACTCACCTCCATCTAATGCCAGGGTTAATAGTGAGTGGAGCTATACCCTCACTCCACTTATACCTTCATGGTATGTGCAGAGCCAGCATTACCCTTTTTGTTTATCATGGTGCTTAAATAAGCACATGGAGATTGTTACACTTATGTGTCTGCGAGATACATGCCGCTTGAGGATGCAGTAGTTTCCTAATCATATTTGTATGCTTACTTCTTGTTTACAGGTATTTGACTGTAATTACAGCTTTTAAATCTATGTTACTGATTTGAGTGTGGTTACAGTATGGTACTTTGTCTGGTGTGGTGAGTTGCAGACCTCTGGTTTGTCGACAGGTGGCTTGTGCTAATCGGTCTAATTGGAAATGTATCCCTCATAAATATTCAAGGACAACTTCCACTTTCTCGTGTCAGAGGAATTCTTCTGTGACACAAGAAAATGAAAGTCTTCAATATTTATAAGGGGTATGTTCTCGTTGTTTCCTTCTACATTTCCATCCTGCAGAGGTGTATATAATATAAAAGAATTATCGTTTCACTTAAATGAAGTACTGTATAATCTTTCTAATATGTTCTAATGTATATATAAATTTTTATCTTATTATTTCATTTCAGATTTTATGACACAACATGTTGTAAGGTTGAGATCCCAATTACTTAAATTTTTATCATGTTGAATACAAAGTACTCTTTCTTCAGGTATTTTTTATAGTGTCTGATGATGGCTTTTAGCCAAGGCCAGAACATTTCGCACAGTATGCAATAAGACATTGCAGAGGTATAGTTGTGACTGTCCCTCTTCCGCTTTTTTAATGTGTCACACACATAAAGGTGTAGCTGTTTTAACCACACTGTATTGTTAGATTTTCTAAAGAATAGGCAAAATTTTTGAAAAATTTCTGATAAAGCAGCTTCATATTTTAGATTAAAAGCAAACAGTTCAAATCAACTGTCAGAAAACCTGAAATTACTGAATTTATTTTGTATTCATCAATTTTTGTTTTTATATCAGAGACATACCCTATTTGCTCAGTGGGTGATGCACTATGAACATAAAAATTTGTACCACAGTGTATAAATGCTATTATTATCTTCCCCTTCTCCTTCCTTGTTTTGGAGGGATCTGCCTCACTGTTTGTAGCATGTTGTATGGCCCCATGGTATTACAACAAACATTTTTCTGTCATTATATCACTGCATCAGACCAACCGAATGCACATTCATTATTCATCCAAATTTATCCCACTCCAACATGTTTTGGCATTATAACGCCATCCTCAGGGAGCACACAGGTTTGAAGTTATCTGCCAGTGGGCCTGTTGCTTCAGTTGTTGCTCAGCTTCATTTGCAGCGTTTGATCTCATGTAGGGCTTATGTGAATCTAGGGTGTGAGAAAACATGGAATAGCATGTGGCAATATATACAAATATCTATAGATGACAAACTCCAAAATATAATGAACACTCTATACCAAAATGTCAACAAAAAACTGGATTCACATAAGCCCTACACATCGAGATCAAACGCTGCAAATGAAGCTGAGCAACAATTGAAGCAATGGGTCCACTGGCAGATAACTTCAAACTGGTGTGCTCCCAGAGGATGGCATTGTAACGCCAAAACATGTCGGAGTAGGATTCAAATTTGGATGAATAATGAATGTGCATTTGGTTGGGCTGATATAGTGATATAATGACCGATTTCACAGCAATGCATGGAATAAACAAAGTGAAAATTTCTTTGTGTGTTTGTGTAGATGTGTGTCATAGGGCATAATATAAACTTTTTTTCTGACACTTTATGAGAATTATCTGCAGAAGTAAGGGTTTCATGTTGGACTTTAAGTTACGTACTCAGTCCCATTAGGAAACTACAAAAACTTTAAAAATTGACTGTCTTCTGCAAATCAGCAAAAGCTAGGATGTGTGATTGATTTCATGCTGTGAATCCAAGAGATGGTCACAGTGGTTGTCTTGGCATTTAGAATCCTAGCAGAGTTGGCCAGTGCCCAGTAAGTTGCCTGCACAAAATTGAACTATGGCATTTAATGGTAATGCTATTTTTTATGTAAATGTAAACAACAAACTGGGTACCACAAGTAAAAGAGTATGAATGCTGGTAAGTGTGTTGGTGTTCGGTTGAACTTGTGTTTTTTTAAACACTTGACAGTAAATGAAACTCTCGCATTTAGCTCGGAAACACCCCATGTTAAAACCTGACAGTGCTTGGCAGGTTGAAATAGTAATACACCACAATTTTGATTTAAGGTTTTCAACTTAAGATTTTCCCTCATTTTAGGTTCTTTATGGTCCCTGCCACAACCCAATATAAATAATTTACAATTTTTCTACATTTTAGGTTTTCGCACATTTAAGCCTTGAAAATTTGGTCTGTGTAGTATTTTGGAGCCTCAGTGTAGGGTTTGTGTGTACAACTTTGGAGTGCGAGTTGTGTAAACAGAGCCATGCTTATGCACAGTGAAGTGAAGTGAAGTGAAGTGATGACAGTTGCAAATGGTCACAACAGTATATCATTGATTCTCATGAGTTAAGTGTGCATGTGTGCATGCATGTGATTGGTCAAAAAACCCATGACAGGAGCAATTTACATATAAGCATCCCATAAAATAAATATAAAAATGCAAATATAAGATGGAATGAAGGAAGACATTATGCGGTTTAAATTTTTAGTCAGTATAATGTTTTTGTAACCACAGGAGTAATTTTCTGTTTGATTTTGATACAACTCCCATTTGAGATTTTTCTTGTTTTAAGGTGTAAAAAGTCTGTATCCTGGATGGGTCTGTACTAGGGGTTCGACTCTAATGTGACAGACATTTTCATGGTTTCTCTTAGTTATTCCAGATGGATGCTGGCATAGGACTTTGAAATAGGCCGCAGTTACTTCCCAGTCCCTTCTGTTTTAACATACATGTCTGCCTACATTTGATAATATGTAACCCTTTGGTGGATGTACCATAAAAGTAAGCTTCAGCAGTACATTATTCTGTAGGTGTTCAATGGTTGTCCTCTCCGTATCCATTGCACTGCAAGCTGGATCCATCCAGACACAAGAGATCAGCACATACTCATAGGCGCTGAAGAGGGCATATACAATCTCAACCTCAATGAACTTCATGAAACTGCAATAGATCAGCTCTATCCACGCAGAACAATATGGATGTATGTCATTAAGGATGTCCTGATGTCATTATCAGGTTAGTGATTTCTGTCTAGGTGTTTGTTGTACAGATTCTTGCTTGCTTTGAATACAGGACTTCAGAGTCTATTTTCATAATTTCTCATCATTACTGACAGTATACCAGAGCTATGTGAATGAAATGTGCAGTTTGGGGTGGAAAATTGACATATTTTACTTGCAGTGTATAGTTTGTAGTTTTAATGCATTTTTATGCTTTGTATGAAGAAGTTTTGGACATTACTGTACCAAAATTATGATTATGTGTTCTGCTGTGAGTGTACGAAAGTGAGGAGAGAGGTTGTGATGTTCTATATTCAGTTGAGTTTTAATACGTGCAAAGTAATAATGCAAATGGTAGATACCTGCTCTTAATCTTGTGGCATTTTGTCTTATAGTCACAACATATTAATGGTGCTTTAGCAGGTATGACATATTTGTAGCTTATCTGTGAAGGCCAAACGCATCATTGAGCAGAATAAGCAAGACTCACAGAACACGAATCATTGTTTTCATGGTGGAGGGAGATTTATTGTGTCTGCAAGCTTTGGAATGTATAGCCGAAGCTGTGTGTGTGTGTGCGTGCGTGCATGACGTGCACAAGCTGACAACTGCTCTGTTATCACTACTGAAATCTGAGTCCAGCTACAGGAATGTAGTGTTCCTTAATGAGTCATAGGGTGTAGGTGGTTTTTGTGCACTTGCGAAATGTATTTAGGTGATTGAAGATTGTTTATTCATAGTACTTTAACAAGTGTGAAGAATATGCCACTGCAAGTTTTTAAGGAATGCCTTGCATAAACAGTGCTATGGAAAGGAACAACATATAAACAGTAGAACAAATTTTGAGCAGCAGATTTATTACTAGACAAAAAGAAAATATGAAAACCTCATGTTATTACTGAAGAGAAGGTTGGTAATATTGCACTTGCATGGAAGCAAGAAGTCTTTGTGCCTGTTGACTCTTGAAAATTAGTGTCAAAAGCTTCAGCACACCTGTCAGTAAGACTTAAAACTACAGCAGAACACAGTTGCAGGTGTAAAATAGCCCTTTCCTCCAGACTTGGAGGCAGGGGTTTGTTATATGGGTTTCAATAATTGGTACCCAGCAGATTTGTTAATCTGTAAATTGTGTTTATCTCAGATGAGACATGGTTTATATTAAGTGGGAATGCCTTTATATTAAGTGGGAATGCCAACAGGCAAAACACAGATAGTGGTATTTGGTAAATCCCTATGCAGTTCTTGAAGTTCCCTTGCATGACCCTTAATTATGAGTTTGGTGTGCAGTGAGTGAATGCTTATGTTTTTCTGAATAAACACAGGGCCAACATTTGATTAATTCTGATGCCAGTCTTCGTATCATTAACAGAAGAAAATGAAAACTATTGATTTGAATCCATGTGATTGTTATTTGTGGGGATGCTAGAAGTTGAGGACTCACAATTGGATCACATCTTGGTAGACAGGAAATGGAATTCAAGTGTACTTGAGTAACAGTCCATCAGAGGAGCTGACTGTGACACTTATCACTGGTTGTTGCAGAAATTAGGGAGAGACTGCCAGTAGGTAAATGAGAGCACAGAAGTTTGATGGGAACAGTGTCAGTCTCAAGAAGCAAAATGAAATGGAAGTTCGAGAACAGTATCAGGTTAATCTCACACATATGTGTAGCTTTGGAGGAATGTATGATTGTGGGGACATAAACAGGCCTTTGTAAAATGATGGAGAGAATATAAAAATTTCAGCTAGATGTAGTCTAGGTCATTACAAAGAGAAGCACTGTAAACCATGGTTTGGTAATGAATTTTCAGTGAGAATCATGGTGGGTCTGAATTTGAATTTTTATAACTTTATTTTGTGTGTATGCAGTAGTTTTGTTCAACTCCTAGTGCTTTGACAAGCGGTTATTATCTGCTGTGTTGTAAGTAAGCGTAGGTAATGGCTTGTTTGCAAGACTTAGGATTCCTGGGTTAGTGGACACTAAGTAAAGGGTTGTGCTTTGGTTACAGGCAAGACACCTCAGCTGTACCGGCATGACTTATTAGCACTGCAAAGCAAGCAAACACACAGGTTCTCGCTCCATATGAACAAAATTCCAGAAAGACTAGTACCTCGCAAGTTTGCACTAACTACCAAAGTCCCTGACACAAAAGGTTGTACAAAATGTTGTGTTAGTAGAAATCCTTACAATGGTTACAAATATCTGTGTGGAGCTATGCCATCTGGTATTTTCCTTATGCAGTGGTATGATCCTCTCAACAAATTTATGCTGTTAAAGGTAAGTATTCTGCTAACATAGCTTGTGACAGGCTTGCCATGGTATCGTGGTCCTTGGCCGTGCATGTAACAAAGCAAGCCTGAACAGGGGCAGTAGAATGTAGTGTTATTGCAACATCTTCATTTCCACATCAAATGATATATGCAGTGTCAGCCTACATATTCTAGTTGAGATGGGTTCTTGCAATTAGGCCTTGGGAACTATTGTCATCATGTCATGTAAAGCAAGTTGGTTTTGTGAGCTGTTGGACGGAGTCCTACTGTATATTAACCCTTTAAAGACAAAGCGTGTCTGTTTTATATAAGAACTCAGTGCGTACTGCGCTGTAAACACTCTCCACCGTGGTTATAAAAACCAATCATTTAATGCTGTATAAGATAAAAATTGTTGTTTGTTCTGACATCTGTACAAAACATATAAATGCAATGTGAGCACCATGTAGAATTGTTGAATGTTAAAGCTAGTGGTACGTAAAGTAACTGCTAGGCTTTAAAAGTTAATGGGCTTTGTTTTTATTTATCTGTTTGATTCATGTCAATGTGTTGGAAGTAACCTTCCACCTGTTTTAATTTTTTGTGATTCTGAGGGTGGGCAGGTAAAGGTTATCTGGTGTAGGGATGTTGCGTCTGTGAGGTCTTGGTAGTAATGCAGTTATATAACAGAAAATATGGAGGAGAATCTTCATATTTACAGAATTTAGTAGGTACTGTAGTATACTGGGTATGAGAAAAATAGTTATTTCAAAGTATGTCAAATAATATAGTCTGACAAATGTGCTGGTTGGAGGTATTTTGGTGTTTAGTGTAAAAAAGTGTTATGTTGTCATAGTGCTGACTGTGGAATCACTTGCTTAGTTCCTGGACTAAAATAAACACAGAAACATGAATATGATTAACAAAAATCAACATAAGCTCACTGGGGTAAATATTTGGAGTCTTCTTCCCCCAACAAACAAGGTTTATGTGAAATTGTCACATCCTGAAAGCATAAATGCGTAAAGCACTTCTCACAGGAACTGAATTTTTCTGATCGTGGTTTATAATGCTGTCTTTTTGTTTTTCTGGGTGATAGAGAAGGTTTTTACCACTTCTGTTGTTTTCGGTGTTATAATTTGAGGAGTCTGGCAAGCAGGACATCATTCACACTTCAAGTTTTCATGCAAGAGGTGTCAAAAATTTTCTGTCAATCCAATGCTATTTTGCCAGTGTTTTGGTGGAATCAGCTTCTTGTGTCGTCAGAGATTTTAAACATGGAGCCAGTATGTTTCTCCAGAACATTATTAAATAGGTGTCAGATCAAAGGATGTCACATATAAAAGTACAGTAACCTTTAATCTAATAGGTTGAATGGTTTCAAACAAATTGTTAAAAAGATTACAAGAATTCCTGCCATGTTGTTGGCATAGTGTCATTCCTTTCTCGTTTCACGATCATCAAACTTTTTTTGAATGAAGCTATTACTGTATGGGATTTCTAAGAGCCCATTCCATCTTCAGCCAAAAGTCATACATGTTCAAGTGGTTTGAAATAATTACTTCTGCATTTGAGCCTATCAGAGCTTATGTGTCACTTCCCATTGTTAATTTTGTCTCTCTCTCTGTCTTTCTCTCTCTTGAGTTTAATTTATTACCGTGTTTGTTAGGGTGCTTTACAATTTCTTACATTGCATAAGTATGTCCAGCAAATAGTTTGGTCCTTCAGTAACCTCTCCAGAATCTATTTCTGTAATGTTTATGTTTTTCCTGTCATCTCCTCCATGTTTGCCCGTTTGGCTGAATTTTCATCATTGGTATCTGACATGGTCTTTGCTAATAGGTGACGTGTTTTGTCAGTGTTGTGATGATCTGTTCTCTCAGTATTGCTCACAATTACAGGAAATGTCTAAATTCAAAGAATCATATGCAACAAATATTTAATCATTGTGTGCAGTCCCTTTAAAATGTGCCTTGCCAAGAATTAATGAGTGGGTGCAGCAGGTGTGACAGGCAAAAAGCTGGAAATATTAAGTAGATGGGTGCAATATGCTGAGAGTTTCAAGTGATAGTACTAACTGGATCTAGTAAAAGTACTGGGGAGGTATAGGGAAGGAGGGAAAATTTTTTCTGCCATGAAATAAAAAAAACTTTTGTTTTATCAGGGTCTCACAGATCCAGAATGCCCACCTGGAAGATTAAATGCATGTGTACAGATGCAGGAGTGGAAAGGTGCAATCTGTACTGGAGGGCTGACAGTGTACATGTATATTCTTGGCGATTTGGCTCTCTGAATGCATGTATCTGTTCTGAGTACCTTCGATGTATTAAGCAGACTGTCAGTTGAGTTTTTTGTACAACAGCCTTTAGTAATGTGAATTAGTTTATAATGTTGTTAATATGTATTATTTAAAATTTCATTGATTATTGTTCTGCTGCTGACTTCATTAGTTATACATAAACCATAGTACCATTTCATAATGATGCTGGTTGTGTCGTGTGTAGGCTATATTTTCTCCTCCAGAGTTTCTTCCTGAGTGTCTAAAGTTTCAGAAATTTGTTACTGTGGTTGCCAAGTGTCTTACAGTTAACTGTTGGATAATGTGTTTAGTACATTTGGTGTTTGCAGTAGTATTGCTCCCACCTGACAAGTTGATGCATTGTTATTACCCAGTGTAGGTAATTTTAGTAACATAAATTTGGAATGGCTTCCAGTGACATGATGTGCGTATTAAGTTTCGTCGAAATCTATCCAGTGCTTCTTCATTTAAACGTGCAGGTGTACAGAGAGGCAGGCATGCCTTTTCCTGTAGGCTTTCTTTTCATAGACGGTGTGCATATGTTATTACTGTTGATTGGTTTTATGCAGAACACTGACTTAACAGATGTCCACTGATGGCATGTAAAAACATATTTATCTTCCTAATTCAGGAGAGGCTAGAAGGGCTAGTTGATAAAAATCACCACAAAAAACAGCATTTTCAAAAACGGTGGATTGGCAGACTTTTAATTCAGCAAGTAAAATGTCACATAACATGCAAGCTGAATCTAAACATATTTTGTTCAAGAATTCTTCACTTTTATCCTCTAACTCATTACAAATAAAGATTAACAAGACATATTTTCACTTCAATTTACACTTTTAAAGTACTTACAAAATGTGAGGTTTGAAGTTTCCCTGGTGGTTTTGTGGAGGATTCAGGTCTTCTGGGATGTGACACTGTGTCACTGGGTTAGTGTTTCCTGATATTCATCCAAAAGTTCATGAGACACTCAGCTAACAACGCAGAGTCATACCCTGGAAGACCTGCATTCTCTACTTACAAAAATATTTTTAGAAGTGGTAGTAGAAATCTTATCTCAAGAACTTAAAATTATGATGAGTGCATTCTTGCTTCTTTTCTAGAAAAAGATGAACTTCTACAATTTTCTAATTATTTTTTAACAGCATTTTGAATGTGTCCTGCCAGTGCCACTGTCAGTATTTGAGATGATCATTACCCCTGAAATGGAGTATCCTATGGTATGTGTCAGTGTAAAGCAGGCATATGAGCAAAATAGGCTGAAGCTGGACCTGATCAACATGAACTCAGGGGCAAGTTGGTTCCATAGTGATGAACTGGAAGACATGGATGGAACAGGTTTGTTTACATGCATGATTTGTATCTGGCTTATGATGAATTTAATTTGAACTGTTTTGTATTTCTGACATATGATTTCTTATGCATGTCAAGAAGATAAACTGTGAGTACCTGAAAAGGAGAGTACCAAGGATATAATTTGGCCCAATATATGAATAAATACCACGTATACCCATATGTAGCTTACAGATTTTCAGTCCACATATAGTGTTTGAAATTTCTTTCCACTGCAGAAAGGCTTTCTTATCTTCAAAACACTGTAAATATGTTAGAGTTACCCTTTTCCCCACATTTAAGATATGAGTGGATGATTTGTTTGAGGTATCAGTGACGCAGTTTGAACAAAGTGAGATGTTTGATACAGAGATTTTTTTAAATCAAGGATACTGTTTAGTAAATGTAGTTGAGTTTGTTCATTAACCTTGATTGTATGGCCTTTTAAATTTTATTTGCTCACTCACAGCCAGGGCATGTTTCTGTTTCAGTGGCCTGTTGTGAAGCTGCTCATATTATAAATTATATTTCATATATTTTTAGTTGGAAGTTCAAATGAAAAGTCATTTCATAATCTGAAGCTTCCAAGATGATTGAATGCATTAAAACTCTCTCAGGCTGCAGATTGTTGAGACTAAATCAGTTTACTCTCACACAAAATTTCGACACAGGTGCCATGATTATGCTCACATTATATTGTAATCCTTTGTTTTTAATTTCTTTTTATCTTTATATTACATTTCTTGAGAATGTCCATTTGAGAAATGTGCTACAGTATTTAGAAGAAACCATGTATTCTGTGCCTTCAGTGATGCATCATGTAATTGTTTTCTTTGTGCTGGCACAGAGCTTCCTGTTGAAGGCTCTGAATTGATTGTTGGTGGGTTAGAGTCTGCTGTTAACTACATGTGAACAAATGCTTCCTTGGTACCTGTTTTCAGAATTCCAGATGCATAAATAATGTCAGTTGCAATGGAAAAATTACCAATAAAGTGCACATTAAGTTTTATTTCTCTGTTTTATGCTAATTCACTCCTGCATGTATTGGCCCTTCTGGGCCATCCTCAGGGAGATTCTCAAGTAGTACACTGTATCACCGTGGTGGGTGGTTGTACTATTGTGGCTGGTGATATAGTGTACTACTTGAGCATCTCCATGAGGTTGGCCCAGAAGGGCTGAAACATGTAGGAGTGAATTAGCATAAAATAGAGCAATAAAACTTAATGTGTATTTTGTGGGTAATTTTTCCATTGTTTTTATGATCTAATGCACGGAGATGAAACCCATTAAATGTCAGTTGCCATCACTAGCAAGAAATTCGTGGAGTGGTTGGTGCAAAAAGGGGCTAAAATAAATTCTCCCATTATGATAAAGTGCAAAAAGTACTGTTCACAGTGTTCTTCTCTGTTCTGTTACAGCTACAGTTGTACCTCGAAGAGAAAACATTAATGTCATTAATGTGTCACAACTAGAGAAAGATGCTGTCTTAGTCTGCTGTGACAGTAAGTTTAAAAATATGTAATTGATACTTCATAATTTGATTCTTCTTCTATTTATTTTAAAACTCTCTGACAGAAGCAGAGAATTGCTTCTTAAAAGACAAATGCTTAACAGTGATGGGTGATTTGTAAGTACATGTAAATCAATGATACTATTTTGAGCCTGATACATCGAATGTGTATGTAGTTTCATACCAAGGTATAAACTGAGGAATGAGTTAATATAGTTTTTAAAATTCTTTGTTCAGGAAAAGCTAACAAGTGGGGTGTGCTAAATTGCTTTTATTGACGCTTTACCTACTGAACATATGTTATAATCATACAAATTTAAAAAGCCAACAATATACACAGTTGTTTGTTTTTTTAATGTGTGTGACTGAACAAGAAGTACCTGAATGTAATGAGAATATAACAAGTGTGCATCATGTCAAAAAATGGTGCAGAGAGCTTGGAAATGGTCAAACAGATGTCCATGATGATGATTGCACTGGTTACTGAGCACATCAAGGACTGATGTGAATGCAGCATGAGTGGAGGAGATGAGTTTTAAAACCGATAAGTCACAATTTGTGGCCCCCCCCCCCCCCCCCACCCCCCCCCACACCCCTACCCCCTTGCATACAGAATTTTTAAACTTATACCAAGATCGGACATATGGATCAGTGTGCTGAGGGATTATGTTATGTTTCATTGGAGTAAATGAACTACATTTAACTTCGTAATGACATTTTATTTCATTCTCGTGATCTGGGGAGCCTCCTTTATTGAGCATCCTTCTTATTAAATAATTAATTTACCTAATGGGATCGGAGTTCTACAAGATGTGACATCTGTTTCTGTATTTCAGAACTTCTTTCAACATTTCCAGCTTTTATGTGCAGGAAAGTGTTGGTATGTTGCGTGGTACTACAACCGACATGTGGAGTAGTTGAAGTAACTGTGACTTACACGTTTAAGGTTAAGGAAGTCTTGTGATAGTTAAAGTGATGTAACAGGCCCCTTGATTGTAATAAATTTTGTACAGAATTACTGATGGTATGAAATAGGCATTTATTATGTTTTGGTTATCTGACCTTGTGTCACATATTTCTTAAGAAATTCTTCAAGGCTTTGAATATGTATGAAATTTTAAACCTGCAACAGAAACTAGATTTTACCATCAAACTAGTGTATCTCGTAAGTGCTGTTTCCTTTATGCTACAACAAAGTGTACAAAAATGTTTTGTTCACTTTCTTGAAAAAGAATAATGACATTTAAGCATGTACATCATAAAATATATATTTCAGGCCCTTGTGTCTTGTTTTCCAGATATGGTTAAAATTGTGACACTCCAGGGTAGACCAAAGTCTAACAGAAAACAGTTACCACAACTAAACTTTGATTTTACAGTGGAATCAATTGGTAAGTCTGCGCATCTCCTCTCCATTTCTTTCTTTCCCTCCCGCCTCCGCTACTTGTCTCTTTTGCAAGAAACAGATCCTTAAAATTTTTTCATACTGCAGTCATTTATATCCAAGGTAGTATCAGGTTTTTCTTCAGCCAGGATATAATGAGTTTAAGGTGAAGTTATTCAATGTCCATAACTACACATATGAACCTGAACTTATTACAAATTATGTTAAATATTCACATCAGAAGTTTTGAGCAAACATTGCTGGACTTGAGTACCATGAAATGCACCAGAATGTGATGTGTTTGAAATCCTAGACTTGAGCGTACACACTGCTGGATGGTTGTAGTCCATCTGTTGGCCTGTACTTCCTCCACATATGACACCATCTAGACCGCAAGACCAAGACCAAATTTGATAAAACACAGTACTGTAGAGCTGCACTGTACTTTGTCAGGTCATGTTGACTTGTATGTAGTTAATTTAATTTCAAGGTCCTAAATAATTTAACTGTGTACATGCTGCTATATAATTTTCGGTTCATTCACATGTTATGAGTAAACTGTACACATTACACTCCTCTTATATGATGTTGTTACATTTAAGTTTAATTTACTTCAATTATAATGATGCTGTAGTTAATTGCCCTAAGTGATTGTTTTTATACCTTTGAGTTCTTTGACAGATTCTGATTAAATTTTTTATATAATCATTTCAACAAACTTCCCTGGTGTCTTTTTCCAGCAGATGACTCTGTTGCTCAGTTTAACTTGAAAGATATCATCAGCTTCTACATTTTGAACCTTTTGGATTAGGCTGTTTATATAAATGATCTTCGTCAATAGTACTGCTGCCACCATTTACAGCTTCTAATTTGCAAGCTACTTCCTTACATGGTTTTAATTCCTGCTCCAGGTGTTTTATTCTGCATCCCTGTTGCCCTATGTGATGTACAGTCACATGATATGCCATTACCTGCTGAAGTGGAACTGCATCTTGCATAGTATATCTGGATGTTGCAGTCACCACTGTTACAAATAACCATTTTTGGCCTACCTGTGGCATGCTGCATACTGTCCTGAAAGACAGCTAATCATTATAATTTTTAGACATAAGCAGTAAATGTATTTAACGACAATTTACCCTCAGTCATTTCTGTGGCTCTGTGCATGAAGCCCATAACCCTCAAATCTGAAATAATTGAAATAATCTGTGTGTGTTGGCTGAACAAGTATCTATCACCCCTCAAAACAGGAACATATTAGATAGTGTCTACAGTGAAGCACGGGTGGCAGTACCATGCAGTAATTCTTTGCAGACTTGCGCTTTCCGTGCATAAAACCTCAGTTTTCTCGGAATGCATTAAGTGTGGGTTATGGGTTTCATGCATGGAGCCACAGATTTAATGGTAACTCTTTCACTTTACACACCACAAACTCTTCACAATTTCACAACATGAAATAATGTAGAAAACTTGTAAAACATCATGTGTAAATACAAAATAATCTAGTTTAAAAAAATGCAGAACACAGGCACTACACTGTGTATCCTTCAAAACTTTAAGGAACCTGATGCATATTGAGGGCATATTGTAACTTAAATTTTACTGACTGTTTCTGGCCATTCCAAGACACCCATATCATAGGTTACTCTAGAGGTCATGATTTTTTCCCTTTCCCTAAAAAAGTTGTTTTTCCTAAAAAGGGCCTTGGAAAGCAAAGGATGAGATGAATACCAGGCAGCAGATTCTTAGTATGTTGGTCATGAGGAATCCATATGGTGCTATCAGTTTTTGCTGAACAGCTTTAAAAATGAAAAACTTATGGTACATGTTTTCATCTGTGCATACCTCATAGCTGGGAGAAATAGTTTTGTTTTTAGTTTTCAGTACTCTCTTAATAAGGCATGTTCACGTAATCATGAGAAGTGCCTATTAGTGTTGTCAAAGTGTCATGTTATGTGTATAGTACCAATTTTGTTTTATGGAATTGTAGTATTTCGTCATGAGCATTTAAAGATGGCGAGTGGTACAAATTTAAAAGAAGTAATTGGATGTATAAAACTCATGTTTTCAGTCTGCCTGCCAGATAGTGTATTGGCATTTCACAAGCACGGCATGCAGGGTCGCAGTTTCAAGAATGGGGAAGTAACACAAGAAATAGTGGATCAGAGCAGAGTGTACAGGTTGCTTGGTTCAGACAAGTAAGATTAAAATGCATTTTATTAATTTTTTACTGTATTATAGTAAGGTTACACAACATGCCATAACAGTAGTCAGGAGAAGACTGAATGATGATGGGCTTTTAATTTGTACTGTTTGTTAAGTGTTGTTAAAATGATCAGATCAAGGCGAGTGGAATGGGATGACATTCAGCACTTACAGAAGAGATAGAAAATATAAATAGAATTTTGCTCAGAAGACTAGAAGGGAAGAGGCCTAGAGATAGGAGGATAATTGGATTACAAAGAAATAAGTTGTGGACTATTGATCAGACATGCTCGGTAGTGTGCCACAGATGGGCTGTGCAGAGACCAGTATGTAGCTCACTAGTCAAGTGAGCACTAAAATTTAAAGAGCAGGTTAACGTATCATATACTGTTGTAGTGCATAATATGTAATGCAAAATTCATTATTTTGGTATCTTCGTCAGACCCACAGCGTTTTGTTGAAGCCATGACAAAAAATATAAACAGGTGTAAAGTTTAAAATGTGAAGTGAGTGTCACAGGAGTTAAACAGGTGTGGCAGTTTAAATTTCAAACAGGTATGCAATTTTAAAGGGTGAAGGAAGAATTAAAGAAATGGTGAAATATACATTAATATTTCTGAGAAATAAACCAGAAGAATTAAGGGTATCACAAAATTTTGTGGAATATACATTGCTCTGATGTTGAGTATTTTACAAGTCAATTAGTAGAATGAAGAACGAAGGCTGTAATGCAGTGGCTGAAATCTCAGATCCAAATAAAAGAAGATAAATATTTCACTAAAAAATGTGAAACTGGCCAAACAGTCCAGAAAGAAAGGTGAAATATCTGATGTCTGTAAGAGAGAAACAAACAGTAACAACAAAGCCATTGGACTTAAGTATAAAGGTATGAATGAATTTAAGAAGCTGATGTTGCTACACAGTTGCAGGGTCATGCAGTGTACCTTTAAATTTTATGTTGAATGGATGGCATGGTACATTTAAAAAAGATAAAAACATCAACCAAATTCACAGTATGTATTAGTATTCACTGTTGAGACCACATGCTCCTACACGTTTCGACCCTGCCGGTTTATCATTAGGGAGACAGTTGTTTATGCATAAAACAGCTACGAGGCAGTTAAAGTGAACATGTGCAGTTGTGTATTTAGGTGACAGTTGGTATGTTCTGCACATTTTGTTGAACCATATCGCTGCATTAGTTTTAAGTATTTTCTCTGCGGTGTTTCTGTATTGATGTAGATCTTTGGCCTGTTCAGCATCCAAACTTTATGTGTTCCATTTCCATGCATTAACTTATGTAAAATGTTAAAAACACCAATGACATGCATGATATGTTTTCGTATTCATTGCTGAGACCACAGACTTCTACATGTTTTGACACCACTGGGCCGTCATCAGGGAGACAGTTGGTTATACATAAAACAGCTGTGAGACAGTTACAGTGCGCTTCACACATTCATTCTGTCTCATAGATGTTTTACGTATAACCAGCTGTCTCCCTGATGATGACCCAGTGGGGTCGAGACATGTAGGAGTGTGTGGTCTCAACAGTGAATATTAAAACATAATGTGCATTTGGTTGGTACTTCTATCATTTTTATGTAAGCTAATGCAGGGAAATGGAACATATACAGGCATGGTGTATTGTTTTTATGTTTTATGTATGTAGGATTGTGGTGCTGGAAAGCCATCTGTGCCAAGAAGTAACAAGAGGAGGCACATTGAATGAAGAGGGTGCAGACCTTTATATTCTGGCAGGGCATGAAGCAAGTTATTGAATATGCTGTCGCAAGCTGCAGTGATGTCACCAGGCAGTTCTACAAATTTTGAGTTGTATCTTCCAGGCTGTGTGTGAAGGGCACTGCAGACAAAGGTTTGTTGGGAACACCTGCACGTGAACCAGTAATGTAGCAACTGGTCTGTGCAACGTACTCAAGGTCGGATTAACTTGAAACTGGAACAGACCATTAGAACATCATGGTGCCTCATGTCTGTCAGAGCGCTACATAACACTTCCAGACATAAGGATTTCCCTTTAATACAGTAGAGAGTGTTGCATCCATGTGAAAGGGTGTTATTTATTATTTGCTTTGTTTTATGTATGGGGATTCCCAAGACTGGTATTAGAATGTGTATTTAGATTCTGTTTGTGTGGCTGTGTGTGAGGTAGGTAGGTAGGTAGGTAGGTAGGTAGGTAGGTAGGTAGGTAGGTAGGTAGGTAGGTAGGTATGTATGTATGTATGTATGTATGTATGTGTGTGTGTATATACGTATGTACGTACGTATGTATGTATGTATGTATGTATGTATGTATGTGTATGTATGTGGCACAACAGTATTATTCATAAATTATGCCAGCAGTGCAATATAGTGATACAGTGAACACTTTAGATCAAATGACAGGCTACAGTTTCTGTTGTTTCACTTTTAATAAGAAAATAAACATTTTTTAAAGCATTGTTTTTGTTACTCATCAAGGTTGTCTTAACATTATATGCTCTTGTAATAGTTCTGCATGCAGCCTGCTCAAAACTGTTAGTATGTTAGAATATTTGCATAATAAATGCTTACAGTATATGATAATGTTACATAGCAAGATGATAATCACATTCACTGGGTTATTAAACTTGTTTGTTCTTCTTTGTTAAGGAAGATGCTCCTGTATACTATCACCATTCCCATCTATGTTACGGGTTTTTTGAATATATTAAAACCCATGCTAAGAATTTTTTTTGTGATCATAATATTTAATTCCAGATTTTGTGTACTAGTACCATCGCTTTTTTCTAGTGAGAGTGGGGCCAGTAGGCATGTGGAGTTTTGAGTATTGAGATTTTCTGTGTTGTTGTGAGGTGTCAACTGGTAAGCAGTTACTGAAGTGTTGAAGAATCATATTGCCTTTATCTTAGGAAGAAGAAAGGACTCTCCTTGGAGTGCTTGGCCCTGAAGATGAGGGCACTACAAATCTTTGAAACATCAGTAACTGTTTACAAGTCAAAATGGCATAACAACACCAGAAGACTTGAAACTGCAACAGCATGATTGTGAGATCTCAGATGTTACATAGACATTTTTATGTACAGAGTTATTTTTTGCGAAGCCTGTGACTGTAATCCGTGAGAAATATTGATTTTTAAATGAACTGACACATACCAACTAATGCACCATTAAATTTATTATTAACCTTTATAATTAGTCCCTGACATATGTTTCGATGACATGTGTCTTCATCCTTAGGGGGTCACTGACATGGAGTCCACTCAGATATCCATATTGTAAGGTACTAGATATTTGCACTCACTAGTTCTTATGGGCACTGTGTTTGAACACTAACTTCATATGATCACTGTACACACAGATGTTGTAGTATCCATTGGATTATGTTAAAATATGCTATAAAAGGTATAACCTTGTGCATATGCCTTTAATAAATTTAATAAATTTAAAATCAACACACAGCTAAAATTTAGTGATGCCACATTTCATGTTCAGTCTCTGTGTAGGCATTTCATGCTTCTTCTTAATGAACATCGTGTTAGTTGGGTACAGTTGTTGTGTTATGGGCTGTAGTATGTCCATAGATACATTTGTTGACAATGAAACTATTATCATGTAATAATGTAGAGCATGTATTGAGTCGTGTGTGTATGGTCAGTCTGTGTTGTGGTACCACAACACAGACTGACCGGTTTTAGCAATGCAAAATTGATTTTTAAAATCTGCTGACTTATTCCTGGTGCAGGGTTGAATAAAGGAGAATGATGACAGTGTATAGAGGCCTTCCTTTTTTATATAGAGCAAATTTTTAAACTTATCAACTTTTCGTATTTCCTTGCAGGCAAAGAAAAGAGTTCGGTACAATGATGGGTATTTGATAACTTCATGTATAAACAAACATGCTACCAGTGTGTGAAAGTTGTCAGTTTCTTACACACTGTTTTTGATAACATGCATCCTAAGTTTTGAAGGATGATAATTTGGAAAGAACATGTAGCTATTGCACGAGCATTCCAGAGGTTCTGTAGTGGTCGTATTTATTATCTTTATGCAAACATGTATTTTTTTTGTTCTTTTTGTTCACTAAAGTTGACTTTTTTCAGCTCAATGACTTTTGGTTTTATGGAATTTCCCTCACTGATGTTGTCCCTTGCAGTTAATCCGACCCTGAAAGCACTTTATACAAAGTTATGAATAAGAAAGCTTTATATTTTGCCAAAAAATATAGATGTTACATATGTATATATATGTATATATAAATAAAATTGTAAATGATTACATCCGCAGTTTATACAGTATGCTTCTAATGTGACAGTGGATTTAGGTTGTTACTGCTGAAGAGTAGAGCCAGGATACCTTAGTCGGTATAGTGACAAGACTTTGCACTGGTGTACAAGAAGGAATTGTTTTTTGATTCTTGGCAGAGGCAAGAGAGTTCTGTCTTCTCCAAAGGGTCCAGGCCAGCTCTAGGGCCTACACAGCCTCCTGTTCAGTGGGTAATGGGGGCTTTTTCTTTGAGGGTAAGGCAGCCAGGTCATGAAGCTGAGCACTTGCCTCCATCTAGTGTCAAAATTAATAATGTGTGGAGCCATACCTCCACTCCCCCATATGCCTTCATGACATGCAAGGGACTGGTTTACCTTTCCTTTAGTGATGAAGTGTCCTAAAGACTCTACATCCTTCTTGTTTCATAACATTAAAAGCAGGTGTAATTGTTTACAGAATTTGAGAAAAATCAAAAGATAATTCATTTTCCTTATGTAGATAGTGAAAATATGTTTTAATTTTATATGACTCCTCTGCATTTCTGTACTTATTTGTGGAAAGGTTAGTGAACCAAGCAAGAATAAATTTAATGTAATATAATAGTTGTATTTACTGCTCAGGCACTAGGGGAATTCCTGTCACCTTCTAGCATGCCAGCGTAGTATTACAAGTGACTGAGTATTCCCAGAGTTTAAAACTTTACAGTCTGGAAGATGATCTTGTTTCATTGTGGAGTTACCTTCTTTGCACAGGACACATATTGGGGATGGGTAAATTGACAGACCATATAAGTGATCCACTAAACAGTCATGACCACTGATTAATTGAAAGGTTGTTGCTTTATCTCCTCTTGAGAAATCAGGAATTACATTTCTGTTCTTCAGCATTCTGTTCTGGGCTTGTGCTTGATTTCAGTGGCATAATATCTTGAAAGGTCAGCATGGATATTTCTTTTATTCTTGAATTGGCTAAATGAAATGATAGATTATGCAACACGTATTTGGCTGATTTTTGTACGATTCTTCACCAAGTTTGCCATTTCATTACCCACAACCCTGTGGTGGGATGTAACCCATTGAAATTTTTTGTCTTTCAGCTGTTTAATAGATAAATGAATTTCTGTAACCCTCTTGGTGATCTTGACTGTTTGATTAATGTGAGGGTCAAAATTAAATTTGTGAACATACAGGATAGTCTTGTACATGTTAGCACTTGGCTGTAAATTTTGTAGGAAATGAAGCCCCACAGCACTGCTCACTGCCAGTTTCATGAAGTGTCTTTTGATGGAGAAAAATATAAATTCCAAATTTGTGACAGTGTATTAAAAATGTAACTCATTACAGTAGATTTCGGTTATACCGGCCTTGGTTATAACGGATTTCAGTTATAATGGATAGTTTTTTCGTTCTCCAGCCATATCCCTATGTTTTATCATGGTAATGACCTCGGTTACACTGGTCTCTGATATATCAGCTCTTTGGTCACATCGGATTTCTCCGACATTCCCCAAGGGTTGATTTTCCTCGGCTATACCATTTTGGCAAAATAATGGCAATTTCACAAAGGTTATAGTGTGTTCGAGCACAGGGGTCTCACCCGAGTGACATGAATTCTGCATATGTAATTTGATAGCATTTTGTACCTGGAGATGCCGTGGAGGCTCATAAATTTTGAACTTTGTTTGACTTTGCTAAGGAAAAGGTCAAACCATTACTGGTTATAATGGATAAGCTAGGGCAGTCTCTACCTGCTCTGTTATTCATGCAGCAGCGAGAAAGTACTGTAATTGTCATATGCAAACATCGTTATGGCACTTGGGGTAGTGTGTCCAGTCACAAATCAATTATGGCTAGACTTTGGCACATTTACTTGTAACCTTTTAGGTATTGATTTTGTAAGACTTTCATTTATGATACGTAAACTGAATTGATTGCTGGGCAAAGAAGTGATATGTGTCAGTACGGGCCAACCAACCAGGTGTGAATATGTAAAAAGTTAAAGCTATCTCATTACAGGCCTGGACAGGCCCAGAGGGTTACAGGAGGTTGAGGCTTCCAAATTTTAAGACAATCGGCACATGAAGATGGCAAGCTTGTCAGCCCTAAGCACCGGTCACCTTTACCCCCCTGGTGCTGTTTCTGTTAGAGGCCGAGTAGACCCCAGGGCCACAGTGCGGCCAGAAGGATTATGTGAATGCAAAATTCCAATTATACAATCGGGAATCAAACCCGAGGCCTTCCGGTTTGTAGCGCAGTGTCTCAACCAACTGCACCACGCAAATATGTACAGTATTTCAAAATTTTGGCTGATCCCAGTGGCTGGGCAGTGTAAGGTTTGGATCTGCCCAGTTTGTGTGCTGGGATTGTGAGTTCAAATCCTGCCGGAGGCAGGTCTTCTCTTGTGAGTGTTGTGTTGTCAGATGGGGGTCTTTGCATCGGGCTGATCACTCGTCAAGAGTAGTCCTACGAGAGTATGGTGCATCTGAGTGTGATCATGAAGCCACAGTAATGCGGGGGCCCTGGCCCACGAGGGGCTGTTACGCCGTTGAGCGGGATTTAAAAATTTTGGGTACATTGTACAATACAGTAGGTGCGTAAAGGAGGGGAGAATTCAGGCATCTCGGTGTATGGTGCTTCCATCTGTTACATCAAGGGTTAGCGAATGTAGTACTGTGTGTTTTTGTGTGTGCAAAATGTATCTGTTCATGTCCATACACAATAAAACTGAAAACAAGCGTAACTTAAGTGGTATAAATTTAAATGTTATTTTAAAACGTAATTTAACTGAACCTCGGATATAACGGACGTCGATTATAACGGTTCGTTTTAGGACTTCCCTTGGGATCCGTTATAACCGAGGTTGACTGTATAATGTGTTGAGTTTCAAAATAAAATATGTATACTTGTAGGCATGGCATGTATGTGCAAGGATGCCAATTCCCTGTTTATCTTTCAGTATTCAGACTTGCATTATGACCTGCTGCTGATCTGATTTGTGATATACTGTAATACAACAGTTTGTATGGATGAGACATATCTTGCTCAGATGAAAGGAGGCAGAATTAGTGAGAATTATTTATTCACGTTATGTGCCTTTTTATTTGTAACAACAGAAACACATCATTCTTCGTTCAGTAGAGTCAAATATAACATTATATTGACTTCATTCAGTTTAAAACTTTTTCAAATTACTGCACCAGTACAGTTAGACAAAAATATATTAGCAGTTTTAGTAGCTTTGATATTTATTTAAGTGACAAAGTAATTGAACTCTGTTGATGAACACCAGTCAGCACAACTGTGTAAGGCAGCACAGAAATTATTGATGCTAAATTTTAGTGTCATGCACTGGGTTCTCTCAGTTTTTACTTCAGTATTTTTCATGTTTACTTCTCACTGTAAGGTACTGGCCACAGCTCTGAATTTGTGAGTGGTGGACAGAGGTGATAAAACTGCAGATATTCAATATCAGCATAATAAAACATACATTTTACTATTTAGATATTAGCCATCCATGTACAATATGGTGTGGTATGTACATTAATTCAGCCTCTATAAAGCAATTCATTCTTAGTGTATTTTGAGGCAGTCTTTGTGTGTATTATTCCTTAAAGAACTGCGATACACCATAGTGTGTATATATTGTATATTTAAAACTTGATAATAATTAGAAAAATGATCATAATTTTGATCAAGTAAAGACCAGTTGAGTTTACATACTTTGTGTACAGACTTATTGGTCTTATATTTTTGCAGTTGTATTATTTTTTCTCAAAGAGGCTCATTTTCATATTGTTGTCTTTTTAGTGTATGGTATAAAATAAATCCTGTGATTATTATTTAAAATATTTATATTTCATTAAGTAGATTTGTATTTATGACAGTTACATTAAATTCTTCTTCTTCTTCTCAACCACTACAGTCCGTTGTGGACCTTGGCTTGCAATACAATCTTCCTCCATTCCTGCCAATCCCTGGCTACTGCAGGCTCGTTCTCTGCTCCTAGTGTTTTTAAATCCTCAGCCACCTTGTCTCCCCATCTTTTACGTGGTCTTCCTCTTTTCTGTGTTCCTTCCATTGTGATTGTTGCAGTTTGTTTTGGCATTCTTTCAACATGACCATAGCATCTGAATATGAGGGACTTTGTGAAATTGACAATATCTGCCCCTTGTATGATGTCTTGTATTTCCTTCTTTGTTCTTATTCTCCATTACTGTCCCTCTTTTATTGGTCCATATATTTTCCTTACGATCTTCCTTTCAAATCTTCTAAGCCCGTTCATTTCTTTCGCTGTTTGTGTCCAGGCTTCTGATCCATAGCTTAGTATGGGTTGTATTAAAGTTTTATATGTATGTAATTTGGTGTTGCAGGACAACAGTTTAGACCTAAAAAGTTTAATATGTGCTGCATATGCGCCATTTGCTGTTATAATTTTGGAGTGGATATCTGTCCACATTTTGTTTTCGTTGCTTACTGCTGATCCCAGGTACGTGCAGCAGTTAAACCCCCTCAAATTTAAAATTGCCCAGTGTTAAATTCAGAGATGTCTTCTTACTTGTATGAAGGACGTTTTCATGTCTTTGGTTTTCTCTTCATTAATTCATAAACCCCTCTTTCTACCTTCAATTTCCAGTGCCAACAGTACTACTTCTAGGGCCGTTATACTTCTGGCAATTACGAAAATGTCATCAGCATACACAGAGACTTGTTTAGATGTATAGGTAATGTTTCCTTTTTCTACAGTTCCTTCCAGAACCCTGTTTAGTGCTATGTTGATGCTGACAGTGTGTCACCCTGCCTTACTCCTGTTGAGACATTAAAAGGTCTGCTACTAGTATTTGATATAAGTGCTTTAGATGATGGTCATCTAACATCATCTTTATTAATTTTATTACTTTTGCTGGTGTACCATAAAATTCTAAGGCTTTAAATAGTTGGTTTCTATCTGTGCTGTCAAAAGGTTGTCTGAAATCAATGAATGGCATGGCCAGGTCTACATTGTGCTCATAACATTTTTCCATTATTTGTCTCCTCACAAATATCTGGTCAGTAGTACTTCTGTTTGGTCAAAAGCCATATTGGTATTCTCCTATTATCTCTTCTGCATATACATTTAGTCTCTTTAGGATAATGTTTACTAACATTTTGTATGTCACATTTAACAGGGTGATCCCTCTATAGTTGTTACTTTGTAGTTGGAGTCCCTTCTTAAAAATTGGGCATAGTAGGCCCTCTTTCCATTTGGCTGGCACTTTTTCTTTCTGCCATATCCTTAGTATTAATTTATGTATTCTTCCTAGTAATATTTGACCTTTGTGCTCTATTAGTTCTGCAGTGATGGAATCCGTGCCTGGAGCCTTATTGTTTTTTAATTTTGCTATTGTGTTTTCTACCTCCTCCCTAGTAGGGTCTTCAGTCTGTAGCTGCACAGTCAGGTGTGTGCTATCTTTGTTAAGTCTGGATATTTTCTTCCATGTCATTTTTCTTTAACAGTACTTCAGAGTGTTCTGCCCATCTGTTTGTGAAGTCCTCTTCACCTGTTATTATTTTTCCTTGCTTATCTCTGCATGCATTTAGTTTAGGCTGGTACCCATGTTTTATCTGTAGTACAGATTTATAAAACGGTTCTCTTCTCATTTGTAGAGTTCAGTTCCTCCATGGTAAGTTACATTAAATTACCTTTCTTTATTCATCCTAAGATTAGCACTTCTCTGTCGAAAGACCAGTCTCTTAATGTTTTATAAGGCAAAAGTTGCTGTTTGTTCTGAGATCGCTACAAAAAAGCATAAACGCAATGTGGGCACCACGTAGAATTTTTTAATGTTAAACCTGGTGGTAGGTAAAGTTACTGTTCGGCTTGAAAAGGTTAAGCTTCATACACTATAGAATTATGTGCACCATTATGTTAGAAGAAATATATGCTTCTAGTTAAATACATACAACAGTTTCTGTTGCTGATTTATGTGGGCACATGGTTAAAGCAAATATGCATGAGCATATGCAGGGGTTGAAGATTTAAATCCTGATAAGGGCATGGCTGTATGTCTGCCACCCTGATCACCATAACACACCCTGCAAGAAGTGGTTCTATCACAGTCTTGGCTTCACATGCAGACATGGAAAATTTCTTCCCATTGCTCAGAACCACTATGCAGGTTGAGTGAAACCAGGAAATCTAGAAAAAGTTCTCATAAAAGTACTTACTCTGAATTAAATTGTCATATGTCCTGCATACTTGCACATTCTTTCAAAGATGCTGTAATTGGTCAATGTGATGGTGTAGGTGTCTTCTTTAGCACAGGTACTACAATTGATCAATCATTAATGGATGAACAGGACACTGTCCAATTAAAGGTACATAATTTACATCCAAAATGGAAAACATTATCCTGCAGTGGATATTTAAATCAAACAGTGCTCCAGCCACAGCAGAAATGTGACCTTTTAAAAGGCCAAATGCTTAGGACTAAGTAATGGCAATGGTGAACAAGTGCATCAGAAATATCTAAAGAAATCATATTCATACTCTGAATATTATGAGTTGTTGGCACAGGTAATGCATGCTGCTGGTCAACCTAATGTAACTAATATGAAATATTAAATATTGTGAATGGCTGTGCACACTGTAATGAAATGTGCTGCACATGCTTATGATACTGCAGCTGGCGAATGAGATGGGCAAGTAGGTGACAAGGTGCCCATTGACCAACTTGCAGACGGTTAAACAACACAGATCTGTGGGATCCATGAATGTAAAAAAGCATGCAGAATAGTGGCGTGAGACTGAACCATGTATGGTGTGGGTTACTGATAATAATTAACATGAACCAGTGGACAGAGGAGTAAATGGAACCAGCCCAAATTGAACTACAGAACGGATCTGTACAGCCGACACAAGTATGTGTATGTATTATGTATTGTGTTTGAACACAAAATCTATATTTAAGTATTATTACCCTTATGTTTAAAAATTATTGTTATTCTGTATTATAGTGGAACTGTGATGGCTGTTCTCATAATAGCCGTCATTTGAGCCTCTCCACCGTGTCACACATTTGGATTGTTCCAACGTTAAGAAGGAGCGTACTGCTCCCATCTTTGGGGTGAGAACCAAATTCAATCACGCTGAAGATGGAGGCAGTACGTGCCTCCGAAACGTCGGGGCAGACCAAAGCGCCGCATGGTATGAAAAGCTGAAAAACGAGCGTCAGTTGAACATCACACCGCACCTGAAAACTTACGACTATGGTTTTGTTACCTACCCGTTTCCACTGAAAATGTAAAGTACGTATTCAGATTCTCGGAAATATATACTGCATCATGCCTCTAATGGAAAGAATTACAATGCTCTGTTCCTGGCTTCGTTGTCAACAGAAAGCGTACAATCATCGCTTGTGTTACCTGTGGTCGTCAGCACTGACCAATAAGCTGTTGAACTCTGATACATGAATACCATGGACTATAATTTGTATCTGTGATAACAGATTGGCGCGAGAGGTTTGCGATGGAAACACGACCGAAGGTTTTGTGTTGTTGAGCAAACCACTGTTTAGTTCAACCATGCAGAGCAACGTGTTGCTGCTTTCTATGCTACCAGTTGTAACATTCGCCGTAGATCTGGACGGGTCACGAATCTGAGGCCTTTATCCAGCAACGTAAGACCGTACGTTGGGAGAGCTGGCTGTACCTCATACGTAGGGTACCACGAAGAAAATGCAGACCTTGGGACCTAAATCCGTAAGTGAAAACTGGCTTTTCTGTCCGAGTTGAAATTAGTTACGTGTGTGTGTCACCTGACCATGGTTTTGCTGGTAGTATGAATTGACAACCATTTTATGGCCTTAAGTTTGCAATTAAACCATCTTCAGGAATTGTTTGTGTACAGTATGGAATATGTAAATAACATTGGCTACTGCGTAACACATACAGCGATTTTTCGGTAGGATATGATGAAATATTCGACGTATGAACTTCAAACTTAGTGTAGGGAATGCAAGCCTACTTTGTAACTTGCAAGTAATAAAGGGCATATTTCGTTAGATGAGAGGTTATGACACAAGTTTTATAGGTGCCAGTGATATGACAGTGATGGTTGACGGAAGCACGGAAGTGTGAGTGAGGGGAAATGCGCGTGCAAAGGAGGTTATGAAAAGTGTTAATGGACAGTTGCGATAAACCGACGCTGACAAGCATAAGCGTGTTCGTTGGCAATACAAACGTCACGACGGCGAGTGCTGTAAAAAGGTTTGGCCACTAGTTATAACCTTTTGTTTGGCCATAAAGTGTGCTGGAAGTCGACATAATTATTCAGTGTATGGTTGCTGTATTGGCTGTACGCTGCTGCTGTACGTTCGAGGGGCATGTTGTGACAGACTAGCCTGAGGCCTAACCGAAGCCGCTCTTAAGGAGGCAGGGAAAGACGCATGACAGAATTGCCTGACGTCTAACCCAAGCCCTTCTCATACGGAAGGATGGACACCGGGGAGTTAGGTACACTAGCTCCCTTACGCGTGGGGCTTAGAGGTTAGACGTCAGGTTGGTCTGTTGCCTAATGCCCCTCCACTGTACGACTGCAGCGCCTCTACCGGGCGACTGCATCATCCTAATATCACTCATTGCTGATTCACGCAAGTACCGTATCCTCTTACGGCTAATTTTGCAGTTGAGGATTTCCAAACACTGGCGTAGAGCCATGTAATACACGCAAGCGAACGTTTCGTCCAGAGATTACTAGAGAGAATATTCATGCAGAGAAAGCAGCATAAGTCCCATGACCTAAGTATAATTCGCAAGTGTTTGACAAAGTTGGTTGTATACATGAATCGGTCGTCTTGGTTGGTTGGTTGGTTGGTTCTAAGTCGCCTCCATGAAATATTTCCAGCAATGTGAAGAACATTAAAAAGTTGAGCGAACTTCAGTTGAAAAAGGAGTGTGAGGACATCATGGCATGATCAATGTACAGGTAGTGCATGTACTTTCATTGGGGGTTTGCCTTATGACTTAACAGAAGGCGATGTTATTTGCATGTTTCCAGTGTAAGTACAGTTTTAAAGAAAACAGTACCGACTGGTGTATTTTGAACTTGAAGTATAAACATTTTGTTCGGAGAGTACCATGGTTGTTGCTCGCTGTTGAAGCTGGTTTTTAGAATTCCCGTTGCAGCATGTGTTTGTTTCACATTTTATTATTTTGTTAACCAGTTAGGACAGTATATGCTTTTTGTTGTGTATGTGTACAGGGCCGTAGGCCGGGGGGGGGGGGCGTGGGGATTCGGCAGCTTCGAGCGGCAGAGTCAGAGGGGTGGCTGAATGAATATTTTAAATAAAAACTATTTTCTACGTTCAACAGATTTTAAATTTTGGAGCCATAGAAAAGGAAATTCAATAAGTGGTTGTGATTTTTTTAAATTTGTATTTTCTGTTATTGGCGACCGTTGCGATTACTCACCTCGGGCCACAAAAAAAAAAACTAGCTACGCTACTGTAACGTATGTAGCCTCTTTCCAACACGCCCAGTGGTGGGCCTTTTCGAAAGTTGCATAAAGTTGTGATGCGCCTGAAAGTGTGCAAGATTCGTAACTGCAACCATAAATTATATCCTGAGCTAGCCTGTCCCGAACAGTTCGCATACGGTAGGACAGTTGTGTACGGACCTGGCGATCGAGCTTCAGACACAGAGAAAAATAGGTTCGCAATTTGCGAGCATGTGGCCGCAGGTGTGGGAAATGGTGAGAAATAAATGAAGTATCTGTTAACGCTATTCTCTCTTCCCCGTTCCAATACCGCTCCTCGGTTTCCTGTTCTTTCGAAGCCATGTCAGGTTGGTCGCACACGCAGCGGACTCTGAAAAAACTGAACGTGGGATCTGTAGGCTGAAACTGTTAATTGTTTCACAATGAGCGCTTTGATGAAATTCGTTTTGGAAGTGTGTGTTCGCGGATCAGAGATAGTCACTGTGCCTGCCTGCTTCAGACACCCCCATAGATACGCCCAGTAGTACTGCAGCGGCTGTTGCTCTTTTTTTTACCCTTATTCCAGCGTTCCTTTAATAAGTGTCAAACGTGGTGCTAAAAATGAAACCTGGGTAATACTGGGAACTAACTAACTAACTAACTAACTAACTAACTAACTAACTAACTAACTAACTAACTGACTGACTGACTAACTAACTAACTAACTAACTAACTAACTAACTAACTAACTAACTAACTAACTAACTAACTAACTAAGTAACTAACTCCATGGAGCAGAGGCCTTCTTGAGAAGCTAACAGTTTCTCAGCTAGTCAAGAAATTCCCGGAATTTTATGGAACCCGAAGGTTCATTACCGCATTCACAAGAGCCCGTCACCTGTCCCTATCCTGAGCCAGCTCAATTCAGTTCATGCCCACCCATCCCACTTCCCGAAGATCCATTTTAATATTATCCTCCATATACGCCTGGGTCTCCCAAGTGGTCGTCTTCCCTCAGGTCTCCCCACCAAAATCCTGTATGCACCTCTCTTCTCCCCCATACGCGCTACATGCCCCGCCCATCTCATTCTTCTCGATTTGATTACCCGCATAATATTTGGTGATGAGTACAGGTCATTAAGTTCCTCGTTATGTAGTCTTCTCCACTCCCCTGTCGCCTCGTCCCTCTTAGGCCCAAATATCCTCCTCAGCAGCCCATTCCCGAACACCTTCAGTCTTTGTTCCTCCCTCAGTGTGAGAGACCAAGTCTGGGAATGAAACTTTGTGCAAATATAGAAGAGAACTACGTTTGTCCAGTAGGAAGAATCTGAGACTAAAAAGTTAGTGCGAAATGTATTATAAAATCGAATGTCATTAAGGAAGCCAAACGAAATAATTAAAAGAATGAGATCCTAGAATCAGGCAATAAAATTAAACCATCTGGGAAACTGCGAAATTAGAATCAAGTGGGGCCGAGCCCAGTGGCCGTGCGGTCTAAGGCGTAGGTCTGCGGCTGAGCGCTTGGTGGGATCGTGGGTTCGAATCCCACCGGGGTCATGGATGTTTGTCTCTTGTGAGTGTGTGTTGTCAAGTAGAGGTCTCTGCGGCCGGGCCGATCCCTCGTCTAGAGGAGCCCTGCCGAATGTGGTGTGTGTCTGAGTGTGATCAAGTGAAAAATAACCAACCTCGACACCTACTGTGAGTAGGTAGAAGAGGTAAAGACTGCAAAACAAAACAAGAATCAAACGGGAAAAATATTAATTAAGAAGCAGAAGTTTTAAAATATGGATGGTAAACCTATTAGCAATCCACAAATTATTGCAAATGCATTTAATGGATATTTCCTCTCACTGGTTGGGAATAAATATGTCGTTTTTAATAATAGTGATAATAATAATAATAATAATAATAATGGTAATGACGATTGCGGTAATAGGAATAACAGTGTAATGGGTACTCCATTTGTTGAATGCTTTTAATGACTTTCCAAATACAAACCTCAAATATGCAACAACACAGGAAGTTGAAAATATTATTAAATCCCGTAAGCCCAAAATACATACGAATACAATGAAATTCGTACCAATTTGCTTAAAATAAGCGCTTTTTCTGTTAGTTCACCTCTGTGTCATAGATATATTATACCTTCACCATAAGGAATTTTTCCTCAGTGAGTAGAATACTCTGTAGTGAAACGATGGTGGGGAGACCAGAGGGAAAGAGACCGCTTGGGAGACGCAGGCATAGATGGGAGGGTAATATTAAAATGGATATTCAAGAAGTGGGATGGGGGGCATGGGCTGGATTGAGCTGACTCAGGATAGGGACAGGTGGCGGGCTTTTGTGAATGCGCTAATGAACCTACGGGTTCCATAAAATGCGGGGAATTTCTTGACTAGCTTCTCAAGAAGGCCTCTGCTCTGAGTTAGTTAGGCAATGAACGGCATATTTACAAATTCATGAACTAAACTGCTAAAATGATAATGACAGTAGTGAAGATAGTGATGACATTTGTATTATCAGGAACCAGATAATCGAAAATTTAGTTTTGTTGTTAGTAACTCATTTGAACGGACATTTTAACTGTGAAGAGCCGTAATTTTAAAGTAACAAACGCCAAACTTTTGGTGAAATAGAAGTGTGCAATTTTTATAAATCCTCTACAACTTATTAGTGTATTACGTAAGTTTGGGCCGATCCTAGTGGCCGCGCGGCCTAAGGCGTAGGTATGCGGCCGAGCGCTTGCTGGGATCGTGGGTTCGAATCTCACCAGGGGTATGGATTTTTGTCTCTTGTACAGTGTTTGTGTTGTCAGGTAGAGGTCTCTGCGACGGGCCGATCCCTCGTCCAGAGGAGTCCTACCGACTGTGATGTGTGTCTGATTGTGATCAAATGAAAATAAACAACCTCGAAACCTACTGTGAGTAGGTAGAAGAAGAAAGGGCTACGAAACGAAACGTAAGTTTGGTGTCAAACACAAATGTCAGTGAAGTGTTTATGTTGGGTGAACCGACGTCGCTGTATCTTCAGAAAGCAAGTCTTGTGAAATTAAGGACACCTGTAATTTCTGTGACTGGAAACTTGTGTTGACTGAGCAAAATTAATCATCCATCTAGGCCAGTGTTTCCCAAACATTTTTGCCCTCGGACCCCATCTGGCTTCATAAAATAACCACGAATTCTAATATCCTTGTTCAGGTAAATATAGAGTGTTCCGATGATAGGTGTCCGAAATTAAACATTTATATCTCAGAACTGCTCTTAGATAGCTACGAATACATACCAGTAGCATACGTAACACTGTATTGCGTGATTTGACCCTAAGTAAAATGACGGTGGCGCGCTTCGTGGTTACAGAGGGTTTCTTAGTTAGATATTGTAACCAGGGCTGTGGAGTCGGTACACAAAAGCTCCGACTCGGACTCCTCGATTTTTAAAACTTCCGACGCCGACTCCTCGATTTTTAAATGTCCGACTCCGACTCCTTCATAAAAGCTCAATATGTGTTAATAACGGTAAACCTATAAGACATTTCATCGCCATCACGTGAATCATCAGGCTACTTTTTTGACATATAACCTATATTTAAGTGTAAGTCTAATGGTTACTCTAGCTTTCAGGCCTCTGGGGTTGGAGTATCTAGTAAAGATATTAGACTGAGGTCAGAGTCGGAGTCGGTACAATTTTTCCAGACTCCGACTCAACCTAAAAATTCCTTCCGACTCGGACTCCACCTAAAAATTCCTTCCGACTCCGACTCCACTTAAATTTCCTTCCGGCTCTGACTCCGACTCCGACTCCACAGCCCTGATTGTAACGGTCGTACGAAGTAAGCATATCGACAATTAGAGAAGTTCCGCGATTATTTTTAACAAAACATTATTCCTTTAATTACAAAAATAAGTAAACTTCAAAGTATCAATTACAGAAATGTATCCATGGATCCCCTGGGAACTGGTCGTGGATCCTTTGGGATTCGCGGGGCGCACTTTGAGAACCTCTGATGTAGAAAAAATAAGTGTTGTGTAGCCAGCCTGGTTAGAAATTGTGGACCAGTTTCAGTGAAATTCGGTGTAGGGAATCGCGACATAATGCCGTTGATAAATTGTGAGTTTCATGAAAATCGTTGTGATAAATGCCACACTTTACTTAAGGGCGTAAATCAAGTGTTGCCCCTGATTTATACTTTTTTCTTCCGATTTTAAGTTCTGTTTACAAAAATGGAAGTGTTACAGTGACTTTCGTGAAGACAGGCGGAGAAAAGCCAGTCTTTATTTAGAAACGTAAAAGAATTTCTCCGTGTGTCTGCGGCCGCACGCTAGCTGGGATTGCGGGTTCGATCCCGCCGGGGGCATGGATGTCTTTTTCTTGTGAGTGTTGTGAGTTGTCAGGTAGAGGTCTCTGTGACGAGCTGATCACTCGTTCAGAGGAGTCCTACCGGCTGGGTGTGTGCGTTTGTGCGCGCGCGCGCGTGCGTGCTTGTGTCTAATTGTGTGTACTCTAGAAACCTCTACATTGAAGCGGCCTAGGCCCAAGTTGGGCTGTTGCGTCACAGGAAAGTAAGGAAAACTAATTTCTCTCCGTACTTTGTACATTTATGGTCCGGTTTGGGCACAATTCGTAATAAAACTTCTGTGCATGATGCCGTTGAGCGCTTACGGGTTTCGTGAAAATTGGGTCAGGTTGGGCCATACTTTTCTCATAAGAGTAACTGAAATTACAGGTATCTGTGTGCCGTCATAAAAGCTTTAGAAATGAAAGAAAATCTGTGTACTACGACACGGAGTACACCATTTGCAGTGAAGTTAATGTGATGCCTGCTTGCGGTATTCAGAGATGACAGTGAAGCAACCGTGGTTGTTGGTTGGAAGTATTGCCTTATAGGCTAAACAGAACGGCACAATTTAGAAATCTGAATTTATTTCATTACCCTAGTTACTGTCCTGTAGTATCCTATATATGGTTTTCTTGACAAGTTTGCTCATAAGTTAACAACACAGTCTACAGTCTTTTAACTGTGTCTCTGAGCGTATGGCAAATGTTACTTAAGAGAACTAGCCCCACGGGCTGCATCATTGAAGTGCTGGAACGTGTAACAGGCACCCAGTCGTGTTCAGTCATAGCGATAAAGTGGTTAGTGTGCGTGAGAAGTGTACGCAGTATTCTCTTCAGTTGAAACACTGTTGCATACTATGTTTCATGGGGATTAGCGCCAAACATTTAGTAAAAAAGAAAAAAATCCAGGATCAACAGTGCCGTGCAAAAGGAAAATATACAGAATAGCGGAAAAATTTTGAGCGGCTGGTTTAGTAGTGGACAAAATAAACAACGAAAACAAGTGTTTTTTTTCCTCGGATGAGATATGGTTTGCATAAGTAGGAATGTAAATAGGCAGACTAACAGATATTTCTACTGAGAAAATCCCCATGCCGTTTAGGGAGTTATTATGTGACCTTGAGTTGAGGTATGTTGTGCAGTGAGTGTGCACAAAATCATACGGCCCGCTTGTCTCTAACAAATATATTCTGACAGTTATATTGATTTGACACAATTTGTTGGAACTGATGGAAAAGAGAAAAAGTATTGCACAGTTCACTTTCGTTGCTAATGTTGAGAATAATTTTATCAGAAAAAAGGCTAACATTTAAGTCAAGAGTTTCGTTGCGTGTCGAGAAATAATCTGACCTATGAAGCTGGTGGTCCGTACTTCCAGAATTGTAAGTTGAAATGTAGGGCGAAAACGTACTTGGAAACGCCAATGGACGCAGGCCTCGGGTGCCGTATAGATCATGTGACTGCGGTAGTGTTCAGGGAACGATGTACATGGATTCTCTTTCAACTACCAAGTTTTGTGGGCAATGTCTTCTGTATACGGTGTATCATTTTGAACAACAGCAGTGTTAATCCCAGTAGGCAGAAGCAGTGCATTGAATAAAGCCTGAAAACAACAAAACTAATGTCACATGTGGGTTAAAATATGCGATAAAGCGTACTTATTACAAAGCTTTAAAATGAATACAGGTAGTTCTCGTTTTACGCGATGTCGTTTTGCGCAGTTTAGCTGTAACACGACTGGAAAATTTACATCATTTTTCGAAGTTACGCGATAATTTTCGGCTTAGCGCGATTTGGTAGAGAAGATCCGTGGTCGCGCTTATCTTCTGAAGGAGACGAGCAGGAAGTGATGTCACTATCATGCCATCAGTCACGTGTATGGGTTGATCATGTTGGTGTTATATCCACGCGGTTCATGTAGTTTCCTCTTCAACAGCATTGGCTTCTTGCCAATATGAGTGTAAAAAATAAATCTGCATCACCTAGTGCGATCCATGTGAAAAATAGGCAAAGCACAGTAGGTATTGAAGATATATTATACGTAATAAGCCGGCTTGAAAAAGGCGAACGAAATGTTGATGTATGCTGTAATGTTAGACTCGCTCATAGTACCATACGTACTATTCGTGATAATGCTGAAAGAATTAAAGCAAGTGCTAAATCAGGAGCTAAAGTGTTTGTTTGTGTAGCAAGACTACCAGAGTCCTATCCGAATGAACTGTACCAAAAACCTATGGATGTGAGTCTCTTACATTTTTATTGTATTAGAAATAAATAAGTATATTGTATAGAAATATATGTATACTGTATGGAAATGCATATATACTGCATATACAGAACAGCTATACTTTATAGGTCCGTATGTCCACTAGTGGTATAGTCATACACTGTATAAGATGAGGTTGTCAGTCTCCTAAACCCCAGGAAATACATTGTTTTAAATGGAAATTTTGTGTTCGATTGGTGCGAGTTCGATTTGCGCCACGTTTTTCAGGAAGGTAAGTCTGGCGTAAAACGAGAACTACACGTACTTAACCAATTTGCACCGTCCAGTGAGGATATTCATGTAGATGTTTATTCATTTACATGGAGGTCCACACATTTTCCAAAACTCTTGGAGCCACCTCCAAATTTAGGCTCCACAAAGGTGGCATGAAGAAAGCTCCACACTGAGGGCCCAAGATTCTGGAGTGACCCATGAATATCACTGCGCTTTCTGCTAGGTGTGACTTGACGCACATTCTTTTATATAAGGGGAAAAAACTTCAATACTTATGGCAAAAATATTGACACCACAGTAAAAATTTAGGGCCCAGGAGCCTGGGATTTGTGCATCCCTGATTTACATATTTACTAGAATATAAACATCCCTTTCCCCCAACTATTTCTACCTCCCCTTCTACCGCCTGAACAGTGTGGTGCTACGGACTTATTGCGATGTTAAGAAGGTTTTAGAATTTGGCCTTCCTGCGTATCTGTGCTGTACGTAGACGATATACAAGTATGTTTGTACCTGAAACAAGTAACTTGTAACTTCTGTGCATTTTCAATTCCGTATGATTAAACGAACAGCAATGGGAAATTTGGCAGCGTAGTGGATCTTGAATATTCGTGTGTCCGATTTCTACCCTTCCCCAGCATAATGTAAACGGCAAATTTCGCCATGTAACCTGCCATTAAGGTACGGAGGGGAAGTAAAGGTATAGCTCTACTCTTTCTCTAATCTCGGCGGTAGATGGGGTGGGTGGCTAACGCCACGCCTCGGCCGTTTTACCCCCGGGAATGACCCGGTATGAGTATGGGTAAATGTGGGTCGAGCCCTCACGGTCTCGTTGCACGAAGGCCTTTACAGGCCCTTTGTGCCCCCTCATTATGTCCAAGTCACAAGAGCTCTGTCCTCCTAAAAGAGTTCCAGATTACCCTTAGACTCAGACCTCTCACTTTCTCAGGGTCCAAGAAAGAGGATCCCAGATAAATATGTCTGAGTGTTGCCAAGCCTTCACACTCACACAGTACATGGGCTGAGGTTTTCTCTCCAGCCCCACATTTCCTACACAAGGGACTATCTAACAGCCCCATTATTTGGAGATGTCTTCCCAGGGTGTTATGCCCAGTAAGAAGGCCAGTAACCACCCTGGATTGCACCCTATTAAAGAACATTAGCGCGGTCCTGGCCGCAGTATTGGGGTCCGAGATCAACTCTTGAGCCTGTCTCATAGTGCCAACCAGTCTATCCAACCAGCACTGAATTTTTCTTCTTATGCACTGCCTTGAGACCCCCACAGCCGGCTCTGGTCCCACAAAGTGGTGAGCAGAGCCCTTCCTTGCGAGCTAATCGGCAATTTCATTTCCACGTATCCCTGAATGTCCGGGGACCCAAAAGAGTCCCACAGAATGGTAAGTGGAGATGTCATCTAACGCCCTTTGGCACTGTCGTACCAAAGGTGACGTCGTTTTTCACGGCCATAATGCTTCCAAGGCCGCTTGACTATCAGAGCAGATACTTAAGTATTTCTCTGATCTAGCTCTGTTTTGAATTTCATAAACACAGGCCAAGACAGCATAAATCTCGGCCTGGAAAACAGTAACGTATTTTCCTTGAGAAATGCTGAGCCTCCTACCCTCGGATTACCCATAGACACCGGCCCCAGTCCTCCCATCCTGCATTCTGGACCAATCTGTATACCAGATGAACCCTCTAACCACAGGTGGGGGCCCGGTTCCTTCTGTCCAGTCTTCTCTAATCGTTAAAGTAACCCTATATTTGGGTTCAAAGTTATATGCTGGCCTCATATTGTCGTTCCCCATACTAAATATGGGATCCGATTTCTGAAGCCGCTTTAGTATGGTAGTATGACCATAATCAGGGTGTAGGTAAGACCAACCCCCTAGACTCCAGAGCCGATGCGCAGCTGCCCTTGCCTCGCCCTCCACCACTAAGTCAAGCGGCGGAAGACAAGTGAGCGCCTCCATGGTACCCGTCGGTGTAGTGCGCAGAGCTCCGGTTAAAATGACCGGATACCCGTTTTATAAGAGGCTGCGTGGTTTCCAGGGCCGGTCTGGACGGGTGCGAAAAATCTCGCCAGCACCAGGATTCGATTCTCGGACCTTCAAGCCCGTAGCGAGTCGCTATACCGGCTACGCTCTCCCGGCCCACGTACGAACTGCTCCCGAAACAAAAATAAAACACAAATAAGACCTATATTGATGGCCTGCATCACAATGTAATGATTTGGAAGGCTGAAGAATAAACGAAATTTTAAACTACACAGGCAGTGTGTGTATAACGCGAAGTTGTGGCGCGTTCCCGTAACCATTGTTGCAGTGGAAAGCAGCAATGCATTTTGTGTTTTTTCCACATCATCCTTTAAACTGCACGATTTTCAGGAAAGAATTTATTAAACGTAAAATACATGTTTCGATTGTCTCTACAAATTTTGTCTAAAAGACTTTTAATCCTAAGAAGAATTCAGAAAGATGTCGTAAGATCTTCTTGTATAAAACTCATTATTCCCGGCAGATTTTAATGAAGCTTGAATTTTCTGGACAGATCTTCGAAAACCCTCAACTATCAGATGTCATGAAAATCCGTCCAGTGGGAGCCGAGATGTTCCGTACAGACGGACGGACATAACGAAGCTAATCGTCGCTATTCGCATTGTAGTGAAGGCGCGTAAAGGGGGCTGACACCCAGATTAGCAGAGAAACATAATGCCTTGTGTAATTTCCCATTAACGATGAAAACAACACGGTTTGATGCTGAATTAGCACACCCATTTAAATCGTACATGGCATTTTGTTCATCAACGAGGTCCATCTCACCCGCGATGGAGTCAATAATACATTATCCCAGTTGGCTGTGTATAATATATATAAGCAAAAACAAACGGCCAAACAATTTATTGTAGGTTAAAGGTTAAAATGTTAAAAAACGAGCTACTAGTTTTGGCGTGATAACGCCATCCTCAGGCTCGAATCTTCCAAGAACTTACAAAAACTCTACATTGACTAATATAAAATTCTTGAAAGTTCTTGGAAGATTCGAGCCTGAGGATGGCGTTATCACGCCGGAACTAGTAGCTCGTGTTTTAACATTTTAACCTTTTAACCTACAATAAATTGTTTGGCTGTTTGACTGTTTTTGCTTATATGTACAAGAGACTTCCATTTACGGGATCACGATAATCCACATGGAACTGTCGACAATGACTACCAGCATCGCTTTTCCGTAAATGTGTGGTGTGATGTCATTGGTGACTAGCTAATTGGACCGCACAGTGTCCTGCGATGTCTGGCAGGTGCGCCATTGTTTTCAATATGCTGTCTCACCCCTCGTAGAGAGTATTCCGCTAAGAACAGACGTCAGATAATATACCAGCGTGCGAAGCAGACCCACATTTCAATCGGACCGTCAGGCTGTATCGAATCACTAATTCCTAAAGCGATGGATCAGTTGTAGCGGTGAACAGAATTGGTCATCATGGTCACCGGATCTGAACCCGTTAAATTACCATGTGTGGGGTTAAATGAAAGTTATGGTGCACGCACAGAAGATGAACACGAAAGAAGAACTACCCCGGCAAATTCTCAGCGCTGCAAGACGCATCAATAACGCCGCAGTGCTTCGTACACTTAAAAGGTTGCTGGTAAAACGGGTCAGAAAATGTATCAAGCAGATAGAGGTCACTTTGAAAAATTTGCGTTGAGTGATGAACTGCGTATCCGTAACTGTATATTTAACAACCAGTGTCAATATATGCACAATGTAGCCTACTTATTTCCTTTCAAATTTATTTAGTGTACTGTAAATGCGAATCAGACCCATGTTTGTATGACATTTATGACTCAAGAATTATCTCTAGAATTAAATCCTGAAATAGTGGTGTTAAACCCTGGGACATCTGTGTAAACTGAGGTTTATATAAAACAATCCAGGTAATTATCAGAACGACTAGGAATTACGTATTTGGAACGCTATAAATATTTATTAAATCGTAATGCTAATATTAAATTTTCCGAAACACTATGGAAATAATATTTTAAACAACTAAAGGCAAGTTTAGTACAGTCGTCTAGTGTACAGTGATCGTGTTTTGTTAAATAGTGCTTTACTTTTGTAAACGGTAGATAAGTGGTTGCATAAATTATAAGCCATCTTTCACTGTAAAGTTTGGCACGTTCAACCACGTGTGCTTACATTTTGTACCGCTTCCTTGCTGCAGGCAGCGTGCTTGTATCTTCTTTCAGCAGGAAGCACCTTAACCCACGCATGTAGTCTGCCAGATACTGTTGCCATTGCAGCTGAGTGAGGTCGAAGTAGAATAGTTCCCGATCCTCGGACGAGAGGCTTTTCAGTAATGACCTCACGTTCGAATCGTGGAACTTCCACTCTCGTGTTGAAAATCGTGATAATTGGCTCATCAACGTAATAAATCTGCTGTAAGCATCCACATTCCTGTATAAGTAAATACAAGGGGTACAATTATTTATCTTCTTTTTGATGGAGCTATACATAAGGCTGAGAATTAGTAATTTAATGGGAAAGGTACGTGGTCTCTGACATTAGAAGAAAGTACAGACTGGCTTTTGTTCATGTAACGTTTGCCAGATATAAGCCTATGAGACTTTTTTTGTAATAGAAATATCTCCCAAGTGCTGAACACTGAATTTGGCACAGTTGATGAAGGAAAGGGAGGAGTAAAAAAACACGCTTTCAAAATATTCACACGATTTTTTGCAACCTGGAATACACAATTTCGTCATTCAACTTTGACACATCATGACACAGAGAGAGGGCGAGGTAACGAGTGTTTCGCATTGAACACTGTATATAAAGAGTAATATTAAATGAAAAATTGGTTAGGTTTCTACACATTACTTTAATTTTTATTATTAAATAAAATGTTTCAGTGAACAAACAGTTACGCTCAGAACTGACGATCTTGATGAAAACGTGCTAAGGAAAGTAGGTGGACCTAGGAGAAGGCAAACAAATCGGAAGGTGGTGATAATTGAGAAAGCTTATCGAGAAGCTTTCTCCTGTTACTGTATTTGTGGTTTGTTTGGTAAACTGATGAAGGATAGGAGTGAAAGAGCACGTGGCACACTTGGAGACGTGTTAAAAAGTAGAGGAAAACTTGGCCCTGTCCACCCCATGAATGCGTATAGGGAGAACAGACGTACAGCTCCAATAATTCTTAACCCTGGCTTTAGATGGAGATGAGTGGTGAACTTGTACCCCGGCCGCTCTACAAAGAGCCCCTGTACCTACTAACCAAGAAACTGGTTTGGGCCCCATGTCCATTCCGAACTTTTTCAAAATGACACGAATTTGTTCTTGCCGGGTTACGTTGATCTTTCAGCCCGTAGTCCAGTCGTTATACCCCGAGTACGCTATCCCGGATCCACAGAATTTTAATTGGCAAACCGGAAGTGAAGGGATGAGGTAGGCGACGGAAATGTTATAGTGAAGTGTATATTAAAGACGTAGCGCGTGAATTGGGTTCAGCCGGCTCAGGACTGGTCCAGTAGAGATCACTGGTGAGTAGGGTAATGAACACCGGGTTCAGCAAAAGGGGGAATGCCTTGAATACCTGCGCTACTATTACCTTGTAAGACAGTTCTTTCGTTAATAGCTAAATTACACATGTCGTTAGATATGTTGTGTCCGCCGAGCTTCAGAAAACACGGTCTCCTATTGAGCATGCGTATTATCCGACATGACGCCGTGTTGTCACGCAAGTCTGAGCCAAGTTCCTGGCGATTTACCATCTTTTATTAGTAGCAGAGTGCAGGTGGTCTTGCTGCGCTTGAGAAGTGTACAGAGTTCAGGCGAACAAAGAATTTCATGGGGGGAAAAAAAGTCTCCCAAAATTTCTGTAAGAATGTATCCCGCGTCAAGAGATAACTCACAAAATAATGGAAAATATTCGAACGAAATGTCCAGTTGTAAACAAAAAGGAAATACGAAAATTGTGTTCCTTTCGGAAGAGGCGTTTTGTGCATTGATCCGGAACATACTGAAAACAGTCGTAACAACAGATACGGGTCTTATGAAAATTCATGAGCAGTTTAAGGAGATCCTTTGCATGACCTTAAAGTCGGAATCTGGTGTGCAGTGTGTGGTTCTGGAAGAAACAATAGTTTTCGACAGGGAGGTGTGTTAAATTCTAACACAGTTCTTCAGAGAATTAAGAGATGAAGCGAAAATATACTGTTACATTTTGCAGCAAGATCCTACGGCCAGCACATCAGATTTGTTAGTGCCTGCATTAGAAGAGGTGTTTGGCGAACCCTTTGATAAGTCGCGGACTGTGCCTTCTAGATCCCCAGGTTCGGATCATATACTCGTACTTAGATGAAGGATACCGAAAGGTACAGAGTTGATGCGAAAAATGTATTTTCTTTTGAAAAATTGTGAGGCGGTACTTAAAGAGACCTTAGTAATACTTCCAGGCATGAGCAATGTCGTGTGTCGAGAAATACTCGTATTTTTAGAAGTCTGGAGGCCTGCTTAAATGCAGGAGGCAGGCATTCCGAAACTCGTATTTATAAGAGGAGTTGAACAGCAGGAGGAATATTGACACTATATTCCTGATGGATGCAGGATTCTTATTATTAGTACTTACGCGGGAGCTACGATGCTGCGGGATACGTTAAAACACTCAATGCGTAATGAGTTTTTATTTTATTTCTTTAATTAATGCTGTAGTTTCTGATAAAACGCTTTGTAATATAGGCAGTTGACAACGAACAGTTCAGTAAACCAAGAAATACTCAAGTTGCCGTGCTGGAAATTTGCGGGTGATGAAGGAACTTCTGTGTTGTAGCTGTCTTCTTAGAAGCGGAATATTTCACACCACCATATATCCCGCTGTATAAACGCAAAGAGCATGGTTCAAAAGGTATACCTTATATTGATGTTTAGGTCAGATAAAGCGAAACATTCGTACTTGTGCCTTCCAGTAGTGAGAAACGGTATTATATCCTTAAGGCAGGCTGGGATGAAGTCCAACAGGAATGAAGTAACACGGAATGTGTATCTTTTGCGGCAAGCGATCAGGATGTAGTACCACACAGCGTGGAGTGGAGGGTTCTTGACGGCGTAGTCTTTGCAAGCATCCAGGTAACCGCCCCAGGTGATAGGTTGCTGGATATTCGACACGAAATTGTAAACCTTGGTATCTCCATTCCTGATAAAGATAATAAGACAGGAACTGATAAACACGCTACTATGTTCCTTAAAAACAAAACTGTTTACATTCACTTAATATTCACATACGCCTTGATTAAATTATTAGAGCTATGAAGAGTTCTTACATTTTTGTAGAGTGGTTTTATTTCAATATTGACGCACAGGGAAAGTCTTAAGCCCTGTTTCCTATTCGTAAGGAAAAAAGTCACTGTACTCTCTGTAAACCCCTTTCAATATTTGAACCGTTTGTGAGATTTGATGTACTTGCCTCTCTGACCGCGAATATTTCCGTCTTCTGGAATGTAAGACCGTGCACAAATATTAGGCGCCTGGTCGCGGCCGACGAATAAATTTCTTAAGGTGAAGCCTAACATTTCTTCGTAATTATTTCAGTTATTTCCCTTACACATAAAATGTATGTCAGTTCACATACACCTAGCGAAAAGCGCCGGTAAGAGTGACGGTTCCAGGTCACTTCCCAGAAATGTGGGTCCTCAGTATGGAACTTGCTTCATGTCACCCTTCTGGAGGTGGTTCCTAGATTCTTGGGAAATTTGTGGATCCCTGGTTTAGTCGAGTAGAGTCTTACCAATGTCGTAGAGGAACCTGCCGCGTCCATATTCGGGGTAAATGAGTATATAAATCAAGGAACTCCTAACAGGGCACATGTCGTCACATCGCAGATGATTCATTCACATGTCTGAAAGCTAAAATCTAATGCCAACTTCTGCATGCGAAGGAATACTTTGAGCAACTGAATATAACATGCAAGCTTAATGTCATTATTATTTTTATGTTTTAATCTTCAGTTTTAGTCATTAATATTGCATAACTTACACTGTCAATCATAATGAATAAAATACTGCAGCAAATATTATATTTGTAGCCGCTAAAACTTATATACAGAGACGCGTGTATACTGCTCTCGAAATAATTGTAGAATCACACACAGTCGGACACGGTTATAACGTCATGAATGGGACTGAATATATTGTATCGTTATAAACGAGTGTTGTTATAACCGAGGAGTATAATGTTATTGTTAACGGCGAGGACTTAATTGGTACAACAGAATATCTGACGCTATAGACGTCGTTATAACCGGGTTCGAGTCTATATATTCCCTTATATTTATCTCCGTGAAGATGAGTTAGTAGAAGCCGAAATATATTTGAGATGTGGCACTGTAAATAATATGATACAAAAAACAATCATAACATTTCATTGGGTGCTAATAAATAATAACATAATAAACGAACAATGCAAAACATCTGATGTTTTATATTTGTTAACATTTAGGTCGTTCTGCAGGAGGGGCGATAGCACGTTCTTAACTGGTTGGCATAAAATATTCTGGGGTGTTCGTAAATATTATTTCGGCTTTCTCACTGGTGTTACAAAATGACTAAGTTTGGCTTATTTTCTAAGGGTCTATTAGGTTTCGTATTATGGTTTTGACTTGCGTTTTAATGTACACGCTCTGACGCTGTGTTTGTAATAGAGGGGAGTAACCCGTTTGCCTTTCATCTGCAACAATCTGCTGCACTGATGTAAACTGTACGTGCTTTCTTACATCCTGGAAGATGTCTCCCACGCAGCCGCTATCATAGCGTTCACCACCATATCGACGGGGACGAGGTCGGCCACCTTTTTCCTGTCCAGGTAGCAGGATCTCACCATACCTAAACTGGCAGCTAATTGTATTTTAGTAGGACCGCTTGTGTTGTCTATCCATCCGGGAATAGGGTTCTTCCAGGTGCTGATCACTGTGCAGCAGAAGAATATACCACTTAAATCAGCTGTTATATCAAGCATGCTCAGGAGTTAAATTTTATGAAAGTTTGATATCCTTCAAACATTTCAGTGCAGAGATTTTATTCATGTGTATATCTCCATTTCTTTCTGGGCGCGTTTGCAAAATAGCGAAAAGCGACCATTATTTTCGTAATGTCTATCCTTCCACCCGTCTGTCCGCATGAAACAACTCGGCTCACACTGGACGAATTTCCATGAAATTTATATTCGGGTAGTTTTCGAAAGTCTGTCGAGAAAGTTCAAATTTCATTGAAACCTGACAAGAATAACGGGTATTTTTACATGAAGACCTATGTATATTTATGATAATATCTTGCTGAATTCTTCTTGGAATGGGAAATATTTCAGGTGAAATTTGTAGATATAATAAAAACATTCCTTGCTCAAAAACTTTTTTTCCGAAAATGGTGCCGTTTGTGATATGATGCGGAAAAATATGGTAGAGCCAGACTGGCCACCGATGACAATATAATACGGCGCATTCGCTTTTCATGCTGGATAACTAAGGCCACACACACACACACACACACACACACACACACGCGCGCGCGCTCAGAATATGTAATATTTCTTGTTTTTCCACAGCAACAATTTCTACGCAAACGCACTTAAATGTTGTGCTGTGCGTACACTGCCCGTGTTGTTTATTCGTCCCAGCCACCAGATACGTACGTACTTTGCTAACAAGCCTGAAAACTACGTATAACTTTGCAAGTTTTGAAGATCATGACCAGAAGCCTATCTCTTTACTCTGACGCTGTCGCCTAAAAATATTATAATGGAAAGATACTTTGTCAAGATAAGATGTCTTGTTTAAGCAAGTAGAGCCGAATAAAATTGCCCAGTATAATCTGACACACTCGTTAACTCTTCGTAAACTCCTATAAAATTGAATTCATATACAGAACTGCTGACACTGCTGCAGTTTCATTATCAAACACTGGGCGTTTAGAAGTGTCTGATATAACACTGATACAGCATCTCTGTATGAGTCTTACCCCTGCGCGCTGTTTAATCTACTACGATTGTTTAAATCTAAAAGAGTTAAATATTAAAAGTTTTAAATTTTTTTCTTAAGGCAAGTAACTGAGACTCGGTTTTCGGGTTCGTGTGTAAAATTAAGCGCCCATATATTAGACAGATTTCAAACAGTACTTCTGGATATTTATTCTAATGTTCATATGGAGACAGTTTTTATGAGGTTGGAAGAAAGATTCCAGGTTTCAAAAGTTAGTACCATAAAATAGCTACCCTTGAACTGTTCTGGGCGAAAATATTAGCTCTTGTTAAGAGAGCGAATGGTGTACTCACCTATGGATGGCCTGAATATTACAACTGGCAACTCGCTTCTGCTTTCATGAATCACGTGTTCAGCCAGAGCTTTGGTATAGCAATATGTGTTGGGCCATTTTCCAAGTATCCTGTTAATGAAAATTGAAGAGTTAAAGAGATACTTTCATTGAGCGTGAATTCTGAATTGCAGCATTTGGGTAACGTATAATAACGTTAACAGTTCTTGGAAAGTCTCAGCTCGCTGGCTTTGTTTTATTCTGTTGTTATCGGGTGACTCATGTTTCTTGGGCTGGTAGCTTTCTTTGCACATGTCGCTCAAGATGGCTGCGTAATTGGAAGGTTACGTATTTGATGTACGTTTGTCTCGGCGTTTCTGAAACTTGTTTTGCCACTAAAGATTTTTGGGTCTGAAATACGAAATCCAAGCACATAAAATTCATTTTTCTACAGAAAGATTGTCACACGTAATGGTGAAGCCTTCCTCTCTGCGTACTGTCAATTTGGGCGCCCAAGGGCATCCCATCCTCTCTGTTGCATACCAGCGTCCTGTTTAACCTCTTAAAGCCTAGCGGTAACTTTACATGCCACCCGGTTTAACATTAAAAAATTCTACGTGGTGCCCACATTGCGTTTATGTGTTTTGTACGGATCTCAGAACAAGCAGCAACTTTTGCCTTATAAAACATTAAGAGACTGGTTTTTATAACCGAAGTGGGGAGTGTTTACAGCGCGGTACGCACGGAGTCCTTATATAAAACAGATACGCTCCGTCTTTAAAGGGTTAAACATCGCGGTAAGACTGACCGGCCGGTACTGCGTACACCATGGGTCTCCAACCTTTTATGGCAAAGGTCCACACCTGTTATTGTGGGCTGGTTCGCGGGCCGCACGCGGAAAAATAACGGTAAATAATATACCCAACTGCCTTACTTACTGTGTAATTTTTATACTATATACATGATTTACAAATGCGGTCGCGGGCAGCACAATACATCCGCGCGGGCCACGGGTTGGAGACCAGTGGCGTAAACAGTTGAGTATGGAACGACCTGCATGCGAGTGAATGACGAAGCTGTTTGTGAACAGCAATTGAAATGTTCTTATGTAACCCCTCCTCACGCAGCACGAAGTACAGGGCTCCGCGGAACACAATTTGGGAAACGGTGGTCTCTATACCCATCCTTACATGTAGTCTATATCCAAAAATTACTGCACGAATTTTCATATAATTTGGTGCTGGTGTAACAATTTTTGCGGGTGAATGAAATTGTGGTTCTGGTCGGTCCAGTGCTCGCGTTTGTACGAAGTTTACAGTAAACACTTCAGTTTTCTCAAATACGGCTCGTAACACAAACACACTTCTGGCTATTTTCAGGGGGATTAATTTTGCAACATAAACTTATATGATTTTAGTGTGGGCCAACCCGTTGTGCAGATATCTATAATGTAATGGAAGTTTAAATAACCGTACAGCACAACACCAATTCAGTATGTATATTTAGATGTTATAAAACACACACTACATGTTTCGGCCTTAATTGGCCATCTTCAGGTGTGAACACAGTGAACCTCAGCAAGCGTGCAAGCGCAGTTTTCTTTTATATGTACGTGAAGATTCAACCGAAAAACAAAAGAGAATTTCTCTTCTGATCGTTATAACAGACCTGTCTTGAGTTTGTGTATCCAAAGGTGTACCGTCCTCTTTGTTACATTTTCAAGGAATTTATACTGGAAGTTTATTGACATGGAGTGGAGACTTCCTAATTCTGAAGGCTATATAAGCAATAAGCTACTGCTGTTTTTAACAATAATTCAGATGCTTTTTGCAGGGAGATTTTGGTCATAGTACGCATTGTAAGTTTTGAAGAGTCCAGATTTCCTTACGTGTCAGAATTTTTACTATAGGCCAAAACAGTTCCTCGTGCCGTCCCTGGTTCATAAATGTCAACTTCGTAATCGAATTTACGTCTTCATAATGTAGAGGGAAATCGCTCAGTTTCGTCCTTCTAAGGAAAGCAGTATCTTTATGTTGTTCATTCCGTTGTGCCCTTTATACATGAACAGTAACGAAGTCCATCGAGCACAACTAATATACTATTTGTGCTGGACTCACATTGTTATTTTCCAAGTGAAGAAGAACCACATGTGGTTCGTGTCGGTATGAGGGGGATGGACGCAGACTTAAGGTTAATTCGAACTGCAAGGATTCTTAAACATGCAGTGTATTAAATCCGTTCCTGCAGAGTGCTCGATAAAATTTTGTCCAAATGGTAGTGTCACGAACTGATCACATGGATTCAGGTTGACATCCTGAGGACAGATGATTCCAAATCAATGAACGTTTATGCGCACGTAAGGAAAACAGCGCAGTTCCAGCGGGGGTGGGTAATTTTGTGTTGAGGAGGCATGAATAGCAATCGAGAGAGTGGAAGAGATTTAAGTAATTACTTCAGAGCAATGAAGTGTCTGTTGGGAAGTCAACGGAAAAACATGGGAGTTACCATCTTTTCTATAAGTAACCGTTCCAGTGAGCCACTGTTACACGTCATAACCCTGGAAGAATAGTAATAAAGAAAGATTTTAATGTGTATGCTGTTATGTTCGTCGATACTGCAGTACAGGCTGAAGCATATTTACTTCTCGAAACTTTTTTCAATTGTCATTTGCCAGTATGATTCTTAAGTACTACTAATGATCATATTTCTGCATAACACGCAAATAGTCAATCATAACTCGTATGCCATAGTATGTGTGTGTGTGTGTGTGTGTGTGTGTGTGTGTGTGTGTGTGTGTGTGTGATTCATTCATTCATTCAAAAGTTTCTGCTGCACTGGTGTTGGTGAACATAATATTTTTGCGACGAGAATGAGGAATTCTGAGAAATTTGGCACTTTAAGGTTATCGTTGTCAAACGTTGACACCTAAGAACCTATTATTTTCGATACGTTTGATTAAGATACGATGAAAGTCACGTAGCAGCACAAACAGTGCCCCTGCACATATCACGAATGTTACATACTTAACCAAGTCTAGGAATGCCTTGGGTAACATTTGCATCCACTGAAGCTTGTGCAGTCGCAGTGCAAACTTGCCGGCTACGCTTCTGATTACATTTTTTTTAATCTCTCTGTCATTCGACTTTCATGGTCAGCGATGTTGACCTCTTCCTTATATTTACAGAAGAACGTTGAGGTTATAGTAAGAACACTGTATCATGCAATGAAATGTAGCGGTTCCAATGACACAACCAGCTTCCTTGATGAGGAGACTGCTCGGTTCGTCCGACAACTTCGTGAACGGTGACTGAACAGTTAATGCTCTGGTTCGAGAGGATACACGTTTTGCTGTCATCCATACGGCCAAAATATTGGACATCAACTTTGGAGCCGCGCATTCCGTCATTCACGACGATCTGATTTGTTGCAAAGTTTGTGCATTAAATGCAAAGAAATGTCGAAAAGAGGAATGCTAACTTTCTACATCATAACACATAACCTATTATGGAAACAAACTGAAAACTGAAATTTCAGGTTCTGCCTCAGCAAGCATATATTCCAGACCTCGGCCCATCCGACTGTTGTATTTTCAGAGTGCATAAGGATGCGTTTCGTGGACGCCGACCACTAACGATGAAGAGGTCAAGGACGCGGTACGTACGTGGCTGTATTTTCATCCTAGAATATTCTTCGCAGATAGCATCAGAAAGCTCATCGACCGCAATAAGTAATGTATGGAGAAGCTAGAGGATTAATTCGAGATATGACACTGCATTTGTGTATTTTGTAGGTTAAATAAAAATAAATGGCCCACGCTTTGGATTTCTACTCCTACGCGAGTATAGTAAGTGATGAAGAAGCGAACGGCCCTTGTTTCATTGTAGGATGTTGTTTTCTATTCTGTGAGTGTTAATAACATTTTAATGACAGTTGTAAGTATAATTAGTATTTCTCGTGAGATGTTAATTAATTTATGCAGATTTGAAAGCTTGTGTTATTCCTAAGCCTTAACGTGAAACAAAGACCTAACTCTCGTAGGTGCTTGTTATGTACGTTTGATTTCAGTACTTACGAAAGCTCTGAATCACGTCCTCATGATGATCTAAGAGAGATATCGCTTAAATTTACGCGTGTCCCTCCTGTTAATTTAAAGCCAAATCAGTAACATATTAATACTGTCTGTTTGTGTTATGTAACTATGTATGTATGTAAACGTAATTCCGTTGGCCACTTTAGCAGTAGAAGGAGAAAAACAAGGATACGTTAGCTGTGACCTATTTAAAGAGTACGCTTACGTTTACGCAAGTTTGAATGTGTCCGTCAAGACAGTTGATGACGTAGGCCTAGTTGACATGGCTGACTTACGACAGTTACTCGTACTTTGTTAACATGCAATACTTCATTACTGCCATGTCTGGAATCAATTCGGACGTTCTCTCTATGTTCCTCCGTAATTAACTTATACGGTACAAGTTCCTATGGCGTTGTAAATATATTATTGCTGGACTGTGCATGATTGTAACTGCTCTTTATTGTAAAAAAATCCTTAAATTTACCTCTATCGGCTCCACAATTGGATTCTAATTTGCATTCGTATTCTTAAAGAAAGGAATATTTTTCTTTGGTTAATATGTAAACAGGATTCTTGTGGTGATATTTAAGCTTCTTGTTGGCGTCGACTGGCCGTTTGTGGTATTATATGTAATGGGCGTACGAATATTGACTGTGTAATTTGTAATACCGCTGTGGTGAAGTGGAAATGTTAGACCTGACGAAACGGGCAGAATGAAGTGATGCAGCACCAAAGCTGGCATACTGACAGCATGGAGAATGATTCTTTTGACTGGTCTGTGAATTAAATGCTCTGTGGGGGCACAGTTATATGCAGCGTCACTTAATGCTTCATCATGGTCTACGAAAACACTTCACAACATCTCACGAAGCAACGTAGCCATTTTTTTTACATCCCCTATGGTAACTATGAAATCAGGAGAATTTCGAGGTCCAGACAGGTGATACGGAATTTCGGGCATATGGCTTCGGGACTATTATAGAGTTTGTTCCTACAAGAGCACTAGCTTCTTCTTGACGAGAGAGAGAGAGAGAGAGAGAGAGAGAGTGTGCGTGCGTGCGTGCGCGCGTGCGCGCGCGCGCTGACATCCTCATGCCAGCAAGTTATCATTTGTTGCTCAAATAATTGCACGGGCAAGTGACTGGCGGGCAGATCATCTCGTTTATGCGTAGTGAGTGGTCGTTTTAGTTCTAACCCAACAGTGGGAAAGCAGGAACCATTGGTCGGGGACATGCTTTTCTTTAAATGGAAGTTTCGGTTTATTGGACCTTCGTCGGGGAAAGATCTGTGCAATATAGACGCCTCACGTCGTCGATTCCTTATCGTTTGCATGTTAAGACCATTAGTGAAATTGGCTGCAGTAGCTGGAAGTACAGATATAGCCCTCGTTTTTGAGTGTCACGAGTTGTATGAGACATTTTAGTAACACTACATTTTATCACTCTTAACACTTATTTACTAAGCAAGGTATTGGTGCTGTTACTCTTCTTCCAGTATCTACCATTACGACATGCAGAATTTCTTTACCTACCCACAAGGCAATAGGCGAATACTTACTCAGGTTCTATAACCGTAAAGTCTGCTTCGCTTAGCCAGGTGACTGTATCGGATATTCCTCTTGGATCTTCGGGCGGAGGATATGCCTTTTCTTGAACCTCATTCAGAGGGTAGTAAGAGTAAGCTGTAGAAACGTACACTAGAGCCTGTGATAATCATTAAACACTTGGTAAATATATCGTGTTAAGTTAATATGAATGGGAATACTTTGTTTATGATGTCTTCGAATTATACAGATCACGTTTTTCGGCATAAGAGTCGGCCATCATCAGGTCTGGTACAAGAACATACGTCGTATTTGTTATGATAGAATTGCGTACGGTTAAAAGATATTAAACATTCATAATGTAAGTTGGAGGGAGGTCTTTTTTTTTCTTCTTCTTCTTCTTCTTTAAGACCCGTCTGCAGGTGCCCCGGATGCACCTCAGCCTTAGGCTTATTGTGCAGCCCTAAACACTCCATTCAGCGCAGGTTCAATAACCCTGTGCCTCTTATAAAGAGGCAAAGGTCCCTTACTGAAGCTGCGCTTATATTTTTTGGTTCAGCAAACAGTTTCCCAAAGACATTATAGCACTGACGAGCCAACACCTCGCAGCAGCAAATAATATGCTGCATTGTTTCAGTCTCCATCCTGCAAAATCTGCAGGTTGGGTCCCCATCACGCAGGCCCATATTATACAGGTGCCTCCTCACAGGAGTATGTCCCGGGAAGACCGCAACTGCCATTTTTAGTTGATGTCTACTTAATTTACGCAGGTCTTCAGCTCTTCCCTTACATGGTCTACTAAAAAAGTTTGCCGTGTCTATGACCTGGTGAATCTTTCCAGACAATATAATGTTGACACTCAGTCCAGTTCTTGATTACTTCTCTTGCTGAATACATAGGTATTCCATGAGCCGGCTCTGGACCAAGTAACGGCATAGCTGATTCTTGTCTGGGAAGCTTATCAGCTTCCTCATTGCCAGGAATGCCACAGTGCCCTGGTACCCGAACGACGGTTACCTCATTCAGGCTAGCCAGTGCTGAGAGAGCATCCAGGCAACCAGTCCTGAAGTCACCGTCGGGCTGCTAAGCGCCGTAAGTGCAGCCTGGTTATCAGAAAAAAATAAGGATCCCCTTATGTTTATAAGCCCTTCTTATATTTTCACATGCACATTGAAGAATGGCATATATTTCGGTTTGAAAACCCGTGGCCAACTCACCCAAAGGGAAGCTAAAGCTTCTATTTGGTCTTATGCCAAAAATACCAGACCATGTCCCTGAGTCAGCCCTGGAACCGTCAGGGAACCAGATCAGAGCATCCTCAGGGAACACTGTGTCTTTTTTTCTCCAATAATCCCGGTGTATAATGACACTGAAGATTTTGGAATGACGATAAACTGGAATGGCGTAGTCCGACCGCATGTCCAATAAAGGGCCACCCACATTTTTCCAGATGGTTAGCAACCCTGCTACTGTTTTTGGAACAGTTGGTTGCTTTAGTATATGCAGCCTATAGAGTGTCATCTTCGCCTCCGCCATGATCAACAGATCTAGCGGAGTCAGATTCAAAAGCACCTCCATTGTTACAGTAGGGGTCGATTTCATAGATCCCGTAATAGCTAGACAGGCCGTTCTTTGAATCCTGCCTAATTGAATTTTATTGTTTTTTTTGTTTGACCTTGGGCCACCAAACCAAGGCAGCATGGGGTATGGAAGGTCTAATTACCCTAGTATAGAGCCAATGACCATATTAGGTCTTAGACCCCATTTTTTACCATACATGCGTCTAACCACCGCAAAGGTGGTTTGCGCTTTTGTAATTATTTTCTGCAAATGTTGGTTCCAGCTAAGTTTGGAGTCTAAAATCACTCCAAAATACTTAACCTCTCCCAGCATTTTAAGTTCCTTCCCTTGAAGTGTGAGAGGTCCTAAGTCCTCTGTTTTCCTTCCATTGGTAAATGGAACTTCGGCTGTTTTGTGAGGGCTAATATTTACACCGTCTTTTACAGCCCATTTAACCATCAAATTCAGGGCACCTTGCATAAGCTCCGTGACGGTGTGTGCAAGTTTACCTTGGACTATGATAACAATGTCGTCAGCATAGCCAAATGTACTAAAGCCTAGGTCATTGGTAGCAACCAAAAACCTATCAACAACTAGTTTCCACAAAAGGGGAGACAAAACTCCACCCCGTGGACATCCTCCTACAACTTTAGCAGTGAAACTGCTGCCCATGAGGGAAGTGTGTACGAGTCTGCTCTCAAGCATGGACCTGACCCACCTGCAACAGGTTTCCTCAAGTCCGCGCTCTCTTGCAGCCGTAGTTATTGCATTAAAAGATGTGTTGTCGAATGCCCCCTCAACATCCAGGAAGGCACCCAACGCAGTCTCTTTGTGACTCAAGGACTTTTCCCGTCTATGTACAACGTGGAAGAGTGCTGTTTCTGTAGACATACCTGCCCTGTAGGCAAACTGGTTCTGGTGAAGTGGTTTTTCAACCAGGACATCTCCCCTGATATATCTATCAAGTAATTTCTCAAGTGTCTTGAGTATAAATGACATGAGGCTGATGGCCCTTAGGGACTTCGCCTGGGACAGAGGTTTCCCAGGTTTAGGTATAAATACCACCGTGATGTGCCTCCAGCTCATAGGAATATAACCTAAGACCAGACTCCAGACTGGCTCTTAGTTACATCAGAATTTTCCCGCAAGAATTTCAAAACCCTGCTGTAGCATGATGAGCATTATTGCATCAATGCCTGGGGATTTATAAGGTTGAAATTAGAAAACAGCCCGTTTCAGTTTACCATAACTTGTGACCCTTCTGGAAATCACCCAGTCGTCCCTGGATCCATTCCATTTCGGAGACTCCAGTTCAAGACCGTGCCAGTCTCCAGAAGGTTCCAAAATTATTTCTGAACCAGGGAAGTGGACCCGGAGTAACTCCTCCAGGGTCTACTTCTCTATTTTGGTATATTCTCCGGTCTCAAGCTGGAGAGAACTAACTGCACTCTGCCCATCCTTTGAAAGAATGCTCTGGAGTCTGGCACATTCTGGAGCCTTCTCAATCTCCTCAGTGTCTTCTCCAGGATCCTCTATTGGCCTGTCTGAGAGCCTTATTATAATCAGTTAAAGTTCTTTTATAGTCAGTCCAATTCTCTGACTTCTTTGCCTCATTAAATAACCTGCGAACTTTCCTTCTTCTCTCCACAAGGTCTTGATTCCACCAGGATGTATTGCTGTTGTTCCGCCTCACGATAGAAGGACAATATTCATTATATGCAAAAACATTAGCATCCTGAAACTGCCTTGCAGCGGTTTCTAGAAAAAGACGATACAATTTTTGGACTAGAGTACCAGAGCCATAGCCGCAGGTAGGGTCTAATTATAGCGCAGCCAGACGCCGGTGACTTGTAACAAGACAGCCAATGTACGTATGAACTAATATTGAGTAGCGTTTGCGTAACCATTTTTGCCGTGGAAAAGAAATAGACGCTAAATATTATAAGCGTGTGTTCTTGCACCTTCCGTGCGCCGTTTTATAGCGTAATCCGTGGCCTGTCTGGCTCTACCATATTTTTCGACATTTTCTCATAAAAGTCACGATTTTCGGAAAAAACTAATGAACATAAAAAGTGTGTTTTGATTTTCTGTACAACTTTATCTGACATATTTGTCATTCTAAGAAGAAATCAGTATTCAGTGAGATATTATCGTAAATTTACATAGGTATTCGTGTAAAGTGCCAGTTATCGTCGCCAGATTGTAATGAAACTTGAATTTTCGGAACAAACTTTCGAAAAATCATCAAATTTCACGAACATTCGCCCAGGGAGAGCCGGTTTGTTCCATGCGGAATATCAAACACGGCCGGACGGACAGACGTGACGAACCTATTTGTCGCTTTTCTTAATTCTGCAAACGCGCCTAAGAACTGTATCCAAATGTATGACAGCATAGCATAGAGCAGAGCTTGTGACTACAAAATGAGTTTACTTTTGACTTACCGCTAAAAGTGGCATTTCCTTGCAGAGATTTACTATCTCCTGCGTTCCTATGACGTTGGTCTGCAACGCTACTTTTAGATTCTCGTTGAATCGTATTGTTGCCGCCGCATGGAAAACAATGGATACTTCTTGGCAGAGCTCCTGTCTATTTTGCGGAGATAATCCGAGGCCTGTCTCTATAAGGTCGCCTTGTATCAAGGAAACCTTACGTTTGATGGAATTCATGTCCTTTTTCACATCTTCAAACAACTGAGACAAAATTAAATAAATTATTAATCGAAGGACAAAGAAGGTGGTAAAATGCAGTTTAAATATGTTACATACAAAATTTAGTCCACCAAGAAATTGCGATTGGACTAAATTCTGGTAGTTCTTGCTACAGTTCACTCAAAATCCTTTCGCTTTCCATTTATTATCGAGAAACACAATGATTAAAATAAAGATAATTGCGAATGTCCGTGTTTTATTTTATCGACGCAAAATTGGGCCTGTCTTAAGGGAGGACCCAGGATCTTCGAGAGCGGACTGCTGAAGAGAATATTTGTCCTAAGGAAGACTCGAAAATACTGAAAACGAAGTGTGTATGAATAGTTACGATGCTGTGAAATTAAATCCCTGGATTTCTAATGTTCATCTAACTTATTCTAGGTAAGGATTCTTTTAAATGTAGCCATTGTAATGAATATGGTTGAACTCTCCTCCAAAACAAATGTCATTTGCTTATTATGGACTGTAATAGCGACATCTGTTCAGGTATATAGAAAGGAGAGGTACGATTTCAGATATTGGATGAAATGAATGCAGTTGAAAGGGGTTAAAACAGTTTATCCTTTCGCATGTTGCGAAACTGCTCATTGCAATCTACGTGTTTGATATTTGCAGATTACAATAAAAGTCATCACGCAGCTTTTAATTTTGTTTTTTTTCAGACCTGTTTAGTGAAATATTAATCAAGGTTTATCCTGTTTCTGAGAAGTGGCTATCACACACAGATTAGTTTGGACAATATACCACAAACCAAACGACTACATAGGCTGTGATGATTTCTTATGCCAATATTGTTAACTTCCAGAAATTCTTCTTAGATTTATGACAGTAGACTTCTGGTTGAAGCTGATAAAATTGAGGCGAATTTTATACTACGCAACGTGACAAGGAACAGATTTGTAAAACATGGACTATGTTTTCCTGTAATACTTTCGCAGACGTAAGAATAATCATTACTTTTAGTACTGTTTGTAAATTTCGTGGACACAGGGGAATTGTTATAACCTGAAAGAACTGGGAATATTTCATGATAAAGTCTGATCTCCTTATTTTTATCTGTTAGTTGGAAGAAAAATATGTCCACCATGCAGACAGTTGACTTGTTCCATTCTTCAGTTGACCAACTGAATTAAATGCTGGAATTAATTGTAGTTAAGGTAGACACTCCTCGTGTCTCTCATCATGGTTAAATTGTGTCAACATTTAAAGAATATGACTGTGTCAAATCCGAGCATTTATAAATCAGCGATTTTATGAGGGCCATTGAAAATCAGTCGTGTACTGTGACGCTAGTATGAATCAGTGTATACCAAAAAACTTTAAAATTGTGCTTATATCAAATAATTTAATTATCCAGTTCTGCCTCCCTTCAGCTGATTGGAAAATCGGCACCAATGAAGGAAACCAATCGATGTCAGTACTTGTATGCGCTTTTTAACGAATTCTGTACAGCGTGAAAATCGTGTCTCTCCCTCTGCAGGTTTCTTCTCCGACTACTTAACAAATGGAGGCACGCTGTGGCGGGGTTGGTTGAGGCACTGTCCTACAAGCGTGAAGGTCGCGGGTTCGATTCCCAATGGCGTTATTGGAATTTTTCATTTTCCGGTCTCACTCTGGCCCTGGGGTCAACTCAGCCTCTAATAGAAATTAGTACCAGGAATATTTCCTGCGGGTTAAAGGCGGCTGACAAACTTACCACCTTCATGTGCCGATTGTCTTGCAATCTGGGAGCCTCAATCTAATCGACCCTCAGGGCCGCTAGAGGCCTGTACAGGGATTGCTACTAGAGATGGCATAATACAGTAGAGGTGCCTATTATAATTTAATTAACGAAAGGCAAACTAATTTGTATATTTCTCAGCACAGTGCCATAGCTGTTCTGTTTTTCGGCTGTATGTCTGAATTAAATTAAATCAAAATAGAATTATTTCAAGTTACAAATAAAGCGTTTGGAATATGTGTACATGTTAATTCAGTACAACGTTACGTTCAGAACCAGAGCAGACACGTGTTAATTTTTAAATATATACCGCATTTTCCTCGCGTAACTTGATTCTTTTATCTGTGATGAGTATTGCAGTAAACGTTTCACACACGTGTATTTCAGGCACTCAAGCGCATCCAGTCAACATGCGCAGACTGTCTGCTATGCAAGTAACACGCTAGTTCTTTAGCCGTTATTAGCTGCGAACGTAATTTTTCTTACCGGATCATCTAACAGCTTTGTAAAACGGGTCGAAATATCTTCATCTTGCTTCTGCCTTATGAGGAGGTAGATATTACTGAGATCGGCACATGATCGGAGAAGCTTCTCCAGTAGTGTTTTGCCGCAGAATCCTGTGGCTCCCGTTATTAGCACTGACCGACCTTTGTAAAATTCTTGGATAGGTGTCAGCTCCATATTTTATCAAGTCCGTTGAAGATGATAGTGATGATCTTTCGTTTATGTCATCTGAAATATAGAGAGTTTATGTTAACTGTTCTGCGGCTAGAGAGTATATAAAAATGCACAGACATTTTGTGTTAAGTGTATGATGTGGCTGAAGAAAGTGCATTCAGCTGGTATAAACCTTTTTTATTAGCTAGATGCTTGTTTGCAGAAAGTAGGTCTCAGTTTCCCAGGTGTTTTATGTTTGCTATATGCTATGGATGAATATATTACATACAAGAAATATGGACATTTTATGCCAATTCGGAAAAGTGATTGAAGAAAAGACACAGAAGAGGTATAACTATTTTATTTAAGTTATTACAATGGCTGAACAAGATACGCCCAAGTGATGTAAACGTTTTATCTTTACCTGATGCTGTAGCTGATGAAAGTACACGTAAGACGTATTAATATTTTTTGTTGACTCTGTGCTGCTTCTCAACAAAATACACCCACGATATTAAAATGTTTATGTTAACCATGTGCTGTGGCTAGAGAAAGTACACCAAACACATTTAAACACTTTTGTGTTAACCCTGTGATGTAGATGAAAAAATACATCAAACACATATAAATATTTTGTGTTAACTCTGTGCTGCTTCTGAACAAAATACACCCACGATATTAAAATGTTTATGTTAACCATGTGCTGTGGCTACAGAAAGTACACCAAACACATTTAAACACTTTTGTGTTAACCCTGTGATGTAGATGAAAAAATACATCAAACACATATAAATTTTTTATGTTAACTCTGTGCTGTGGCTGGAGAAAATACACCTACCGCGCATAAACGTTTTACTTTAACCCTGTGCTGTAGGTGAAGAAAGTACACTCCACACTATATACATTTATGTTAATCCCGGGCGGTGGTTGAAGAAAGTACGCCCAACACATACAAATATTTTATGTTAACTATGTGCTGTGGCTCGAGAAAATACACCCAGTATATTAAATTTTTATTAGCCACGTGCTGTCAGTGCTGGAAGTACACTCAAGGCAAATATTTTATGTTGACTGTGTTCAGTGCCTGAAGAAAATACACACGAGATATGTATAAACATTTTATTTTACTTCTGTGCTGTGACTGAAAAAAATACACCAAGATGTATACCAAGCTAACCCTGTACGATTTCTGAAGAAAGTAAAAGCGAATGATGCACACACTTTGTGTTAACTTTGTGCTGTGGCTGTAGAAAAAACACCGCAAGGATTATTACTTCACGTGTAAGAATTTGTAACTAGTTTGCTAGTCGCATTTTGTCGAAACTGTCGAGCTTCTGAGTGCTTCACTCAGTTGTCGGTAACGGTATGTAGTTGATTTATCGGCGGTACATATTTCCTGTGACACATAACGATGAGAAAAGCCGATACTCCTGCAAACATTAATATCTGTCGTGTATTTTTTTGGACTTCCCTACCTGTGTAAGGACGCTATCAGTTCTCGGACTATACAGAATGAACAAAAGTCGCGCACAAGCACTCCCTAGTGTGATTACTTGTCAAAAGATAAGTTGAAAATTGTGTACAACATATGTTCTGAGGTATTTAGGTTTAGAGATAGACGTCATCATAAAATGGCTCCAGGTATGAAGTAATCCAACCGTGGGCGCCTCGTAGTTACTTTGTGTCTTCCAAGTGACCTTCGTCCATTTCAAGGCAGACGGCAGTGTGCCGCCCGTCATTTTTTCAAACGCACGTTAAAAAGTTAGCTTGACCGCCGTCACACCTGCCTGACTTCTTGTCGCAAGGTTTTCAATATCCCTGGTAGGGGCTTTCTACACATACTCCTTCATGTGTCCTCACATAAGAAAGTGTATCGGACTTCGATCCGGCGGCCGAGGAGGCCGTGCAATCAGTTATTCACTTCTAATCGAACTTCCTAGATATGTCGCTTTCAAACGCTACCGGACCTCGTCCCATAATGTGCTGGAGACCCTTCATGCTGAAACCACGAACTCTTCCACACAGCTAGAGGTGGTTCTTCAAGCAGCCCCAGTGAAACAGTTCCAGAAAATCCAGATGTCGAGCAGGCAACATGTATGTTAGGACACAGAGGCCCACGAGAGTGTCCCGACGAAATTAGCCCAAATGTGACGTTGAGGGGAATTGATATCCACGCCTGACGATAGCAGACGATATCCTGTGCCCAGGTGTGAGTGTCGTGGATGTTGAACACACAATGACGCACGAAACGTGCCTCTTCTGTCCACAGAGTACTTGGTATGAAGAGCTCATCCGCAGCGTGGTTAATGTAGTCTTTGCCAAAATTGGGTCCGTGGAGGAATATTTTCAGGAAACATATGTGCCCACAGCGAGCAGTGGCATGAATGTAATTTATCGTCATGCAGTACATGGGAGAACTTCGTTTGGGTTAGTCCCATTTCTCTCATAGATAACGCGCGAGCTTTTCCATACCTGTCCTTCCACACCTACAATTATGGCCTTTCACTGGCTGGCGTCCGTAGGGTTACTGTTATAGTTGTCAGTAGGGACTTTATGGGGCCTGCATTCGAAGGTGCCTTGGGTGTTACCTTCCTCTTTCACAAAGACGCTGTTTCTGCCGTTGAAACACAGCTTCTGGATAACGTCGACCACGATAACCTAGCACGTAATTTCGTGCATCAATTCCAGCCCGAATATTACAATCACCGTGGGTTAGGAACGTGTCGCGGGATTCGTCATATGTGCATTCCATGATCATTCGATTAGAACTGAGCGTGTGAGCGCTGTGTATTGACTGCTGCTAAATACGCGCTTTATCGTCGTGGCAAGTAACATTGTTGACAATTGTTGTAGTCCATTATACGGTGACGTGTGTCTCAGGATATATGTTGTGACTGTTTCGACTTATTTTTAACAAGGAATCACACCACGGAATTTGTGCTGGAATTTCTTTTCACTCTGTATGTCCCCGATGCTTATTAATAATAACGAATTGGGAAGTCTGTGGAACTAAGCCTTTGTCCAGCTGGAGGTAATAACCTGGAATTTGGCTGATGAAAGCCATGCAAGTCGTCAGTCAGGATAGTTGGTGTCTGGCCGTGTTCCGAACTGGGCAAGTCCCGAATCCAAGTCAGAAACGCTGCCGTTTCCATCGATTTGTTCGTAATTCTCATTTGAAGTTGCATTCCTCTCTATCCTGTGCTGAACTCAATGAGAAACGTGAATATAGTAATTTGTTTGAGTTATTTTTGCGCTAAGTACAAAGAAACGCTTGCTGAGTTAGTAGGGTGTGTTCGTCGAAAGTTTTAACTTTGTTGGCACTAAAAATTGTCTAATGACTCAGTCAGTACTGATCATTCTCCAAATAAAACCGTGTTATTTTTAAGGCTACTTCCATTGTCACAGATCACACAGGTGTACGAAAACAATTTTTGAAACGTAATGTCTGTGTGACATGTGACAATGGATATAGTCCTTAAACATATTAGTGACATCTCGCATGTGACACCACTGTCAAATAATTTTAGTGTGCCGTTTTATTTTTTCCGAAAACATTCCTCTCGCCCTGCATGTTCAGGTAGTCTTTTCCAATTTCAGGGATATGCTTTTTTGTAGAAGCTATTTTAGATATAAAATTATCTCCAAAGCACTTAGAAATAATAATAATAATAATAATAATAATAATAATTTCCCTTTCTACTTTTCTTTCTCCTTTGTGTTTTTTGATTATGCTGTTTTAATGGAGGCCGTAGTGTCCGCAGAGCGTAAAATTTCTGGCGCGTTCGCTCTCTTAATGTGCCGACATATCAAGTTGTTAGTAACGTTGAGAAAGAGATGGAAATGCGAGGAGTGTTTTCGTTGATACTTTTAAGCCTGCACAACGCACGAGAAGTTATTTTCTTATCTTAGTAACAGCTCTGTGGTAAATCTGGAAGCAGTCACGACTTTCTCTTGTTTTTGGTTTGGATAGTATTATGTATCATCATCATCATCATCATGACGCTGTCATGGATTTGGGCGACTTGTTGACCCGTTCCGGTGTCACTCATCGAGAAGTCTCTTGAATGGTCTTCCCGGGGTTCCCCCGCCTTTTGGTGTGCAGTTTTTGAGTATACTGGGTAAACTGTTACGGGGCATTCTATTTACATGATGTATCCAATTTATCTTGTATTCATGTATTTTGTCCAAAACTGAGGTTATATTGAATTCCTTTGCAGTCTCTGTATTTGTCTTGTGATCTGCCCAGTGTATCCTGCTTTTCTTCTCATGTATTTCATCTCTGCTGCTGTTATTCTTCTTGCATCTCTTGTTTTAATGGTCCAGTTTTTACTGTCCTATATCAAAGCTGGGAGGGCTAGTTAGTGTATTGTATAATTTTATTCTTATATTACTTATCATGCGGCACAATATTGTGTTAGATCATCAATTGTTTAATTGTTTCGCTATGCTCAGTCTTCAGTACTGATATCTTGTGTTTTGTGATACATTTCAGTTGAAAGTATCAGGTTTTTTCCAATCGACGCAACAATATTTATTGCATAATATGTAATTTTTATGGTTAACCTTAGCTGCAAGAATGTTGTAACAAAATATGGATTACTTCTGTAATATATTTAATAAGTTTTAAATCTTGGTGTAGAATTCCCTGAGGGTGGCGTAAATGACGCGGAAATATGTAGGACAGATATAACTTAATACTGTATCTGTATATCATAGGTGCATTTTTTGGTGTGATGAATGAACAATTTAACGTCCCTGATATACTTTGGGCAGCCGAAATAGAGTCAGTATAGCGGTATAGTCGGTCCGTGTAGTCGGTATAGCAAATTGCTACGGGCTGGAGATTTCGAGCTTGAAAGTCCGTGGGGACAAAAAATTTTCCGTCCACCACACCCGTCCAGACCGGCCCTGGGGCCCAACCTGTCTCCCGTACAAAGGGTAGCAGGGCCTTTTCTGCAGCGACCTCGTAAAGCTGACCACTCACTCTACCTAGCGACGGGGTTAAGAATGGGTAGAGCTATTCCTCCACTCACGCTGCGTGTCTGCGTAGCATGTTAGGGGGTGACATTTAGCTTACACTCTGTTGAATTGTTTATACACATTTATTAAAGCACTTATAGCCTAATGCAGTTCTATTCCAGCCATTAACAAGATCGGGTATAATATACTCGATTTTACTTTAAGGGACATTTCGGGATCTACATGAACTCGTTCCTCCCGTATATCTTTGAGCCATTTAACAAATTTTAATGACTTCACATGAGAACTGATTTGTTTACTCACCTTTATTCTTCTGAGTGTCTGTATTCATAAATGTTTAAGTATGCTTTCCTGTTTGTGCTTATCACGTTAAGTTTTAAGCTCGGAGAAAATTGTCTTTTATATGAGCTATAGAAACGTATAAATACACGTTATTACCGCTCACGTAACGTCTGCATAACGGTTACCTACTGAGTCAGGCATTAACAACAATACCTGTTAAGCCTATGTGCGTTATACAAAGCTTTGTACAAAGCTCAGCTCTGACCTTAACCTGTAGTGCGAAACGGACGTTAGGAATAATGGAAATGCAACTCTAAGCCATACCATGGGTCAAATTGACCCTTCTTCTTGTCACCTGTATGATTTTGCGTACGGTGCGTAGCGGATACAATTTTAAGACGCTTGTTAGAGAGAGTGAGAGGGAGAGAGAGAGAGAGAGACGGGGAGGGCGGCTTGAGACAAGTTTAGAGAATATTCCCCAGGGAGAATACGACCAAGATGAGTGTACTACAGTCACCGCTGCCATGGTGCCGGTACTGATTGCTCCAGAAATAACTCGCTCACTCTCTTTCCTTATTCATTTCCCCAGCGCCATAATTTAGTCCTCTGCCGGGGGCTTTCTAAGACTGTTTTGGCCTGCAGCGTTTGCCTTTCCGTCCTGCCGTTAGGTGGTTCAACTGTAGAGAGCAACAGTAAGCCTAATTAACGCATAATTTCTTTGGATATCTCAGGCGGAAGTGATTTAATCTGTTGTGGCTTTTTCGATCCAGACAGTATTATTGAAAGTTGTTATGCAGGGAGAAATGGCGAGGAAGATACAAACTTGCGAAGTGTGTGTTTTGAGGGGGTGGGTGCGCTGAAGAGATCGGCGTTTCTGCAGTGTTATCCCACTTCGACGCTGCTGCAGTCGTGGGGAGGCGGTGGGGCAGGAAGAATAAGCGTCGGCAGGACATCGATCCCCCTCCCGAACGTTTGCATTCGCTTGACGAATTCTCGAACTCAGTATAAATTTAAAATATAAAAATATCATACGCAGTGCGGGAAGTAAGAGTCACAAATCGTGACGTAAGATGTCGGATATTCCGTGAATCAAGATGCCGTTAATTGCGACGAAATTAAACAGTGATTGTTCCTAGACTTTTTATCGAGTTCAATTTTTATAGAAGAAATTTCTTCACAGAAGTAGAGCATTCTCAGCTATAACGGATGGCTGACAGCGAAGGAGGATCCGAGCAAGATGATGTTTCATTTCTTCGAACCGTAAGCTGCATTTTTATTTGGATTTCTTTCCTTCAAAGTTTGAGTCGCAGGGTGCTGTGGACATACACATAACCAAGCATGAACAAGGCATGTTATTTCCACTTTTATTTACTTTCTCTTAAATTTAAATAGGAAAAAAAACTAATTCACTTCTCTTTCTACACATTCTTTCCAATACTGTAAAACATATGAACGAATATTTATGAGAACTGCGCTCTTGTGGGGTATTACGCAGCGTCGAATGGCAATCCTTTACCAACGTTACGGGGCAACTGTAAAGAATTGCCATTCGACGCTGCGTAATACCCCACAAGAGCGCAGTTCTCATCCACATCGCGGCGGAAGCCTGAAATCACGAACGAATATTTAGTTTGCTATTTTTACTGGCTACTAAATCTGTAAAGTACCGGTTTAGAAAGGGCCATGTTGCAAATATATATGGTTGGTGAATGTGGACCCCTGTGTTTTTAATTTGCGTGAATCTTATTCTTTAATAGTTGTAATGTTTTATTTGTCATAATAATGATTTTTGATATGTCAGCAGCTATTGAATAGTAGTGGTAAATTGCTTCACTATACAGACATTTGGAAGTTATACTGAAATTAGTCAAACGACTGAAAGGTCCACTTTAGCTGCACTGGCTTGTTAAAGTGCACCCTTGTTCCACTTAACTCTTTTTAATTTGCGTGAATCTTGTTCTTTAATAGTTGTAATGTTTTATTTGTCATAATAATGATTTTTGATATGTCAGCTATTGAATAGTAGTGGTAAATTGCTTCACTATACAGACATTTGGAAGTTATACTGAAATTAGTCAAACGACTGAAAGGTCCACTTTAGCTGCACTGGCTTGTTAAAGTGCACCCCTGTTCCACTTAACTCTTCTTTGGCCGTGATAAAACTAATCGCTTATATCATGTATTCAAACTTGTTTATTATAGCAATGAAGTACGTTATAGAAACAATATGAGCATTAACAAAAGAGTCTCAACTTAAAATACGAAAATCAAACGGATGTAGATTGCAAGTAGACCAACTTGTTTAATTTAAATTGTTTAACATGGCTGGATTTTCGTAACTGTGAACTGAGTTTACTGTGCAGTGTATTCGGTTTTGATTATAATTGTGTTTTTCAAACTGTGCTTGAAGAATGTCATAGAAACCGATCACGGCATGTCTGTTGAAACCACGTGCTCTGGCCACTGTTTTCCTGTTGCAGATCGAATTGAAATTATGTTCTTATGGCGGTTCAAAAAACTATTCAACCAGTCGTTCCAGCACATCCTCTCAGTTCAGAAAGACTCTTCTTCAAATTATTATTCTTAACTAGTGCGAAAGCCACCATTCTGACGTCTTGCCGTGTGAGGCCAAAATATTTCTCTTTCGTCATCAGTAGGTATTCTATTAACTCCTGTTCCATATCTCTGGAGAAAACAGGCCTCCTCCCTAGTTTTGTAAGAACAGCTTCTTCTGGGGGTTTGCCCTTCATGTTGACATACGGCCTAAACGATGTCTTGGGAACATTAAACAATTTTTGAGCCTTCTTTAAACGCATTTGCTTTATTCTGACATCACCTCTAGCCCGAACCGTTTTATCCTGATCCCAAAATTTCAACCGTTGCTTTTCTGACATTGACAAAAAATGAAACTAGAACACATTGTTGAATGTTTGTGACATGCAAATGATAAATTAGCTATAACCGACAACATTCAGCCATTTGCCTGTCATGAAAAGTTTCATTAATATTAAACTACTCCTGAAGTTGTCACAAATTTTATGGCCTGAGCTAAAAGTCTGAACATGGGGGGATCCAAATCGTCTGCTATGACTTTAGGACACCTGCGTCGATGAAGAAGTAATGAAACATTTGTAAGTTTAGGAGGAAAAGCAACTGAGCTTGTAAAGTGGCGCCTGGGCAAGTGTATGGGATCCGCAGTAGCGGACGCTGGTTTTTAATACTCTTCCCTCCATGGCTGCCATGTTTATACTGCAAAATCAAAGCTAATCGCATTTTTAGAGTCTAGTATCTACTACTATTGATACTCATTCAAGCGGTTGCATAGACTTCAGATTTCATAACAGAATAGCCAATGATTAAGGTCCCCTTACTTTCTACTCTAATTTTCCCAACTAGTCTGATTGGTCCTATGTAAATTTAGCAGTTCCCTAATAGGTCAAAACTTTAAAACCTTGTATTCTAACAACCCATTGATTCCTAATGACTGATGCAATACCCCTTAACGTAATGTATGTAAACCCCGTACAAGCGTCGTCTACCAGACAATTTTAATGTGCTACCCTTACTAACACGGTAACCACATCTCGAAAAAGTATCAGACCCTCAAATTTTGACTCTCCTAGCAAACTCCGAAACCCCATTAAATCCGACATTGAAAAATATGTGAGAAACTAAAGTCTCGTTTGTACTAGCATACGGCATGTTCTATCCTATGCTAACCTCTACTTCTCTCACTTTTCAACTGTCTGTTTATCCTGTTCCACACAGTACTCTACCTCACTGTCAGCTCTGTAAACTATAATCCCCCCTGCTAAGATATTGACCTACTGTCTTAACTACCAGATGCTACTGCTTTCCCTCCTAACGCCCACATCCTCTATCCCTAAATTTCAAAAATTAATGTGGTTCTTCTAAATAAAACAGTTGATACTTGCCAACGGTTATAGCGTGTAACAGGGCCGAAACTACTTGTCATACACCATCTTTGTCGGGCCATTTTCATTTTACTTGTAATTTGTTTGGATTATTTTAAATGCCAATTTACCTAAGACCTTTGGGTTTTGATGAAAACTTGACATAGGGCTTTCATGTTATACAAATGTTAGCATTTATGCCTTTAATTCTCATCAGTTACTTTTAAGGTTAGCTTTACGGGAGGTCTTTAATGAACCTCTGTCCTGCGTGTACCTTTTAATCCTTGTCACGTTTTAATAGAACTTTTTATTGTATATGGCATTTTTGGACTCACGTTATTATTATGTTCAAAATTTATTCGGCTTAATTATTTCAAAGTTAATTTTATTTCAGGGAGTGATTGAAACTCTACCCATGTATTTGCATACATGTTATGGCAATTTATGTAACGGCTGTTATGTTGTAAGAATATTACTATGCGTGAGTTCAGAAGCCCATTTTGGACGATCTTCTAAGCAATGAGGCAAAAAAAAAAAGCAGAAATAGAATGCATTGGCATTTTCAAGGTGTGTGCTTCTTACGCAATATGTGCTTGTAACGCAAGAATATCTAGGTCACCAGTAAGAAAGAGGCTACAGACTCATGCTATCGCTGTACCATAAATTCTTGGCCACTCGATTTAAAATCGCACTGAATATACCTAAGCTGCATGAAGATTGTATGCGTAGAAGAGACGTGTCGTTCTAGTTACGTCCAAACGCTCATTTTACCATTTTTCTTGTCATTACTGCGTGCACTTTAGTCACAATAAACAGGCGGTATGCGCGAACAACATTAACATAGCGGGAGGACGTGACAAAATTTGTGTGTCCTAGAAGCCCGAACCCCTTTTATTTGTGCCCATTCTTTATTTCTTAACATGATCGAGGCCTGTCAGCGATCTGTCCAGCCTGGAGGACCACCCTTCTTCGGCTATTCATGGCTGATTACTCATTGTATACTTAAAGCTGCCTGCGAGTGAAATTAAGTAAAGTAGTTAAAAATATGAAGAATTTACTTTAATATCAAATTCAGCATGGTTGCAAGTGGTTCTACATGTGACGTCTGTTATATTACAACAGAATGACGGCTGAACGATGAATAAATGAACTCAGTTTATTTGAGGGCAACTGAAAAAGCTTTCGCAGTTGTCAGTAAGGATAGCAAAGGAATGTCTTTCCTAGGAGGGCAATAAACCTTGTGTCATCCGTAGCTGATATAAGGCTGGAATACGTACGTATTGGCAGTGGATTAGTAAAAATAACTTTATGACAGAGTTTAGGTTGGCTTTGGTGAACAGCAAGCAAAATTTTGGAAACAAGGGATCAACTGCGTATTGGAGCTCAACCAGAGTAAGAAGCAAATACGCAATAAAAATAATATATTACCATAATTTTAAATATATGGAGAATTTTATGAGTGTCTTGAAACCCACATAATCATTCTCGCATGTGTTCTGCCACCTGGTGAGAAAAATATTAAACCATTACAAATCAACAATAAAGAGACCAACAGTGTGCACATACACATATGTAGCCTAGTTTGTTCGCTGTTTATGGTTTAGTCATGAGGCGCGTGACTAACGGAGGTGTTTAGAATTAAGTATACTAATTTTTAATGGTGACACAATGATCCACATTGATCTGAAAATGACGTACGTGAGAGATCTCTTAGACAAAGTATGCCTAAGTTCAACGTAAACATTATTACAGAATAATGGGATGATTGAAACTTGCGGTCTGCAGCGCGCTGCTTGAAGCGTCACTAGTATGATTACAATTATTATTATTGTTCATCATCTGTATAGGGGTATTTACAGTTACATATATGGAAGAAACCATGTCTGTAGGGCATATAATATTACAAATACTATGTGGTTACATTGTATAGTATGGTACGGTACAAGAAATGTTCTGTACCGTGATAAACATTTTGTACTTCTGCATTAGTATTTTTCGAAGTATGTGCGCAGTGCCCACTATCGCTGTTTCGTGTAGTTCTGATGTCGTGCTCTCCACGTATGTTGTTCGGATATTTTCTGAATTTTTTGAGATGGTTCCAGTCGCCATTCTTATTTCTGGTATCACTTTTGTTTTTACTTTCCAAATACGCTGTACTGCTTTATATTTTAACATCTTTTCGGTTTCTTTCTTGATCACGTTTCTACCTTATGGAATTGCAGCGTCTAGTAACAGAAATGTTCCTTTCTTATTACCACGGATTTTTATGTCAGGTTTATTGTTACGGTTTGTAACGCTCCTTTTTACTGGTTGATTACATCATATGGTTACCTTACTTTCAGGACTTACTTCCACTCGCTTTGGTACATGGTCATAACAGTGTTCCTTGTCTAGTTTTACCCCTATTATTATTATTATTATTATTATTTTATTGCATTATCCCCTTTATGCAGGGTATTCACACTTATATACCTGAAACAAACCATGTTTCTACGGTACACAGTGTCGCAGCTATTCCGCGCTTACTGTTCATGGTGCATATAACGCTGTCTTCAATATTAAACTCTTCTGTGCTTCTACATTAGCACTTTCCGCAGTATGTGTGCTGTGCCCAATATAGCTGTTTTCTGCAGTTCCTTGATATCGTGTTTTCCCGGTGTGCTGCTCAAGTATTTTCTAAAGGATTTTGAAATGATTCCAGTTGCTCTTATTATTACTGGCGTCACTTTTGTTTTTACATTCCAAACGCGCTTTATTTCTATTATAAGGTCTTTATATTCTAAAATCTTCTCGGCTTCTTCGTTTATCACTTTTGTCTCCTGGGTTATCATCATAATTATCATCATCGTCATCATCTTGATCATCATTTCGAATTTCTACTGGAGTAACCTGGTGTTGTTAGTGATTTTACGCGTGTGTGCGTAAACCTACAATTATGGATGTGCTTACAAGCTTGAGGTAATTTGTAACATTGTAGAATGCCATTTAACATCTTTTATCCGGTTATATGCTGAATTTAGTGAAGTTCCTTGCGAGTTAAATTTTAAAATAAGGCACATTTTTCTTCCATTTACCAAATGCATTTAACAGATTTCGCTGACATTTCGTGTGGAACGTCTGCATCAAGCGGCGGCTTGTGTGTCGGTTCGTATTGATTACTTATTTATTCCCACAGCACATAAACACGTTTATGCGGCATCAGTATTACATCATATTACTTCTCCCGTCGTTCTCCTTCGAATATCCCTCGTCTTCTTCAGGCCTATGCGTAAAGAATACCGTTGCTGCCGGTGCAGCAGAGCGTAGCAGCGCCTCGGAAGGTATAAACGAAGGGCGTTCGTATGATCATCTGTCTTTGTGCGAAGTTTGAATCCCGCAAGGAATGTTACAGAGGGAGACATGAAAGCCCACATACTGCATGTGGCCTACTATATTAAGCCTGTTAAATGTCACAGAATCGTGGTTTAACAAAACAAATATATCTACATTTTTTAGCTAAATATTCTCGTATAAAATAATCGAAGACATGAGTGCAAGAACTGAAAAATAACCAAACGTAAAATTTTGAGAAAAATGAGGAGAACATTTTACACTTATTCAAGCCTGCGCCCTATCAAGTATTTTCACACAGGTTAAAAGTATTCGTAAATGTGGATCACATTACAAATTCTCAAGCCTGTGGCTTATGTTCAAATATGAAGAAACTGGAAAAATTTAGGGTGGATATAACCAGTTCTTGCACTCAGAAGTATTTTCAAAGGCCTCAGAAAAAAATTATACCAATGGATTATTATAACTTTAATAATCATCGTGAAGTTACAGAATTTGAAAAATAAGATAAAGAGTATGTCATATGACAGTTTAAGATCATAATTTTTCCTGATCATCAGCCTTCATCATGGTATGACACATCACTTTGCATACCTGGCTTGGCTTAATCGACTGTGTGTAGTCATAAGCTTGTTTTACCGCTTCAAGTGGACAGGCGGTCCATATATATGGACCATTTTCGCGACATTATATTACTTTTTGAGTTCAAAGGCAGTACACCTTGGTATGCTTTTGGTGCGTCCAAATGAGGACCCTGTTGCTTTGTCTTTAAGAGGCAGAACTTGCTGCAAACCATATTACTCTGTTCGGTGGATACAGAGACTTCTCTTCCTTCATAAACCAGCTCTCCTGTTGTTAGTACCGGGACTGGAAAATTCACTTTCTGCCATCCTGAACAGAACTGAGTGCAAGGAGAGGATAATTCCTGTCATTATGCATCTTTTGCACTCAATAAGGAAACAAATGGATCTTCAGTGCCACCCATTGACCAAAAGAAGTGCTGACGATGCACAGTGAAAATGTTATCCGATAAAGGGCAGATGTGACAATAAATATACATCAAAAACTGATTTTTGAGAAATGTGGCCATTGAGTACAAAAACCGTTTGGTTCTTGCACTCAGGTCTTCAATTTGTCCTTAAATGTGTTTATATCATTTAGCGTTTTCGTTACGTCCTACATTTTGAAAACCGCAAACTAACTAGTCTAGTCATTTGAAAGTTCGTTTTATGTCGATATTAAGCCAGGATAAAATAGGAAGCGGCGTCAGGAGATCGAACAGGTCTTACCACACCGCCACGAAAGCCTGGAGACTCACATGGATAGAGTAGGTACCCATTGATGGTTATGATGAGAGAAAATGAGAGCCAAATACAACAGTCCTTAACAATTTATTGGGATATCAGGCTAATCATTTCTCATCCTGCCTACGTATTTCGTAAGCATAATGTTGTGGTTTGCACAGTTTTTGTTGACATGGATAATGCATGTCTTCAAGAAGTAAACGTACTTTGACATACACTGCAAATGAAGTTATTCCTTCATATTGAACCTGGTAGTTCCAGGACCGGGTCCGCTGTTTTGCCCATGTTACTTCAGAACCAAGCTGCAATTGTTCATTGCGCTTTGCTGTCCGTTGTAATTTATTTTGCTTGATAGCGCAGTCGGTTTAAAGACTAGGCTAAAGCCAGGATGACAGAGAAAGCGTGGTTTGATTCCCGGCGTGGGCAGGAGAGTGTTTGTTCTCCAAATCGTCCAGAGGGACTTTGGGGTCCACAGAATCTCGTATACAGTGGGTACACGGGTTTCTTTACACAGGGTTTAGTGACTTCCTGCCAGTCCCGAGGATAAGAATGCATAGGCCTGTACATGCACTTCCCGATATGCAGAGGTAAAACCTTATCTTTTACATTTTTACAACATCAAGAAGCTTCGTAGTGTAAGAATTATAATTAGATTTCCAGGGAGCGGAGAAAGGATTCTTTTGTTGCAGTTTATATTACTGTATTACCTTTAGGTTTCGTGCACCAAATTTCTTATTTCATTAGGTGAATCGTTGAAGTTATGTGTCTGGCAATGTAATTTCACCATCTGTGGTTAGAAAGCGGGTAGTTCAAATATAATACAACTAATTCTCTCACTCTATGGCGCACAGCCTGTAGGACTAGAATGCTTCTGGAAGAGCACAAGGGCGGGATCGATAACTTTCTGTGTCATGCAGTATAATGCGCGGCAGCACAGAAAATCAAAGAAGGCAGTAAACCGGAACCTTACATCAGAGTACAATGGTTTTTAAATCCTTCTCTGTGTTTCACATCATATTATTTGCTTGTGAACTGTATGCAAAGGCAGAGAGTTACCGAGGTTTATTCTAAGTTGTTTTCATATTTGTCAATAAAAAGTGTGACAATGTTATAACAATTCTCGGTCATTATGCGACATAAATTAGCTTCTCAAAGCATACACAGTGGGTCATGTAGTATAGTTTGTTGCTGTCCTACAAAGTCACAATGCAACAATAGTCTCTTCCTACCGTCCAGTCACGTTCTGACGGTAGCACAATGCAACAGAATTATGACTTCTAGCATCACAGAATGAAAGTGAATATGGATAAATCATTTCATGAACGAAGTTCGAAGCATGTCATACACACAATAAGGGATAATTGAAATAACGCTACCCTTTCAAGCTAGAGGAAAGGTCAGGCAATATGAATGACTCCTTATTGTTGTCGTTGCTACTTGTGAATTGCAAGATTGAGAATTCTTCGGCTTTTGGCCCTGAGAATCGTATTAACCTTGTGCTTTTGTGGCAGGTGTTTGTTCAGTGTTTATTATCGACGTTCTCAAAATTCATATTTTATAAGGCGAAATGTGAAATTATTAATAAATAACGGATTAGGATGTAGTCACGAGCCACCATACCCCATTTTGAGGGGATTTCCTGGCATTCACTTGAGGGGGAGGGGCTAAGGAAGCCAATAAAAGAGTCAGGTGGGATAATCGACTTCCGAGACAGAATTTAAATTCTGGACCTCCCGAATGCGAAGCACGAATGCTGTCAACCCGACGGCGATATCTGGTCTTTGGATGGATCAATAGGTGCTATGATACTGCTGTGGCACTTGCCTCAAGAGATGAGCAAAACATGAGAACTCACAAGGTTGTGTCTAGGTGCGTTCCGAGTGTTAATGGTAGATACCTGTACTGATTGGCTGGGAGTCCTGTTGCCGTTGAAGGAAGATCTTTATCGTGTTTGTAAGATATATATTTATACATATAATAAGATAAACAACTGATGCTTAATTAAATATATACAGCAGGCTATGAGCTGGACAGCCGACGAATCATCTGTCGATTTCCAGCAGGCAAGAGATTTTTTGCTTCGCCAAAATTTCCATTCAAGCGCGGAGCCACACCCAACATCCTCAATGGGAACCGTGGCTATATACCCGGTATAAAGTTGCCCGGCCTTGAAGCTGATCACCTCCGTGTAGTGCCAGGCTCATGAATCGGTACAGCTATACCACCACTCGCACACGTGCCTCCTTGCTGTGCAGAGGGACCGCATTACCTGTACATCTACAGTATTACAGATCCTTTGGAGATTTCACGTATTTGAATCTGTTTTAACTTCTATGCTGCAAAGCAGGGGTTAATAGTGTGCGTAACATCAGATGGTCCCTGATACATCGTCTCAAATAACATGCGTGCTGTAACTCTTTTAAAGCAGAGAGGTAACATAACATATTGGTATGTACAGTACAATGTGTTTTGTATTGAAAATTTCTGTATCTTACCTATGTAGCGTAATTATGGATTTTGTAAGGTTACTGGGATCAACAACGATTATTTCCTTACACTGCAGTAATGGACTGGTCTTTATTTGGAGAAGAATTGCTTTTCCTGCAAGGAATGAGTTTAATAATATATGGATTCTATATAAAGCGAATAGCTTACCAAGGAAACCCTTGAGGTATGTGCAGACTTCAGAGTAGGAAGACAAGTAATTCGCACAGTGACATAAACAGATGACTAGGCTAGGGAACAAACTCTGCTGCAGGGCATGATTGAGAGACTAATTGAAACTGAAATATGCTATGGAATGGAAATAAATGTGAAAAAAGCAAAGGTAATGAGAATCTCACGGCGTCCAGCCCCGATCCAGACTATGATAGGTCAAAAGCAACAGGAAAAGGTGGAATATATCAACTGTTTGGGTATTATGATAGCAAATGATGCAAGATGTACACGCGAAATTAAATTAAAGATTGCCGTGGCAAAAGCAGCATTCAAGAAGAAGAAGGCTCTTTTCCGCAGGAAAGTCCCCGGGAAAGTAGACTGCAATTTAAAGAAGAAACTAGTAAGTGCTATATTGTATGGTGCTTGCACTTGACACTTCGGAAATTAGATCAGAAATTCCTGGAAAGTTTTGAATTGTGGTGCTGGAGAAGGATGGAAAAGATCAGTCGGACCGACCGTGTGAGAAATGAAAGAGCATTGCAAAGAGTCAAGGAGGAGAGAAATATCCTACATACAATAAAAAAAAAGGAAGGCTGAGTGGATTGGTCATACCTGGCGTAGGAAGTGCCTTCTAAAACACGTTATTGAAGGAGTGAGAAGGAAGAATGGAAGTCATAGGAAGACGAGGAAGAAAACGGAAGCAGCTACCGGATAACCTCATGGAAAAGAGAGGATACTGAAAATTTTAGAGGAAGCACTGGATCGCACGCTGTGGATACCTCCCTTTGGAAGACGCTATGGACCTGTCGTTAGGCACAGTGCACTACGTGCCATGCCCACTAGCGTGTCAAAAATACACATTGCTCTTTTTGCGCAAAAAACAGACCCACACATATTGACGTCTTTTGGGGTGTTACTCTGTGTGTTGTGTGAATAGTTACCGCCTTTTCGAAGGGTGAGGGTGCCGTAATATTCTGAGGCAAGCAGACTTACACCCCGAAATCTCGCAGACTTCTTACGGTTGTAATTGTGAGTGCAGACCACATATTCGCTGGAAGAACATACGTTCGTTATTTTCAATTCATGACATGTGAAAGATTCCTCTTCGTAACGCACATGGCAGCATCTGCATTACAGATCCAGTATCTGCCCGCAACTCGTCACGACACATCACGACTTGTTACGTGCGGATGGAGCCCATATTGAAATGTGACACCCAAAAATAAATACGATATTATTTCCAAGGCGTGTGTGTACTGTATATATGTGTGTGTATATATATATGTTTGTGTATTTGTCTGTGGGCGTGTTTGTGTGCGCACACTGTCATTCCTTTGTGGAAATTCTGTGTATCACAGAAAAATACTGGTTTGAATTTGAATTCTTATGTTAAAGATTTTAAGTGTCATTTCATTCCATTTATACATATCATTTAAGAACTTACAAGGGGCACGCGGTGGCGCAGTTGGTTGAGGCACTGCGCTACAAGCTGGAAGGTCGCGGGTTCGATTCCCGATGGTGTCGTTGGAATTTTTCATTGACGTAATCTTTTCAGTCGCACTATGGCCCTGGGGTCGACTCAGCTTCTAACAGAAATGAGTGCCAGGAATATTTCCTGGGAGGTAAAGACGGCCGGTGCGTAGGGCTGACAACCTTACCACCTTCATGTGCCGACTCTAAAAATCTGGGAACCTCAACCTCCTGGAACCCTCAGGGCCTCTCCAGGCCTGTACAGGGATTGCTTTACCTTTTATTTAGGAACTTACATATAATATACAGACCTTGACGTAGTCTAAATCAAACTACCAAATGCACAAGGTTATTGTTAAGTATAAGATACACATTTTTTTACTTACCAATAGTCTTGTGCGTGCGTTGGTTTGTTTTAGACTTACGATAAAATGTACGGTACACAAAACATAAAATCTAGACCTAGCATCCTGCATTAAATTCAAGAGACTACAATGGACTGGACGTGTACAAAGACCGCCGTTGCCGACAGTGGGGCCGAAGTTTGTTTAATGTCTGAAAGGATGTATGAGGAACTGATATTAGCAGGATTGCCTACTTTGAAATTGCCAATTGAAGTATCCATTTTAGTTACCGCGTTGGGTACGGGCTCCAAAAGAATTAAAAAGCAAGTATTGCTGCATTTTTCATTGGGAACTGACGAATTTGAACAGAATTACCTGGTTTGTTCACAACTAATCGGGCCCGTTATTTTGGATGCAAATTCCTTAAGTGAATATGGAATTGTACTTGATTTTAAAGAACAAAGCTTGCACTATGAAATGGGGGGAGAGATGAGAAAGCAACCCTTTGACAGATTTCAGGAAGCGGATTCTGAAGCCTCTAATTCTGAAGTTGCTAAAAACTGTGTTGTCCGGCACACAGGCCACACATATGTGGTACCGCCGCTGAAGGACACGCTTTCTTCGCCTCTCCCCTATTTTCATTGGAGGCCGTTTCTAACGGCGAGCCTGGAGCGTGAGACCATTCAGTTTGTGCATAAGTCGTTAGGCCACCAGGGCGTCGACAAGAGTGTGGCACACTTAGCTCGTACATTTCATGTGGAAGAGAACCCTTTCCAATTTGCAGATATCCGTGAATTTTCACCGATTCGCAACCCTCAAAGTAACCTTGCAGAACTAGTTACGCGTGACATTGGCAAGTTCTGTAAGATATACTGTCATGAGAAGCCAAGGGTTTGGGCCGAGTTAATTCCCTTCATCGAGAGATGGCTGCATACCACCATCGGGGGCTGAAATGGATATGCGCCTGTGGAGATGATGTTTGGTGACCCGATGCCGTATATGTTTGAAGGAATATTATGCAAGTCCCCAGACCAGGTGCCAGCAGATGAAAGACTGGAGGATAAATTGCTTCGCGCTTATGCGAATATGAAAAAGAAAGCTATTGAAAGGCAAGGAAAAGGGAAGTTAGGCCTTAGTAAATGGGAGCAGAAATTACATGGCAAGGTACTTGTTAAGTCCCAGCCTATTTCAGCTGCTGTACAAGGTGTTACTGCAAAGTACATACCACCTTATAATGGGCCATACATCATTACCCAGATAATCCCGTCATGTTCGAGTTATCCAGCTCGGATGGGAAGATCCGAGGACAGTTCAACAAAAGAGCATCGAAACCTTTCTTGCAGGAATGTGGTACAACATGACTACACAATTCTACATGTGGCGACTTAACTGTTTGACCGTGGATGGATAAACGTCTAAGTTTGTGCGTACCTACATATGTGCATACACGTATGTTTTTTCTTTGTTAATGTGAGTTGTCTGTGAATGAAATGCTTGAATAATTTGTCCTTAAGTGATAGATATATGGGTGTTACAGTCCGACGTAACGGGAAGCAGAATGCCATGCTACGCAGATGGTTAGTTGTCTGAGAACCTAAAGGAAAATGTGGGTCACAGCGGCGGACGGGCTCTCGGGAGGAACCCTTGTAACAAAGACAGACTAAACTGACCACGCAGGCTAGGGACCCTTTGTTTGGCCCAGTAGTGACAAAGCATAGTGAATGAATGATGCACGTAGTTGCAGAGATAAATGTATTTCAATTCTATGTATTATAGTTCATACTTACTAAAAGATTGCTACAAATAGAGTAAGATAATGAACGATAGCTATAGGAATTACGAATTCTCAGTAGAGTTGCAGTTAAAAGAAAACTTGTGTAAGTGTTCATGAACAGATTTCTACAATTGTAAAAAAAAAAGAGAACGATATGAAGGTCTTGCATGTTGGAGATTGCTTAGTTAATGTATGTGTTCTGGTGTTTGTAGTCTAGGGTTAGCCTAGTCGGGTACAACGTGGCAAGATGCCGCCCTTGAATAGTTTCGAGCCTGAAAACTCTTCAAGTCACATCTTGGCGGGGGGGGGGGGGGGGCGCGGTGAATAGTAGCCGAACACTGGGGAAATATTTGTTTGTATGTGTGTGTGTCCAACCTCACCCCGAAAAAGGACCGTTTTATCCTCCGACCTTCTAGTTTCGCAACGATATGGGTAGAGGGACAGAAGGAGAGAATATGGACAGGGTATGAGGTTGGAGACAACAAGGGGGAGAGTAGAAAAACAAGGGCAATAAATACAAAGATCGGCGGAACTAACGGCAGTCGTTTGGGAGATTTAGAAAATAATTCAGGAACCCGTGTTGTAGCCGGCATGAAGTAAAGTATAACAATAACCAGGAACATATCAGTGATAAAGAAGGTGAACTCGCTTCAGCTAGTGAAAGTAGTGACTGATCAATAAAGCTGTGAAACTTGATCTGAATAATCCATTTCCCTGTCGGACTTACTGTGGGGCCTGCATCGTATGAAGGACGGTTGCCATTGACCGTATCCTTTCGTCAAATATAATACCTTTGTTAGTCTTTACTCATTTCATTGTACCGGTATTATTTTAACCAGCTGATCCTATTCTCAATGGTTCCATAAATTCAGACAATGATTAAAGGTTTTGCAGCGTAAGAATATTATCCGATAACTAACTAATTCCATGGAGCAGAGGCCTTCTTGAGAAGCTAACAGGTTCTCAGCTAGTCAAGAAATTCTCCGTATTTTATGGAACCCGGAGGTTCATTACCGCATTCACAAGAGCCCGCCACCTGTCCCTATCCTCAGGCAGCTCAATCCAGTCCATGCCACCTCCCACTTCTTGAAGATGCATTTTAATATTATCCTCCGATCTATGCCTGGGTCTCCCAAGTGGTCGCCGTCCCTCAGGTCTCCCCACCAAAATCCTATATGCACCTCTCTTTTCCCCCATACATGCTAATGCCCCGCCCATCTCATTCTTTGCGATTTGATTCGCCGAATAATATTTGGTGATGAGTACAGGTCATTAAGTTCCTCATTATGTAGTCTTCTCCACTCCCCTGTCGCCTCGTCCCTCTTAGGCCCAAATATCCTCCTCAGCACCCTATTCTCGAACACCCTCAGTCTTTGTTCCTCCCTCAGTGTGAGAGACCAAGTTTCACACCCGTACAAAACAGCAGGTAAATTTATAGTTCTGTGTACCCCAATCTTTGTGTTTTTGGATAGCAACCTGGAAGACAAAAGATTCTGCACCGAATGATAGCAAGCATTCCTCGACTTCACTCTGCTCTTAATTTCATCATGAATGGAGTTTTGATTCGTTAAGGTTGCTCCCAAATATTTGAATTCGTCCACCCTTTCAAAGGATTTATTATTTATCTTTATGTTGTGATTTTGTCCTGAATTCCGTTTTCGAGACATGACCGTGTACTTAGTTCTCTCAGCATTTACTTCTAGACCAATCTCCTTACTAGCAATCATTAAATCTTCTGCGTTTTTCTTTATACTATGCATGCTTCCGCCCAATATACCTAGTACTAACATCATCAGCATAAACCGGAAGCTGATGTATACCATTCAATTTCAAGCCCTCCTGGTTTGCCTGAACCCTCCTAATGGCATATTCTAAAGCAAAGTTGAAAAGCAATGGCGACAGAGCATCTCCTTCTTTCAAACCATTCTTATTAAGAAACTTGTCAGACAGATGTTTGCCTACCCGAACTCTGCTATAGGTTTCACTTAGACACATTTTTATTAACCTTACTAGTTTCACAGGGATAACAAACTCAATGAGAATATTATACAAGACCTCCCTCCTGACTGAATCACAGGCTTTCTTGAAGTCTATAAATAGCTGATGCACTGCCTCATTGTATTCCCATTTTTTCTCAAGTATTTGACGAATGCTGAATATACGATCAGTAGTTGACCTGTTACGTCGAAATCTACACTGATGATCCCCAATAATTTCCTCTGCATATGGAGTTAATATTGACAAAAGAATGTTGGATAGAATTTTGCATGTAGTTGAAAAAAGTGATATGCCTCGATAATTACTACAATCTGTTTTATCGCCCCTCTCATAAATAGGCAAAATGACTGACTCCTTCCATTCCTCAGGCAATTCGTCTTTATTCCAAATAGAAATAATAAGTTTATGGATCTCAGACCGAATTATCCTACCCCCTGCTTTAAACAATTCTGCTGGAATCTGATCAATACCTGGTGATCTGTGTCTTTTTAGCTTTCCAATGGCTATCTCAAACTCAAAGGCACTGGGCTCAGGCACTAGCGGCTCTGCCGTGTGTACTTCAGTCTGCCTAACATTATTAACCCCATGTACATTCAAAAGCTGGGAGAAATGATTCCTCAAACTAGGCAAAATACTGTGGGAGTCTGCAACCAGGTCACCCTTCTCATCCTTTGCTACATTAGTTCTAGGCTGGTACCCCCTCTTAAAGTCATTGATACCCCTATACAAGTCTCTGATATTCTTGTTCGTACTGTTTGTTTCAAGTTCATTAATTTTAGCTTCCAGATATTCCTTCTTTTTGTTCCTGAAATGTTTACTATGTATATTATCCGATATTTGACATTAAAATAACGAATGAAACAGTCATCCCTCGACTAAAGTCTTTCGGCACTAACGTCGTTGGCCCGCAGACCCAGTATACTAAACCAATCGCACAAATTTGTACCTACGATGCTGCAGGTGCCTTCGATTTGCTACACTCACATGGTCAGGATCTCATGCTCTAGCATCTTGCAGTTCGCAAACAAAATACCCTTTAAGAAGCTGGGGAAGCTGAGGAGTCTATCCTGAGCCTACGGAGTGGGCCATAACGGCCTTGAATTTGACGGAAGGCTTCAACTCATTGAGGCTGGCGTCAAGGTGCTTGACAACATCGATTCGAAAGAGCTGTGAGAAGCAAAAACTGGAGAATGAATCATGAAGGTGGTTCTTTGCTATGAAGAGATGTCCATGGGGAGGGGGGGCCCCGGGAAGAAAAATCTTTGTCCATCTAGACTTCACTGCTTGATTTCTTCATACAGGGTTATCTTCAGAGACTCATGTATCACGACCTATTTTGCTAGACGTTTGAGATGATGATCCAGATAACTGCCTACAGTTCAAGAGGAAGTGCCTCGTCCTTAAATTGTCATTTGTTTGTCAGATTGATTAGGTTTTGTAAATTTTTAGTATGTATTTTTCTTCTTGGTCAAAACATTGGGACCACCCTCCCAATTTTAACATTGCGTTTATTGGAAAATCTGTCTCGGTTACGTCGTTTCGAATAACGTCGCCAGTCTCGGAACCACCTGCGACGTCACCTCGGGGTGTGACTATATATATATGTTATTATGATGGATATTATTGTCTTTAATTGAAATATCCAGTTAATTTAACGGTGACATTGAAAACCAAAGTAGAAATCCTTGAGTGTTTGAGAAAACAAAAAAAACTTACAACTTTTCAGATGTATGACATGCAGCTTTTTTCTACGCTTTCTATTATGGAACTGTATTATAGCATATAAGAACCTTTTCGCGGTTCACTGGCCCATAAATCCAGTTAAGCTGCATATCATACTTATTGTTGCCCTATAGGAAATAATATAAAATTGTTCTTTTTATTGTATGAGATGCATTTACTTGTAAAATTTTGTAACCTTCTACTTTTATTTAAAAATGGAGGAGGCCTCACCCCCTAACACCTTACTTTTGTATATTTTGTATGTATGCCTGATGATGGCCTTCACGGGCCGAAACATGTAGCCTTGTAGGGATAATATTAATAAAGGGAGGTGTTGTGTTTGACTGAGAAATATAACATTGATGAACCCTGCAATTTACTCAGATTCGTCATTCGACTTTGGAAGATCAACGTAAATGCGTACGTTTTTCATGTCAGCCTCTTTTCCTCCTTAAAAACGGAAAGAGAAAGCTGTAGAGAGCAACATGCTTTCTGAAGTGTGTTTGTGTGTGTGTGTGTGTGTGTGTGTGTGTGTGTGTGTGTGTGTGTGTGTGTGTGTGTGTGACCCTACCGTTTCTATTTTTTGAACCAGTAAATCGATTTTCTCGAAACTTGGATATGTACACTACGTCATTGGACAACACTTTCTTTTACGTCCTGAAATTCTGTCAGACTTGGGAAAATATGTACCTTTTTACGGTACTCTTTATGTGGAATTAGAGTAAAAAGATGGCGAACATGTACACACTGTACACATTGTACATGCAAATCTTCGAGATTTTTTCCGACAAATTAAAAAAAAGCTACATAGCATAAGCGTAACTTGGCTATTAATACGGCGGGCCGGGCCGCCCATGACCATGGGTATTAGGAACTTTATTTTAAAAAGGAGTCAAATTTGAAAGAGGGGAAAATTGGTCCCATAAAACGCAAGCTTTTCATTTTCTTTTCTCTGCCGGTTTTTTATTTGCCATTATTCAATTCAGTAACCAAATAAACTATTCCCAGCTTGAAAAAATATTGGGCGGGAGGTATTTTCCCCCACTTTCTCCCTCACCAAATTACGCCTATGCTGCACAGAATCTTAACTTACGTAACAAAATGGATATGTGGAAGTAGAAATCTATGGAAGAGGAAGGCCTTTACTTGCGCTTCCTTTCTGCGACGGGTAATGCATGGCAGGTGCGCAGCCAGGACTTTTCCTTTGCGGCGGGGGGGGGGGGGGTGCTGACCCTGAAGCTACGTATAATTCATGTTTCATTTGAAGATATGTTATAAAAATCATGTGTTAAGTACAACGTAACACTGTTTACAACTGCATGTATATACATACGAGTATAACTACATGTTCCATGACTCACAATATCCCAGCCTCTTGTTTTTTTTTAATTTTATTAATCTGTTCTTCAAAATTCTAATGTACTAGTCATCAGCCGACTTCAGTGGCTGATATCGGCTGAAGTGGAAATCACGTAAAACTTTTGATATAATACCTATAAATCCATGTTTTTTAAATTTCGGTTTTGGGGTTTCTGGGGATCTGCTGCCCGGCACCCCTCCCCACTTGGGTGCGCCACTGACGAATGGGATTTGCTTTTCGATGTCAGACGTGTTATTTGTTGAAAATTACTTCCAAATTTTCACTTTGTTACACCAGTGACTCTAACTGAACTACAGTATCGAAAAGAAGTTCCGTGTTTTTTTTCCTACAAAACACGTGGAATATGTAATTCAAATCAATGAAACCGGCTATCAGCATATACCACGAAAGTCTGCAACGTGTAACGTTTCCTACCTGACTTAAAATATTCGACCCTGATTCGGAGCTTGGCAGCAGTTGCTCTATCTTTAGATATAGCAAATGTAGCAGCTGCGGTTTTGCTAGAATACACGGCTTACATGCCATTCGTGACACTCCCCGGCTTGGCGTCAAGTTTTGGGCCATCAGCAATTGTAAGATGCAATCTGTATTGTTCAAGTTACACGAAGGCCTATTGTATGGCGTTTGCTGCTGTATAAATGCACTCCAAGTCACATGCACTCTCTCACCTACACTTGCGTTAACTCTTGTTAAATTGTTAGCGACGAGCCACTGTTGAAATTATGGACATAGCAAAACCGGTCCAATTTGTGAAGATGACTGGGGATCATAGGAATTTGGCAGGTGTGAGTTAGGGCCGATTCACACTATGCGTCACATTTCCGTTCCGTCACGGAACATCACCGTTCAGTAAAATTTTCTAATGTGTAATTTAAAGGGCTTGTTCACACTGACAGGAATGTCTCCGTCCTATCTCTGTTCCGTCCAGTCTCCGTTTCTGAGCGAGAATGATTGACGTGACGGAACGGATCCGGACCTCTCTCTACCTGCTCGATTGCGATAGTGTGAACAGTCGTCCGTCATCACCACTACACTACGAGCGTTTGCTTGCAACGAGTGCTGTCAATTTTGATCTTAAAGATGGATGAAAAATTAATAAAATTGGTTCCAAAATGCGAGGAATTGTATTACATGGGAAATAAGAAGTACATGACAGTGTCTGGAAGGAAAACGTCTGGGGACAAATAGGCGAAGAGTTGAATAAATCTGGTAAATTTCTTATGTTTTTATTTCAAATATTGAATTTACCAGCATTCAATTATTACCAGAGTTCTAATAAAATAAACGCAAGCCTCCGAAACTATCACGTGCTGTTCCGGAAGGTGAATGAACACAACGGAGAGTGTGGACACAGAGCATTCTGACGGAACGGTGCTGGAACGTTGACGGAACGGAAACGTGACGCATAGTGTGAATCGGCCCTAAGGCTGCTTTTCCATGAGCGGTGTTTAGCAGCTCTGCCGCGGACAGCGCGACTAGAGATACAGTGGTTCAAATTGACGCATTTCCACGAGCGTTACGCTGCAGCGCTGCAATCAAGGTCATGCGCTGCTAAGGCTGCTTTTCCACGAGCGGTTTTTAGCAGCGCTTCCGCGGGCAGCGCGGCTAGAGGTACATTGGTTCAAATGGACGCATTTCCACGAGCGTACGCTGCAGCGCTGCCGGCAAGGTCATGCGCTGCTAACGCTGCCAGCCGCGGGGATCGGCGTTTCCCCGCGGCTGGCAGCGGCGGTTTTATGCCGCGCTGCTAGGTGAGAACCATTGTGAACAGTTGTGGCGTTTCTACGAGCGGCTGTGTGACGCGCTGCTCTGAGCGGGAAGTTGCTGTGTTCCGTATCGTTGTGTATAGTTCAGACTTTTTAAAAATGTTGCAACAATCACATCTGAAGTCATTCGACACTGAATTATTTATGATGAACTACAACAGCTATCAGCCATTTGCGACTCGAAGTAGTCTTCCTGCAGCACTAGACAAGAAAAAACATACGCATGGGATACACTATGCAGATTTACCATTTCGTCAGACGACTTCAGTGACATGCGAAAATACTTAAAAAATAATTTTCTTCGCTAAAAAATATATAATTACACCAACTCGTGCGCAAGGTACAAATAAAACAATCTTAGTAAAAAATTTCAATTACATCCCGATATGTATATAGGAGAATGAGGAACGAATTGAAAAGCGCCACAGAAGATGCCAAAAAGGAATATTTGGAGAACATACGCAAAGAGATTATGGAATTCCAAAGACCAGGACGTTACGATTTGATGTACATGAAGACAAAAGAACTAGATTGGAAGGAGACCCAAGGGATTCAAAATATTGGCATCGAAGACTCTCAGGGGAATACATACTAGATCAGAATCAAGTGATGGAAATTTGGGAGAATTATATAACTGAACTATATGATCGACCTAATCGACCAGAATCCTTAGAAATTGAACTTGAAGAAGAAGTAGATATAGACGAGAAAGGTCCATATATTTTACAAAGTGAGGTGGAAAAGGCTATCAAGGAAATGAGGAATAGAAAGGCTACAGGAGATGATGTTGTACCTGGAGATGTGCTCAAGTTATTGGGAGAAGGTGGGCTGAAAGTACAGACAGAACTAATCGACACCATATATGAAACTGGAGAGTGACCCAAGGAATTCACAAAAGTTACAATGATTGCCTTAAAGAAGAAGCCACAAGCTACAAAATGCAGCGACTATCGCACAGTCAGCCTCATTGCGCATACAGCAAAGATAATAGCAAAGATACCTAGAAGAAGGATTGAAAGGAAAATTGAGGATGCACTTGGAGAAGATCAGTTCGGATTTAGAAGAGGAAAAGGAACTAGAGATGCAATTGGGGTGATGAGAATAATATTGGAACGAACTTTGGAGATAGATGAAAAACTGTGTGTTTGCTTCATAGACTGACAGAAGGCATTTGACTGTGTAAGCTGGACCAAATTAATGCAGATCCTAGAGGGAACTGGTATCGATTGGCGTGAAAGAAGATTGATAAGCAAATTGTACATGGATCAGAGAGTTAAAGTACGACTAGACCGAGGGGAGACAAGAAGTACGCAGATTGGAGGAGGAGTTAGACAAGGATGCAGTTTGTCACCAGTTTTGTTCAATTTGTACAGCGAGTGCCTTACCAAGGAAGCTTTGGATGGGTCTGGAGACCAACATCGGAGGGCAAATTATTCAAACTGTGAAATATGCAGATGACTTTGTGTTAATGGCTAAGGAAGAAAAGATGCTACAGGGCATGATAAATAAACTAATTGAAACTGGAAGATGCTATGGTATGGAAATGAATGTGGAAAAAGCAAAAGTCATGATAATTTCAAGACAAACATCCCCAGTAACAATTATGATAGACCAAAAACAATTGGAGAATGTAGAATGTTTTAAATATTTGGGTAGTAGGTTGACAAACGACGGAAGGTGTACTTGTGAAATAACATCTAGGATTGCCATGGTAAAAGCTGCATTTAACAAGAAGAAGAATCTTTTTACCAGCATATTGGATTTAAATTTGAGGAAGAAACTAGTAAAATGCTGCATTTGGAGTATAGCTTTTTATGGTGCTGAAACTTGGACGCTTCGGGCAGTAGATCAGAAACACCTGGAAAGTTTTGAAATGTGGTGCTGGCGAAGGATGGAGAAGATCAGTTGGACCGATCATGTGAGAAATGAAGAAGTGTTACTTAGAGTCAATGAGCAGAGGAATATCCTACATGAAATAAGAAAATGTAAGGCTAACTGGATTGGCCACATATTGCGCAGAAACTGTCTTCTACAACGGGTTATTGAAGAAAGATAAAGGGAGAGATGGAAGTGACAAGAAGAAGAGGCAGAAGACGTAAGAAGTTACTGGATGACCTCAAGGACAGGCGAGGATGCTCTCATTTGAAGGAGGAAGCTCTAAATCGCACTACGTGGAGGAATCGTTTTGGAAGAGGCATTGGACCTGTCATTAGACAGAGTACTGGATGATGATGTTTCGGCGCTGTGAGGCACCATCATCGTGGGAAAAAACGTGAAAACACTGAGCGATAAAACACTAGATGACAAGACACAGTTCTGGTTGAAATATTGTCACCTCATTATCTGGGCGCTTTGTGATGTCGTGAGAATCCAGACGAAAACACCGCAGGATACCCGATTGTAGTTAAAGTGTTAAAAAGTTAAAAGCACGCCATCACTGCACGAAGACGTTCACTGTTGGCTGCCAAAATCGATCACTGCTACCAGATGCGGAAGTGTTGGTACATGTTCAACAGTGGAACTGTGGTTGTGCAGTACGAGCATTAATAACTCATTTTTGGCCAATGGTGGCGCCGTCATAAAATATCAACATGCTCTTAAAATCACAGGTTTTTTTAAGTATGTAGCCAAACGTGTTACGATCCACTCAATTCTTGAAATTTTGGCTGTCTTGTCATCTAGTGTTTTATCGCTCAGTGTTTGTACGTTTTTTCCCCTCATGATGGTGCCTCAGAGCGCCGAAACGCGTCGAGATGCAATTGAAAGTTTTTACTGAGGCTGTTTTATTTGTAACTTGTGCAAGAGTTGGTGTGCTTGTATATATTTATACTGACATTACGTGCACGGTACGACAACATGTTTTTCATTTTCTTCTTCCCTGAGTAAAAAAATAGTGTAAAAATTAACCTGTTTCTAGTCCTGTACAAAGCAGCTGAAGAACCCAGTAGTGGTGACGACGTTTCTTTTCATAAATTCTCTTGTGCAACAACGCAAGCATGAGAACTTCCCCTCCAAGTCCATTACACCTACTGGTGGGGAGAAGGCCAGCAGCGAACGGCAGCGCCGCTCTTGGAAAAGATGTTACGGTTTTTAACCGCGCTGCATACGGCAGCGCTGCTAAAAACCGCTCGTGGAAAAGCTGCCTAACTCGTACCACTGTGCTTGTCGTCGTATTCCATGCCATGTTGGCGTTACGTAATGCCTGCCTTTGTGTGGTCCAAAAAGTCTCACTCGTTTTTCTTGCTTCCGGGCGGTGTCATGTTAGTCTACCCAAGTCAATTCGAACATTTCGAGATTCTTGGATTTACCGTGTCATTTCACGCAATGGAGACGAGCCATATCATGACTTTTAGATTGCTGCGATAAAATCTTACGTGTTACCTGTTGTCTGGGTATTGCTTATTGCTCACTGTTTTGTAAGCATAAAAAGGGAATAAACTCTGTCGGTTTGTACCACATCTTATGTGCAGCTGTCGGCGTTTTGTTATTTAACAAAATACAGGGTTTTTTTTGGGGGGGGGGGGGATCTGCAATGCGTAGGGAGAACGTCACTTAGGTTAAATTATTGGATGACTTAAGGAAACGAAAAAGTATTGGAAATTGAAAGAGGAAGCACTGGATCGCACTACATGCAGAACTCGATTTGGAAGAGGCCCTGGACCTGTCGTAAGACAGACTACGTAGCGAATAAATGAACGAATCCCAAAAGTATATATAATCCCAAGTTGAACGGTTACGAAGATATTGAAAAAACAAAACGCTGTTCTGCGTACTGTTCACTTTAGTGAGATGCATTACACCGCACAAATCCCTTGTGGCGCCTGAAGCCACGCGGCTGCGCGTCTGCTATGGTGAAGTACTTGGAACCCTAAGGGCGGCTTTTACGAAAGTAGTGCGAGTTTTTTTTTTTTTGCTTAATGAACGTCTGTATGTGACTCATGAATTAAATGTTAAATACAAGTGTTAACATTACAAGAACTGCAAATTCCTCCTAGTTTTAATATGTATTTGGTCATAAATAAATGTACAACACAGCTCATTTTTAAAAACCTCTCTGTCCATGATTTCCGTAACCGTTGAACTTCGGATATAGGTATTTTGGTCGTATCGGTGTAATTTAACCTAAGAAACATTCTCCAGAAGTATGGTAGATTCCCCCTGAAACGCCCTGTAGAAGGACACTATTCCTTTGCATGCAGTATTAAAATATCCGCAAGAGCCTCTCTAGCTTTTCAAAAGAGTAACACTTGAACAACAATCAGTGTGCCGTCTGATATGTCTTTTAGGCGTCCATTACCTGCAGTAGAAGAACAAGACCAGTGGGGGACTCACAGAATACTTCGTGTGGAGTTCATAATTATATCCTTTTTGTCGATACGCCCATTGTTATGTAAAGGGCAGCACAGCAGTATTAAAAAGTAGCTTCATCCGCATCTGTTATTAGCATCTAAATCATAAATTATTTTCCATTACTCAATAAGGCGTGAGTTTCAGGTTTGGGCAAAGTTAATGGGTACGTGTGAAGTAATAACCGTCTAAAGCCAACGTTATATGGTTTTATTGAAGAATAAGAGCGACTAGTTTCGGTCTTCTTGGACCATCTTCAGGCTCTGTTCTTTTCCTATTACCACAGAAACTCTACATATATAAGTAGAAGGCCTTCCCTTTATAAGTCAGATTCATACAAAATTGTGCGTTATAAAATAGTAATCAATTGTTATAAAATAGTTTTAAAAAACAGGATAAACAATTTTGGGTGGTAAAATGACCCATTAAAAACGCAGTTAATAGTTTTGACCGTAAAATTGTTGTCTTCTATTTTCTTCCTTGTACTAATTCCATATGTGTGCCTCGGTATGCCTGTGTGGGTTTCGAGACCCTTGCTTCTGTAGAATTTTCCTTATTTTAACTTCCCTTAAGCTTTGGTTTTGCTTTTTACTTTTCTTGGTTTTTGTATGGATTCTGGGGAAGTTTCCTTCCCTTGCTGTAAATATGTATTTTATATATAGTGGCTATGTGATTCATTTTTTTTAAATAACTTAAGAGTATATATTATTATACTTACATTTTAATTGTCGTGGTGATATTGATTTGGTAATGTTTAAAATCTGTTAGCCCACTGTTATTAACCCTTTAAAGACGAAGCGTATCTGTTTTATATAAGGACTCAGTGCGTACCGCGCTGTAAACACTCCCCACTTCGGTTATAAAAACCAGTCTCTTAATGTTTTATAAGGCAAAAGTTGCTGCTTGTTCTGAGATCCGTAAAAAACACATAAACACAATGTGGGCACCACGTAGAATTTTTTAATGTTAAACCGGGTGGCATGTAAAGTTACCGCAAGGCTTTAAAAGGTTAAGTGGTTGGCTGCTGTTCTGCAAAACCTGTTCTTACTGTTGGTTACGTCTCCTGTCCTTGTGATTACGGTCATCTGACTGACGTGTTTACTATTGTGTGTATTTTTGATGTATGGTACTACGTTAGTCAAGATTCTTTCCTATTTTCTAAAATGATTTCAAATATTTTGTTGTAAATACCTCTACGTTTATCATCAATTTGTTTATTATTGTTTGTTTCTTGATAGATCTAGAGTTTTTCTGTGGTATCTAGGTGTCTTCCTATTTTTGCCAAGAACTTTGATCGACATTGTATTATTATTTTCCCAAATTCGTGGCATGTTTCAATTGCGTTTGGCCAAATTTTGAATTTTGGTTATTTACTTGAAAGATTGCAGGCGTTATTTATATCTTTTTCCAAAACTGCGGCCCGTTTGGCCTGTGTATTTTTTACCACAATCATTGCATGTTAACTGGTACATTCCACTTTTTGAAAATGTGTCTCTACACTTGTCTTTTATGTTTAGAAGGGTCTGAAGAGAGTTTTTTTGTTTTGAAGGCTATTTGTAGGGGTGTATGTTTGAAAACTTTTGATATGTAGTATGTTTCTTTTCCGAAGAATGTGTGACCCATTTTTTCATTTCTCTTTTCTGGCGTAATTGTGGTTTTTTGCGTTGGTTGCTTTCATGAGGTTATCTATAATTTCTAAAGGGAAACAATTGTTATATGCAATATTTTGAATAACTAACCTTTCATTATTATTTTCTGTGAGGTTCAATTGATATGTATTCAGGCGATTTATGAAGTATCTCAAGGCTGCGAATTTATGTTCTGTTGGATGACACGAGCTGTATGGAATTATTATATCTGTATATGTTGGTTTCCTGAAGATGCTGAATTCGAATGTGTTACTTGTTCTAGATATTGTAATGTCTAGGAAATTTATTTTCTTCTTATTTTCTAATTCCATGGTATATATCAGGTTTTGGTGTATTTGATTGAATTCATCAAGAAGAGTGTTGATGTTTGTTAATGTGTAGTCGTAGATGATTCATATATCGTCTACATATCGATAGTAGCTTATGATGTTATTGTTAGTGAGTATATTTATGATATAATTTTCTTCTATGTATTTTAAGAAAATTGCAGATAGTGTGGCTGATGAGGTGCGTCCATTGCTAGGCCTTCTTCTTGTTGCCAGAAAATGTCATTATGGGATAAGTAATTTTGTTTAGTTACTAAATTACATATCCGCTATACGTAAAATACATATTTACAGCAAGGGAAGGAAATTTCCCCAGAATCCATACAAAAACCAAGAAAAGTAAGAAGCAAAACCAAAGCTTAAGGGAAGTTAAAATAAGGAAAATTCTACAGAAGCAAGGGTCACGAAACCCAGACAGGCATACCGAGGCACACATATGGAATTAGTACAGGGAAGAAAATAGAAGACAACAATATTACGGTCAAAACTATTAACTACGTTGTTAGTGAATCATTTTACCACCCAAAATTGTTTACCCTGTTTTAAAACTATTTTATAACAATTGATTACTACTTTATAACGCACAATTATGTATGAATCTGACTGATAAAAGAGAAGGCCTTCTACTTATATATGTAGAGTTTTCATAGTAATAGGAAAAGAACAGAGCCTGAAGATGGTCCAAAAAGACCGAAACTGGTCGCTCTTATTCTTCAATAAAACCATATAACGTTGGCTGTAGACGGTTATTGCTTCACATATAATTGATATATGCCAACTGGAACAATGAATGTCAAAATTATTAATGCTAGTCAAGCATACGTCCACCAATTCAAGAACCTAAAAACAAAACTCTACAATCGCAATGCTAACATCTTTTTTAACAAGGAGTGCCTTAAACACGACCTTATACCAAACTATATATGATTGACGTCCCCAAAAACATCTCATAGCCAAGACCGCACTCGCAAAAAGATTCAAACTTTAAGATTAAAAAACGAAATAAAATTCTGGCATATCAAAAAGCAACGCCTAAATAAACAACTATATCAGGTACATCTAAAATTATCTAATGCTTTGGGGAAATAGTTGGAACCTCACAGGACAGTCACGTAATGAGAAAATAAGGAAAGATATTGATGAAAAATACCAATGTATAAATAACAAATTCGAGAAACTAAAACGTACACAATTATAAACACCAAATAAGAATGTAGAATTTTTCTCTAGAGTAATTAATAACACTAATATAGATTTCTCAGAAGAGGAAATATCCGTCCTAAAACAAGGCCTAAAATAGAATCCTAGCTTCAAACCCAAAAACTGGGTACAAACTTCAGCACTAGAAGCGAAACTGGTGTCAACTTTTTACCATTATTAGAACAAGACCATATTCGATGGCAAATAGCAAAAAATATAAATAAACTATACAAATGTAACCTCAAACAAACACATACGTACTCATAACGCTGCAGAAAGAAGAATAATAAGGAGCATAAAAGAACAACTAGAAACAAACAAAGCTAGAATAAGGATAACAAATAAAGGGAATACCATTGTTATTACATATCTCCAGGATTATAACAAAAAATCAACGATTTTATATCTACAGAGCAATTGTACACATTGACAAAGGATCCTATTAACTCTCATCAAAAATCCCTCAGGTTATGCCTAAATGAATGTAAATTTTTAATAAATGAACAACACAATACAAGAATGATAAATTTAAACCCAACAGCACCTAATATACGAGCACTCATCAAAATCCATAAACCGGAACAACCAATTAGACCAGTTGTAAACTGGAGAAACGCTCCAACACACAAATTAGCCAAATTTTTGTCAGGCATACTAAAACAACACATCACACTACCAAACGCATACAATGTTAAAAATACACCATAACTCATTATGGACCTAAAATAATAGAAATAAATCCTAATAGCAGACTAGCATCGTTCGATATATCCAGTATGTATACCAACATACCGACAAGATACTTAAGAAGTTGAATTGAAACGAGTTTAATGACTAACTTGAGCGAAACATGCCAGACACAACAAATACAAGAAATACAATCTATGATTTAGTGACTAAACAAAATTACTTATCCCATAATGACATTTTCTGGCAACAAGAAGAAGGCCTAGCAATGGACGCACCTCATCAGCCATACGATCTGCAATTTTCTTAAAATACATAGGAGAAAATTATATCATAAATATACTCACTAACAATAACATCGTAAGCTACTATCGATATATAGACGATATATGAATCATCTACGACTACACATTAACAAACATCAACACTCTTCTTGATGAATTCAATCAAATACACCAAAACCTGATATATATCATGGAATTAGAAAATAAGAAGAAAATAAATTTCCTAGACATTACAATATCTAGAACAAGTAACACATTCGAATTCAGCATCTTCAGGAAACCAACATATACAGATATAATAATTCCATACAGCTCGTGTCATCCAACAGAACATAAATTCGCAGCCTTGAGATACTTCATAAATCGCCTGAATACATATCAATTGAACCTCACAGAAAATAATAATGAAAGGTTAGTTATTCAAAATATTGCATATAACAATTGTTTCCCTTTAGAAATTATAGATAACCTCATGAAAGCAACCAACGCAAAAAACCACAATTACGCCAGAAAAGAGAAATGAAAAAATGGGTCACACATTCTTCGGAAAAGAAACATACTACATATCAAAAGTTTTCAAACATACACCCTTACAAATAGCCTTCAAAAAAAACTCTCTTCAGACCCTTCTAAACATAAAAGACAAGAGTAGAGATATATTTTCAAAAAGTGGAATCTACCAGTTCCGGTAACGGGTAGGAACTCTCTTCGGAGATAGTCCTACTTCAGGGAGCAGCGCCCCTGCCGACGTGAGCTACAGGTCCTCCTGGCCCGGGAGGTAGTACCTGTTAAGGGCCCCCTCCTCAGGGATACGAGGGGGCTGGATGGGAGTCCTTAGCCATGGCGAAGGCAACCCGTCTAGGGGAGAAAACCCTATACAAATCCTGGTCCTCCAAGTTGGGGGCTTGTCGTTGGGCCAGCACCCCCACACAGTAAAAACTATCTTGCTAAAAAAGCTCAACGGGGAAGAATAAGAAATGATGGACGGATAATCTTAGGACGACGAAGGCGTGTTAAAAGGATAAAAAAGGAACTGTTTGACATAGAAACATGGAATGTTAACACAATGTTGAAAGCCGGGAAGATACAAGAAATTGCGGACCAAATTGTGGGCTCCCAAATACAAGTAGTTGCACTCCAAGAAATAAGATGGAGAGAGCATGGCTTAATAAAGAAAGATAAATAGTCAATATATTGTAGTTGTAATCCCAACGTCACAGGCCAAGCAGGAACAGGTTTTATGATACAAAAATCTGTAATGAAGAAAATACTAGGTTTTGAACCAATTTCCGATCGCATATGTAAATTAAGAGTTAAAGGAACATTTCACAATATGACCTTAATAAATATATATGCTCCAACTGAAGATAAAGAAGAAGAAATTAAAGAGCAACTTTAATGAAAAATTATAGAGAACTCAGGACAGAATACCAAAACATGATTTGATAATTATATTGGGCGACATGAACACCAAATTAGGGAAAGAAGAAGTGTTTAGCCAAGCTATAGGCCGTCACAATTTACACAGTGTATCTAACGAAAATTGAGAGACGGTAGCAAATTATGCTATCAGTAATAATATGTTTTTAGTAAGCACTAACTTTCAGCATAAGAAAGTTCATCTGGGAACGTGGATATCCCCTGATCAACAAACAATAAACCAAATCGACCATGTTATGGTTAGTAAAGGAAAAATGAGGTTAATACATGATGTTAGATCCAAAAGAGGTTATAACTGTGACTCGGACCATTTCTTGATACAAATCAAAATCAAACAAAGGTTAATGATAGATAAAAATAGGCAGACCCTAAAATGTAAATGGGATAGACAATCATGAAGCCAAAAGGAGAAAATTAGCCAATACTAGGAGAAAATACAAACAAAATTTCAAGAAATAGGAAAAGAAACATATAAATCAAGATTGGCAAAATTTAAGACAGTTGATATTAGCAACTGCTAGTGAATTTAAAATATCTAAAGATGCAAAGAATACTAACCACTGGTGGGACGATGAATGTAAGAGAGGAATTCAAGAAAAGAATGAAGCAAGAAAAAAATGTTTAATAAGAAGAACAAGAACAAATTTGGATAATTATCAACAAAAAAGAACAAAGGCCAATAGAATTTGTAGAAGAAAGAAAAGAACGGCTAGATAATAAAATTAAGGAGATAAATGAAATAAATAGAAACAGGGATACAAGAAAATTTTATAAAGATGCTAGAAATCTATCTAACCAAATCTCTGCAATGGCACTAGCATGTAAAGACAAAGACGGAAATATACTATTAGAAAGAAAACAAATACTGGAAAGATGGCACCTTTACTTCAAAGAATTATTAAATCCTGAGATAGAAGGAATAAATAGTATAGAAATACATGAGAACTTAATAAATAATCTGGAACAGGATGAGCCAACATAAGGAGAAATAAACAAAATAATTAAAAACTTGGAATCCAACAAAGCTGCTGGTCCTGATGATATACTAACGGAATTCGTAAAAAATGGAGGCTCCCCACTAAAACAGAAAATATACCAATTAAGAGTGAAGATATGGAAACAAGAAAAAATACCATCTGAATGGACAGAGGGAATACTATGCCCAATATATAAGAAAGGGGATCGAAAACAATGTAATAACTACAGAGGGATATCCCTACTGAATATCACATATAAAATTTTTGCCGTATTATTATATAACTGATTAAGCGAGATAATTGAACCAGAAATAGGAGATTACCAAATGGGATTCAGACCAAATAGATCAACAATAGATAATATATTTATCGTGAGACAGATTTATGAGAAATGATACGAATACAATATTGATATACATAACATATTTGTGGATTTTTTTTCACAAGCTTTCGACACAGTTAATAGAGATGCAATAATAAAACACAACGTTCCAAATAAACTGATCAAGTTAATAAAAGTAATAATGCAACAAAGCAAAGTGAAGGTGAACGTTCATAACAGCTATTCTGAATGATTTGAGACGAAAACAGGAGTTAGACATGGAAAGCCATTATCGGCTTTACTATTTAGTGTAGTGTTGACCTCAGTAAGGGACAGTTTAGAACTCCGAGGAAATATAACCACAAGATTAAAACAGGTTTGCGCTTACGCAGATGATATTGTAGTAATTGGAAGAACAAGGCAAAGCATAATTGAAACCTGTAAACTCAAAAACGAAGCACAAAAAGTTGGCTTAATAGTAAATAAAAATAAAACAAATATTTGTACTGTACCAGGAAAACAATCCAGCCAACCTATATAGATACAGGAGAGGAACAGTCTGAACAAGTAAATTCATTTAAATACTTGGGAACAATGGTAAATACTGACAACACTATTGAGGAAGAAATTAAATAAAGAAAATTGTAGCAGGTAACAGAGCATTCTATGTCCACAAGAAATTTTTCACATCGAAACTAATATCCCGAAACATCAAATTACAACTTTATAATACGTTAATTCGCCCAACGGTAACCTACGCCTGCGAAACATGGGTCCTTAAGGAAAATCTGATAAATAAATTGATGATCTTCGAAAGAAAGATCATGAAAATTTTTGGTCCTACAAGATCAGATGATGGCAACTGGAGCATTAAAACTAATGAAGAAATTAATGAAGTAATAAACAGAAAAACATAATTGGATTTATTAAAATGCAAAGATTAAGTTGGTTATGCCATGTCGAATGCATGGCTGATGATAATAATGTTAAAAAGATCAAGAGATGGAAACCCATGTCGAAAAGACCAATTGGAAGGCCTAAAGCACGTTGGGAAGATGACGTTTTGGAAGATATAAAAAGCATGAAAATATGTGACTGGAAGAATGTAGCACTGAATCGAAACAGTTGGAAGAAAGTGGCTGAGCAAGCCAGAACCTTGTATAGATTGTAGCGCCTTATAAGAAGAAGAGGAATGTACCAGTTAACATGCAATGATTGTGGTAAAAAATACACGGCCAAACAGGACGCAGTTTTGCAAAAAGATATAAAGCACACCTGCAGTCTTTCAAATACAATAACCAAAATTCAAAATTTGGACAAAACGCAATTGAAACAGGCCACGAATTTGGGAAAAGAAATGATATAATGTCGATCAAATTTCTTGGCAAAAAAGGAAGACATCTAGATACCATAGAAAAATTCTACATCTATCAAGAAACCAAAAATAGTAATCAAATTAATGATAAACATATAGTTATTTACAACAACATATTTGAAACCGTTTTAGAAAACAGGAAAGAATCTTGACTAACGTATTACCATACATCAAAAGTACACGCAAGAGTAAACACGTCAGTCAGATGACCGTAATCACAAGGACAGGAGACGTAAAAACAGAACGGGTTTTGCAGAACAGCAGCCAATCACTTAATAACAGTGTGCTAACAGATATTAAACACTACCAAATCAATATCACCACGACAATTAAAATGTAAGTAGAATAATATATACTCTTAAGTTATTTAAAAAACAATGAATCACGTAGCCACTATATATAAAATACATATTTACAGCAAGGCAAGGAAACTTCCCCAGAATCCATACAAAAACCAAGAAAAGTAAGAAGCAAAACCAAAGCTTAAGGGAAGTTAAAATACGGAAAATTCTACAGAAGCAAGGGTCACGAAACCCACACAGGCATACCGAGGCACACATATGGAATTAGTACAGGGAAGAAAATAGAAGACAACAATTTTACGGTCAAAACCATTAACTACGTTTTTAATGGGTCATTTTACCACCCAAAATTGTTTGCCCTGTTTTTTAAAACTATTTTATAACAATTGATTACTATTTTTTGACACACAATTATGTATGAATCTAACTTGTAAAAGAGAAGGCCATCTACTTATATATGTAGAGTTTCTGTAATAAGAGGAAAGGAACAGAGCCTGAAGATGGTCCAAAAGGGCCGAAACTGGTCGCTCTTATTCTTCAATAAAACCATATAACGTTGGCTGTAGACGGTTATTACTTCACATATAGTTGATATACGCAAACTGGGACAATGAATGTCAGAATTATTAATGGGTATTTGGTTACAGACGTTCCGAGGCAGCATGTCGGTTCCATCTTCAAGGCTGAAGATGTCCAAAATTCTTCATCTTCCTCGGATGTATTAAATTATTTTTCGAGTACAGTGAGCACTTCCAGATCTCCTTTCTTCCAAGTTCAACGATCCACACAGCTGATATGGAAATGATATGAGTTGTATCGTTTCTTTCGAAAGCGCTGATCCAATGAATGGTTGAACGAGGAGAGCATGGGCCAAGTCTTCATTCATCGACGTCCCCTAGCACTTCCCCGAATAATTGGCGCGACTTGATTTCTGTTGTTTATGCAGTGATTCTTGCGCCTATTCCTATAGTGCGCCTGTTGGAAGAAGCTGCGGCGACGTCTTGCGCTCCATATATTTTAAGACCTTAGTGTTTTTTTTTTCGCTGCCGTACACCATGGATACTCTCATGTAAGGAAACCTGTTATTTCTGTTGGATACTTCTCGGGAGCCTCCGATTTATTTTTTGTGTGTGGCCGGTTGTTAAATTTGCGATATAACACCACAGTTCCTGATACGAATCACTTTCATTCCAGTAATGTTGGTAGAGTATGGAAGATCACTTTAATATTCGCTTTTTTTTTTTTTTTTTTTTCTGCGTGCGTTACTGAAGCAAGATGCCTGGACTGATGTGTGCGTTAAGGAGAGATCCGAACATGCGGCAGTGTCGCGTTAAACATAAATTTCCTGTTTTTTCTAATACCGCGGCTGTACGGCACACACAATAGGTACTCAGAAAACCCCATCCAAGCATGCATTTTAGGTATACCAAAACCCTAATTTCCTGTATTAACTGGTTTTAAGAATGTAATTATTGTTATCAATTTCCTTAGCAGATGCTTTGCTTATGAGTGTTGCGTGCTCAGGCTGAAGAGTGTGGATGGGCCGATGGGAAATCTTTCAGTATTATTCCTAATATGGTCCTAAGTACAAGGGAGACCTTTACAATTCCCTGAAATTAGAATAGCGAGTTGTCTAGGCTCATTAGTAAGGCTTTATGGATTTTATTAACGGGTAGAATGGTATAATTTCGATCATTTCGGACAAAACATGCTTTAATGCTTAAAATTTTTAAAGAAGAACAAGTATCAGTGCTGACATATATTCCATATGCGTTGCTGTATATGTGATATATGTTGCTGTATATGTGAATATTGCATGACAATGTTTAATAGTGTAACTATTAAAAAACGAAAAACTTTTTGAAAATTAATCAAGAATGTACCTCAGTAGGTACAATTATGGTCACATTCAGATACAATTTTGATCATTGTCATACGCCACAAATGAAGTATTTTGCCTTTTCGCACCAACGCAGTTTTGTTAGCACCACATATTACATTTTTGGCAAAGAATCCATTAACATTTTTAGACATACAACACTGTAATTGTTTAAGAAGTAGAAACCACATTCGTAATCCTTTGCTGGCGATCTGTTGGTAACACTGGATCTCTTCTCTGCTCGTGTGCGCGTGAGCGTACCTTTATCAATGGTATTTTTAAGACTTGTCATGTTTCGGAATTTCTCCAAATTTTGTTCCGAAGTCAGGTTGACCTAATATTTTCTCATCACCATTTTTGCTTTACATTTGCTTAGAAGCAAAAAATACGCCTAGGTAATTAAATTTCATTTAAGAAATTTACGTGAGCCTTAAATTATTGTCAGTTTTTAGTGGAAACATGTATTTACCTTGTTTTGTGACTGCGTCAGAAGTTTAGATCAAACTACGATAAAAATGAAGAGGGAAACGATGGGTAGTTGATTATTTCTATGTTATATTGTCCACTCGTAACAATATATAATGCTTTAAGAATCAAAACGGAAGTCCGTAGTAGGAGTTTCGTAACTCAAATGGAATATTGCTTGAGAGTTCCTGCATTTATCACACTGTTGTAGGTAACCTCAGATAAGGAGGTAGATAAATGGTCGTTATAAACAAAGGGTCATTAATGTGAAAGTACTTACTCAACTTGTTTTATATATGACACGACGTCGTAATTAGCGCGGTGTTGTCAGAATGGGAGTACAAGCAAACGACACACGTCACTGTCCTTCATACGCAAGTGCTCAGAGAAACCTCGACCTTTAGCAGTTGAAGATAAACACAGGCGTGGCCCAGCATTTAAGACTTGCATGTTATGAACGGCTGAACAGCTCTGATTCAAACGGAATACATACTGGACACGGTTTACAGAAATGTATGTCATAAGTGTGGATTGAATTGAATGCCTGATCTAGAGATTTTCTGGTTTGTAACGGCACATGCCTGCCGAGTGAATGGCAGCACATCTGTAGTCTATTTGTAGCCGACAGCTTTAGTACATATGCCAAGTAGATGTTGCAATTTTTTATTGTGCTGGCGAAATATCGGGCGTAAGCTCATTATTATTATTATTATTATTATTATTATTATTATTATTATTATTACAGCTTCCAACAAATGCACTTAATGAAATACAATTCATAACAAGTATTGAACTCCTACATATTTCGGCACCGGTGTGCCATCCTCAGGGAGATTTAGAACAAAGAAATATAAGCCCAACACATTCATCTAAGTATTACACTGCCCGTCTCGGAATGTTTACAATGTTGTGTTTATGCTCTGGCGATTGTTTCCATTGGCCTTCACTTGTACGTATTTAGGAGTGAGTCTTTCGGTTTTACATATTTTGTTAAACCATATAGCATTGGTCTTACAAAGTTTTTCTTTTTTAATGTGTTCCATGTCCGTGCACTATATTATACAAAAAACATTAATCACCAACAAATGCACAAAGAGTTTTTTCATCTATTGTAACACACTCCTACATGTTTCGACCCTGCTGGGTCATCTTCAGGGAGAACTTTCTGTTGTCGTTACACTCAGATTGCACTATACAGTTGAGCGAGAATGTGCTGTTGACTGTGTACTGCGTTGTTTTTGGAGGCGTGAATTCTCTGTGGTCTCGGCTTGTACGGCAGTACAAGCCGAGACCACAGAGAATTTCAATAAATAATATTTAAAATTTCAGTTCTCGCCACATAGTAAAGCCTCTGCCTGTGCATTACAGAGGACAATCGGTTAAAGATATTCTAGAAACCATCGAATCATATTATGAGAATCATGGCCATATCGTAGCCGTTTGATGTGAATGGTTAAGATACAGTATAATCTTGGACAATATCCTACTGAGTGTCTACAGTTGTTTGTCGTTAAACTTAATAACAAATATATGTACAAAGTATTTAGACATGTATAGCTTTACACAAAAATCTCTGATAACTCCGTTATTGTATATATGATACGTAATAAGAAGACATTCATACTTGATGAGTGAAAAATACCTAACTGTTGTCTCTATTGGAGTGGTGGTCTTCATGTCCTGATGATAACGTAATTCGCTCCTGAACAATAATTTAAACTGTCGAAAAGGCGTGTTTATACAAACCTACTGCACCATGGCGTGGATTACATTTTGACAAGCTAACTTTCGCTCGCATGGTCAGGAAATTTCTCGTCTTTTATTGAATTCGAAAATTTCTTTTTATGCTCAAAAGAGCCCACTAGTGTACTCTTTCTTTAAAAAGTTTCCAATCCACAACCGCACACCCAGTTCCTTTGAGAGTGTTAGAAACACTCATATTTCTGTCCCATCTAAGCCATTTGTGCCTCCGAACTGTCCCATTCTCGATTTATGCCTTTTTTTAATCTCCGATAATGTTAAAGTTGGTAACAGATAAAAATGACAGCCCCTTTAAACGTTTGCACACCCCTCTGCAGATTTCTTTCTTATGACACAAAAATTAACTTCAGCACCTTTTCTATGAACTTACCACCTGTAAGAAAGTGTCAAATAGTCTGAAGGATGTTACACACACAATTGAAGGTGTGAACATACAGTATGGAATGTGTAAGTGTACACTTCCATTCGCTGAAAGTTGCTCTTTATTACATTTGTATAAATGGCTGAGGCTAAACAGTCTTTTAATTAATGTAAGATGAGAAGACATACATTCGGTCAAAATACTGAACTTCGACAATCGATTGACCTTCCAAATGGGAAACAAGGAGCTGTGCAGACCTGCGTATCACGGCACCTGTTTCTAGTCTAAAAGGTGAGTGTGTTGTAGGACATAATATTACTTTTAAAGCACTAATTTGCATAACATTTCCATCGCCACTTGTTTAAAGTTTTATCGAGTATGATTAATATGCGCGGTGGGTATCAGATTGAACTTAACACACGCGAATAAATTTGCTTTCTCGAAAATTGCAACACGAGTGTCTGACCTAGAAGCGACTACAGGTTGGTAATTTGTGTTTAGCGAGTCTTATACGTAGAAGACAAGTTATATAAGGTTCAATTGTTTTTCTTTTAGTCCTGTTATCTAGATTTCTTCGCTCACTGAGTTACTATTAAATTTTCCACATAGTATCGTTTATAAATATGGTCATCTTTGGCACTCTGATTGCAGAAGAAATTAAAACCTGAAATATAATAGCAGAGCAGTACTGCTGGTACAGTTGTGTTAGTAAGAATGACAATAATATTTTCAAAATAGAAGATTAAAACTGATATTAAGGTATTACACAAAAGTGTAACTACACAAACGTTCCTTCATTCATGATTATTTGACACATTGACTGCAAACGTAAATCGAGATCCAAAACACGTCAGTTCAACATTATTGGCACAGTTTTGATATGTAATTCTTCAGGTAAATATGTACAAAGAGAACATCTTGACAGTTGCCTTCGCAGAAGATAAAGTCTTTCGAACAAGAAGCGCTTTAGTTCCGAGTGAATCACAACTACCTCTGCATTTAAAAGTTTCCAATAATATCAAGAGTCACGGTGGTTATAAAAAGTCACCTGGGGAAACATACGAATATTTTGGATTTGACTTTGAAGAACTTGTTTCTTTTCTCACAGACAGTTGTGTGTTCCTGTCGCTTGCCAGGAACAGTAACAATATTAGGATATTCATTAGCCAAACACCAAGCCAAGGGCGGTTTTTAAACGATGACAGATTTAGAGCTGAGAATGTTGTTTGTCCTGAAATTTTTCATGATTGATAAATATTGTTATAAATAAAAGTTAAGTTCTATATGTATATTTATGAAGAAGAAAACAATGGAATCCCCCCCCCCCAACTAGGATAAGCTATGAGCCGAATGAGTTCAGAACGGGGAACCTCAGGGATACAGATGTAGTGCAATACTGCTGCAGCTGCCTGAATTTAACGTTACAGGATGTGCTACGTGTGGTACGTGGTTACCGCTACCACATGAGTGGTTTAAACTTTGGGGGAAATAGATTCACAATCCTCTCGAAGCTGCCGTATAAATTGTCTCATACCTTATCTTACACATTTAGAAGAGAATGGGCACGGAAGTCCCACGTTTTATTCTGACAGATTTTTGCAGTTACGTATAGCAACATAAATTACATGTGGGTGTGTGTAATAGGTATAGCAGGGATGCTGCTACAAAATGGTAATTTCCTTTATAGCAAATTTAAATTCGTCTACGACAGCAATAAAAATTACAAAGGTATGCAAACGGGGCGTCTTTGGCAAATGCGTGGTGAAATATGCCCCACATATAATGCAACACAAAATAAGAAATTTGCAGTAAAGGAAATTGTAATCAAATCAGATAAAATATGTTGTGTATCATTACGAGACCGTTCTTACTTGTTTGCATATTTCTTATGTTTTTTAAGATTCTTAGAATGGCAGTTACATCCAAAATCGATGCAGGTTTTGAAGAAAAGTTTGCAGTTTTCATGCAGCCACTTTTAATAGATTGAGCATTTTATTCAGTCGCATTCTTATTTTATTACATAGTGGTATGCCTTACATTCTTTACAGCAGTCACTCTCACTATTTTTATCAGAATTGCTCGAGTTCGGAATGTCAAATATTTTCTTGAAATTATTCTTCATATATTTGGCTTTTACTTTCTTCTTCTGGATGACTGGCGAGCTAGTGAGAACCTCTCCATGGAGACTTCTCCTTACCCTTTATGGCCCTGAGTTTGCTAATTTCGGTGGGAAAATTCTAAAAATTTGGTTGGCGTTTCTTCCTGAGAAACCTGGGTGGGTGTTGATTGATGGACGGATGCAGGGGTGAAGGCGTGCCGTTGTAATACGTTCTCTAACACGTAACGGGGGTAAATATATTAGGTAGGCGACAATTGTGTAGTCTTTCATTAACATATCACAGAAATGCAGTATGAAATCTGATGTATGAACATAGGTCAACCAGGCGAGTTAAAATGTCAGTGGGGCATCATTACTCATCTTTCAGTGGGGCGACTGTACACAAATGTGGAGAAAAGATGCCCCGGCTGATCACGTGACTATTGCCTGGCTTGCGGAAGTTTGTAACGGTAAAGCACAATACAGAAAAGTCTATTCTTCCTTCACGCAAATTGTTGGTAAAATTACTGTACGCATAAACAAACGGAAAATTATTAAGTTTTGGCTTCCTAAAATATATATGGTTACAAATCAAGTTACTTATTTTACAAAACAACGTCAGGGCGTTGAGAAAAACACAGCAACTGTGACTTGCACAATCCGCGAATCGCTAATAGGAAGACCTCCTAGCTGTGTAATATGTGCAGGTTTCTGCAGCTAAGGATTCGAAGTAGCTGATGGTGGGGTATCGCTGGCCAGTGGGGAAACTTTGCCAAATTTTCTGTACATGAAACGTGGAAATACGTGTCTAAGGTAATGGACAGTGGTTCTAATATCGTAGTCTGGGATATGACACACAGCCAGTTCTACTATTAGGCGTGTTTTGTTAACGCGAATTGGCTATAATGCGACTGAGGAATATATGAAGGCTGTTTGTATAATGCGAACATCTGGATTCACGTGTTGGCTATTACGCGATTTCAGCGACTAGAGTGAGGAAATTCTTTCCATAAAGCCTATTATTTTTGTTACACGATTTTCTACAACGCAAGTTCCGACAAGAACGCAACTATTGCTTTATAAAAGAAACAACTGCATTATAAAATCCTTCCATTAATGATGACATCATGGGCACTAGTCTTTCATTAGTTTACTTTGTTACATAGCAATGCTGTCAGTTGCTGAGATTGTATAACGGCGATGATAGATGAATGCGTGCGAAGCACTGGTGGAATGATACAGACGGGGGAAGACCGGAGTACTCGGAGAAAACCCTGTCCCTCTGCCATTTAGTCCACCACAAATCCCAGAGGGACTGGCCTGGGATTGAACACGAACCTCTGCCATGAAAGAGCGGCGACTGACCGCCTAAGCCATGGAGCAGCTCAGCTGACTTCTATTGCTGTGTCAGCACACAGTCGTTTCAGCAGTTATGGTAGCGTGAATTTGTTGTATCATTTCACAGCATATCACCTTTTTGGAAGCCGTCGACAATGTAATATAAATGTATTTGTTTTAGGTGGTAAGAAATTGGGTATGTGTCGTGAAGATTTATTCATTAAAATTAAAAAAAATAGATCTTCATATAATTATTAAATGAATACAGCCGAAATAAAGTTAAGAAATATAAGAGGACTGGATGCACCAGCTGAGAAATATGTCCAGTGACAGGAGTTTGTAAATATGTACGAATCTTCTCGTGAAAAGTGGGGGGGGGGGGGGTTACCTCAGTTGTTTAGGAACGCTGCTACTTTCAATTAAGTAACTTAATTACTTAAGGTAAGTCAAAAACTTATAACGCAGACTAAAATAAAAGAATTAAAATGTTGTGGGGAAAAATATGGATGGGAGGAGTTGAATATCATCTCAATTACATCGAAAAAATGGGACGCAGCAGCAATTACTTCTCGCGTAACTTTGCACTTTGTCTCGTTCATCGAGATATTTTGCCAATACATGACATTCACATGTGTTTCCCTACCACGCTACACAAGGCCATAAAATACGAGTGTTCCGTGAAAATAGGCCTTTGAACACTCACATACTTGCGACATTGTGCGATAAAATGCCGGCAGGTCACATAAAGCTTGTATTGCATTCCGGTGTAAAGTGCTTTTCAGGAGGTAAAAGTTCCTAGCCAGATGTTTGAGTTGAAAGACGAAGTACGCAAATTTGTACAGGTCTCTGATGAGAAACTGTAACAACACATTTTGTGTAAGAAGTGAGTCGTTATTTTAAAAAATTTATCAGACATAACTGCTTAGTTAGACGGGCTCAATACTTCTGTCCAGCGTCCCATTACAACCGTCGATCTGCAACTTCTGTACGAAATTCTGGGATTTATAAAAAGGCGGCGTTTTGGATGAAAAAAATCGTGAAAGTGACAGCATGAAATTAATATTTGGCAGTAGCGTATATTCAAGAAAAATATTACGAATTTGAAAAAAATTATAGAATACCTCGTGTTTTGACACACCTGACTGATCTTAAGAGAGACATTAAGAGTAGGCCTTTAGACTTAAATTGTCTGTGTTAGAGGAGTTTTGGTCATTAGTGATAATAACATAATCAAAGTATCTGGAATAAGAGAGACTGCTGTTTTTTGTTAACGCAAGTAAAATGTAGTTTATTTCAGTATAATTTAAAACTGTTTCTGGAAAAATAGCTGGGGATGGCACTCCCTTTGCAAGGCCTTTTTTTGTGTATATGTTGCCGTTATAGTAAAGATAATTTTATTTCAAATAATTCAACACAGTGTGAGAATTTCATCTAGAAGTTTATTACTATTCAAAATTTTGATTTCTTCTTAATAATTGTAGTTACATCAGGATTTGGGATATGTGTAGAATATACGAAGGATATTCGGGAAGTAAAGTTACAAGGCCGGTAGAAAAGGTGAGGGAAATGGTCTTTTGCCTTTGGCTATCTTGAAGTGGCACCTAGGGTCCGCCTCACCGTCCAGAGGTCAGTGAATGCAGTCACAATATCGCATCCCGTGCAATGCATATTTAAAACGGCGGTGTTGATTCCTAGCCCCGCCAAGGGCTTTCTTTTGGTTATTCGTTTCCTCAATGCAGTCATTTCTCGCGCGACATGAGGAACAACGTGACGACTTTCTGGACTGCATAGTGACAGGAGATGAAGCGTGGATCTTTCACCATACATCTGAGACTAAGCGGTAGTTAGTGCAATGGCGCCACACCCGTTCTCCATCAGCGAAAAAAATCGGAGCATCAACGTCTGGAAAATCATAGCAACTGTCTTTTGGGACAGGAAGGAGCCTCTTCTCATCGATTTCCTGCCTCGATGAGACACCTTAAATGCTGCTGCGTACTGTGAGACCCTGAAAAGGTTGCGTCGAGCACTTCAAAACAAACAGCGAGGAATGCTGACACAAGGAGCCTGCCTACTACACGATAATGCGAGACCGCACACAGCTCGCGTCACACAGGAGTTGCAGACCTTTAACATTTTAAAGCCTAGCGATAACTTTACATACGACCAGGTTTAACATTCAAAAATTCTACGTGGTGCCCACATTGAGTTTATGTGTTTTGTACGGATCTCAGAACAAACAGCAACTTTTGCCTTATAACACATTAAGAGACTGGTTTTTATAACCGAAGTGGAGAGTGTTTACAGCGCGGTACGCACTGAGTCCTTATATAAAACAAATTATCTTTCGTCTTTAAAGGGTTAAGTGGGACGGTTTGGGCCATCCCTCCCAAGCCCCGATCTCGCACCAAGTGATTATCACTTGTTTGGGAAGTTGAAGGAACATATCGTGGGGGAGAAGTTTGATGACGATGACGAGACCAAAGGTGAGGTGCTGAGGTGGCTAAATGAACAGGCGGCAGAGTTTTGCGACTCAGTCATCAAGAAGCTCGTACCCAGACTCAAGAAATGCATCGAGAAGCATGGTGACTACGTAGAAAACATAAATATGTGTTCTCAACTTGTCGTAAGTCATTATCAAAATAAAATGCTTTCAGTATTTTTTCTGGCCATTGTATCTTTACTTTCGGAATTCCCCTCGTACATATTCTTTTCTAATATAAAAGGGATTCGTAGGAATATCTTTTAAATCTTGGAACAAAACAAGCGAACCTTTGACGTTAAAAGAATATGGAAATTTATATATTGAAAAATAAGATTTGCCACAAGCCCCTCTCGAGGCCGAAAAACAACATATTACAAAATTTTTGGTTTCACCCGGAAGTACTAGACAATTTTAACTTCTAACTATTCAATTTTAAACCCCTATCTTTATTACTTAATGTGGAACTTGTATCTGACCGAAAAAGTTTAATGAATTCGGCTGTCTTATCTTACGAAAAATGTGGAGTTGAAATGGCTTGTAGTATTAAAGCCGAATATGTTGCATTGAAGTTATATAGTAATATAACATGACACTAACTGATGACTGACGGTCTTCACTCCCTTACTCGTGGGGCTTACTTTACGAAATGCGAAAGGCGCATTGTTTATTCTCATGGAGGGGTAGTCTATGACAGAGCCTAACTGCTGGCTGAATTTCATAGATAGAAAGATCAGCGGTAATAAAAACTCACACCAACATTCAGGCTCTAGAGGGGATTCAAATATGTGATTCCAGCCTTTGCTCGATTTAAACTGTAACTAGCAGTTGGATTTCTCGTTATTCGGAATTATATTTACCACACTAAGTTACCCTTGTTTGATGGAGCACCTGGCGTCCTTATTTTGTGGGGTCTGCTGTTTCAGAGGTGGCCAACTAAGGCCAGCAGTGATAATTCGTAATACGTCCATCGTTTCTAAGCAGTAGTTCATATATTTTGGACATGTAAACCGACAAAATATGTAGATTTTTTACACGCTTTCTGATGTACGTATTTGCTACTGTTTCTTGTTCCTATCACTGTATGTGAGGAAGTCGAGTACTGCTCATTCCGTATTCGTGTTACAGCGCTTCATTGAGAATATCAGAAGACAGTACATCCTTTTAGAATAAGCTGTGAGCTCATTATTTAAGTTATTCATGTATGTATAAAGTGTTTCAGTCTGTGAAAATGTTCGTTGGCGATGGTTATAGAACAAATTTTTAGCTACAGACCTTTTGTTTTCATAAGGCTGTCTGGCTCGCGTACGCGTATACTTCATCGGCTTATCCTTTCCAAGGACTGCTGCTGCATTAATTGTATTTGTGTCTGTCGCTTCCTGTGAATTTCGCCTGATGGAAATTTTATCATATATTAGAATAAGTCGGAGTTGTAAACTGACATCAAAGAGAACAACAAAACAGAAAAAAAACACAATCCAATTTGCAGCATTCAAATACACAAAAAAGTATTTTACAAACACATGGTGCTGTTACGAGTAGGTACAGTCGAGACCTTTTCTGCGGACAACCTGCTTTGTCACCTTGCCAGGGAAGTCTCTACAGCACTTCATGACCACTCGTTCTATTTTCTAACATGGGCGACTAGCCAGACAAACGGAACTCAGGATGTTGATGCCATCCAACATAGGTGAATTTCTGTTAACGTAAATTGCAAATTTCAGTAGGATTCACATAGGACGCATTGAAAATAACATAACTTATCTTGTATTTTGAAGTTTTTCCGTCGTCTCTTTTAATAAAGCACGACCGTCCGAAAGCCGGCTTTTCTTCCGTCTTCAGTCAAGGAAACCCTCTGATGGAACCCTTAGATAAAATTCTTTTCGTCACGGGGCACCATTGATCAGTAAACTTGTTAAGATATGCACCTGGTAATAAATCTTTTCCAGGGGCAGTAACAGAAAAATGGTTAGTGAAAATAAAAAATTAACGAGAAGTCTCAAAGTTAAAACTTGTACCACACCACAAATTAAAAATCATGCTAAGACCCATGAAATACGACTGAAAAGAACACAGACACAACATAAAAACCAAAGCACACGTGTTTAAAATTCCTAATACCATTAACGCCATCTGTGAAGAAAATTCTGAATCTTCGTCGGTTCAAGTAATTTTATAAATCGAGCAATTTTTAATTCAGTTGTATATCATAACACTTTTACTGGTGTGTGGTGCCTAGGAACGGAGAATATCCTTGTCTAAGGGGTCCAACAGAGTAGATGCTTTCCTTGACTGAAGACAGAAGCACAGCCGGATCCAAAACGTCTTGCTTCATTACAAATTAGACGATGGGTAAAGGCCAAGAAAGAAGATTATGTGAATTTGTCATATACCAGAGCACTATAGAGTTGGGTTTTATATTATGTTATATTGTATTATCGTACCAATGTCAAAGTAATTGCCATATTTCATAACACGTCGGGTTCGAGATTGTGTCCCTCGTTTTACAAAAATTACTTTTATATATATTCGCAGATTTACACGAGATTCGTATGCAACTTATGCCTTTAGATGCTACCGCAAGTTTGTTTTGTTCATTTACTCTCGTACACAGTAACATGGCACACATCCGACTGCCAGACTGGTTAACAGCATCACTGGCGCAATTTTAAGTGACTCCATGACTTGTGTTATGCTCATTCTATGAAAACATACAAATACGAGCATATTAAGACCATTTTGTGTAGGAAGCAGTATAGCAGCATTGGACATGGGGAACTCAAGAAATATAATCCTGTATTTGATTTTGCTTTTTATGGTGGTGGTGGTGGTGGTGGTGGTGGTGGTGGTGGTGGTGGTGGTGGCGGTGGTGGCGGTGGCGGTGGTGGCGGCGGTGGCGGTGGCGGTGGCGGCGGCGGTGGTGGTGGTGGTGGTTGATGGAGCCTAGTGCTCAGGTACACGGACGTGTAACTAAGATAACTAATAAACTCCACATACAGAGACTAATTTGAACAGTTAACAATTAAACTGGTGAAGAAATCCCCCTTCTTCGTGAAAGCATAATTTTTATCATTGTAATCGCAATAATTATCCACTGGACTATATCCGGGGCATTTTGTTCATATTAACATAATTATCGCCAATTTCTCTTAGCCTCACCATGACATCATCATCATCATCATCATGTGTGATTTATACTTTCATCGGAGTTTATTTTCAGTGGAGTACTCAAAGTGATTAGGTTTAAAGTTCGTGCCGCATTCTACGACCCGCTTTTGGTGTCAATATCTGCACTATCTCCGAAGACATTAGCGCCATGACACTGCTGTCGCCGCTGTTAACGTTGCAAGCCGCTCGGGGTAGGCTATGCGTGGTGGAAGCTTGTGTGGCATGTAATCCCAAGGCTGCGACCGCTTACTGTGAATCTGATGGCGCAGGGCCGTAACAGCGCTGTTCTGTGGCTTCTGGTGTAGAAAGCTTCTCCGTTTTTAGGCGTGTTCGCAAAAATGACTATTAGCTTCGTCATGTTCGTCTGTCTGTCCGTCCGCATGTAACAACTCTGCTCCTACTGGACGAATTTTCATGAAATTTGATATTTGAGTATTTTCTAAAATATGTTGAGAAAATTAAATTTTCATTAAAATCCGACAAGCGTAACGGGCACTTTACATGATGACCTATGTACGCTTATGATAATATCTCGCTCAATACTTCTTAGAATAAAAAATGTTTCAGACAAAATTTGTAAATAAAATTAAAACATAGTTTTGTGATCAGTAACGTTTTTCTGACAGTCGTGCGTTTTATGACATAATGTGAAAAAATATGGAAGAGCCGGACAGGCCACAGATGACAATATAATACGGCACATGCGCATTGCATGCTGGATAACGAAGACTACATACACACACCCAGAATATATAACACATACTTATTGCTTTTTTAAAGCAAGGATGGTCACGTAAAGGTGCCTCAATGGTACGTTATGTGTACATTGCCTGTATTGTTTAATGATACATCAGCCGGCATCAGTAATTACGCTCCTATATGCTGTGCCCACAGGGGATTAGCTATTCACCATGTAGCCAGCATTCTTTGGAGTCATCATCAACAGGTAATCCGTGCCCACAAGGAGCGTAATTTAGTCTTTGGCTGGAAACCCAGTCAGTGCCGAATCCTCAATGACTCTTGGCCGTAATTTACTCTTCGATATCACGCTGCCACATGGAAAACCTGCTGCCAACAACAAACCATTCTGTTTTTGGAATTACGTTACCAAGCCTTCGAATGTGTGGGATTTTAGGAACAGTAGGCGTGTCGCGAGAGTTGAGTTTTTCAAAATGGTGTTGCTGGAGTTCCAGTTCTTCTTAGGATGCCACCCCGTGTCGACTTGTCAGGAGTTAACTGACGTTTCGAAGGATCGTGCCTGTGGTGTGGTTAGGTCCTCACTGCTGTTATGGTAGGTAAAAGGTAAAGCAATCCCTGTACGGGTCTGGACAGGCCATTAGGGTTCCAGGAGGTTAAGGCCTCCAGATTTCAAGACAGTCGGCACATGAAGGCGGTAAGTATGCCAGCCCTATGCACCGGCCGCCTTTACCCCCAGGAAATACTCGTGGTACCCATTTCTGTTAGAGGCTGAGACGATCTCAAGGCCATTTTGCTGCCGGAAGGATTATGTCAATGAAAAATTCCCATGACACCATAGGGAATGGAACTTGGGACCTTCCGGCTTGTAGCGGAGTGCCACCGCGTGCCCTGCTGTTATGGTAGGACACGCTAATAATCATCTAAGGAACTTAAGTACCACTTGTCATTTTTACAATTAGGCCTACTTGATTATACAGGACGTCATTGTGAACGTTGTGTAAACGCCCAGGTGGGTTCTTCTGAAGCCTAAACTGTCCCTTCGAAAGGCTGTCAGATTATGTGCGACCACCAATGGCATTTATTTAGGTTTCTTGGGTAGCAATTGTCAGAAGGCGTAGCTCAGTACCACTGACGAGTGGACAGAAGCGTTTATAAAATGAATGCGACCAGCTAACAGATTCTGGGGATCACTGCTCACTTACTAGGCAAAATGTTGCGGGCCTTACAAAATGTCCCGGTACAGGAACAAAGCTGGTATATCATCTGCTAGATGATTCACCGCCATAACGAATTCAATGCAAACGCCAGCGTGCAAAAAGTCCACAACAGAATGACGCAAGCAGGACAAATATTTCGTGCAAAGATGCGTGGAAATATTGTCAGCACGTGTGCCTGCTGTCATGGGTCACTACATAACAAGAAACCAAAACAACTGCGAGTCAGTCTAAGACAAATAAGTACCGTCGTTTTGATTTTGTATTGTGAACACAAAGGGAATCCCCATATCGAGATTATTTCGTAACGTTTTACCAACTTCCAAGTTTTCGTGTGAAACACGACTGTTGGTACTAACGTGTCGTGTCGGCCGTGCCATGGTTCAGGCGGTTAGACGCCGGCCTCCCACCGCGGAGGCCCGGGTTCGATCCCGGGTCAGTCCATGTGGGATTTGTGGTGGACAAAGTGGCACTGGGACAGGTTTTTCTCCGAGTTCTTCGGTTTTCCCCTGTCAATTTCATTCCACTGGTGCTCCATTACTAGGAAAAGGACAAAAAATAATGATCATCATCTTCATCTTCATCATAGGGTTGCACAATAAGCCTCATGGCTGCAGTGCGTCCGTAGCATCTGCTACGGGGCCCTTCACCACTTTAAAAAAAAAAGTGTCGTGTCTGCATATCTGTCTAGCAGTAATGAGCTGTGTATTCTCTATCCGTGGCGGTACAGGTCACTCGGGCCGGCGCCTCTCTTTGTCATGGTTTCTGAAACTTCTGGTAGGACCTTTTGGACTTCGGGTCGGTCTGTCACGAGGTACCTTCCTAGAACCACAGAAGAGAAGGCAGACATAGCTACATTGATGGGTCCACTGGGAATCGAAAACACAATCTCAATATTCGTGCTCAGACAACAGTACATGCCTTAGCTGCCACTGTACGCTACAGGTTTACCTTTATGTTATTACTTACCTTCACATGTCGTGCTTCATCATTACCTGCCATGAAATGTATAGCTACTGTGCTACGGTTTATTCGATATGTACAGATGGACCCATTTATCGTGTCCCGCAGCACGGCAGCTTTATCACACAGAACGCCTGCATGCGGCGGCATCCCGTGACAGCTATCGTGCTCAGGGACAGGATAAAAGGGGCACACTGCAGTAAATAATGAAGGTTTTCTGGGTAGGGGGAAGTCAGGTAGTCCTGGACGTTTTCCATTTTATCAAATGGTGCTCTATCTTTACGTAAATTTACTTACGTTGAACTGAGAATGAAACACAATATATGTCTGTTTTTGTTGACTGTTCAGTCTGTGCCGTTAGATGTATTTTTTACAGCTGAGTCATGAATAGGACTTACAATACCGTGATCCCGGTATCCCAAATACCGGGATACCAGTCATTTCTTTCTGATATTGAAATACCGGCATTGATGCAAAATACCGGTTTTTTGGTACTAATTTTAAAAAGACTGCTTATGGTTTATTCATATAAAGGTTATAAAATCGACAACAATAACTTATTAATATTGAATTTGCAACTGAGGGATTTTTATACACGATACAAATGTAACTGAAACCTGAAAACATCATAAAACTCAGATGTGGTTTACTAGACACTTTGTTGCACACAAAAGAAAAGGTAAATACTGTATGTTAATGAATAAATACAAGTATGTACCAACATTAGATCTAGTTTAAAAATAACACTACTGATTGCTTATGCTTCTTGAAAGCTGACTTTATTCGGACAGGTAATGTGGATGCCTAAACTTAACGAAAATTTGCAGTATCAATACGTAATTTTTGTTTTCAGAATAACTGTATTTTTAATAACTTTTTGTCAGAATATTTATTATTTTAACAAAACTTTGATTTGAAACATGAATTCAAGTAATTACTTGTTTTTTCCTTACGTCATTGCACCTGTCATCAAAATTTATTGAGAAAAATGTTTGTTTTTGGAATATCGGTATTAATACAGGTATTACGGTTTCATAAATTAAAAATACCGAAACACCGATATTGAGGTTATGACCAGTATTGTGATCCCTAGCCATAAATGATGGCGTGTCGTCCACGAGCCTTCTAGCTCTGATAAAGGTGAGCAGCAACTTCCTAAGCCGTACGTTGCAGATGACTTCTCCGGCATGTGTGCAGTGCGTGTAAGTCTAACTACCAGGCGTTTTGAGAAATTCTGACTGCATGATTGCAGGCAGGCAGTACTGAAAGCGTGCGGGCGAGGGACTTTGTTAGTAACAGTAAAACTTCACTTGCAAGATACGATATGGTGATAGCGTTGTTGCGGAAGATACAAGTCTTTGTGGTTTTATACCGTGAGGACTGTTAAATAGTTACCAACGTTTCGAAAGATTGTAGTACCTTCATCTTCAGGGTAAAAGAAGTCAAGCAGAGTCAAACCTGTATTTTCTTGCGGGTGTTACATTCGCTTTTAGCCTAGAATAAGTAAATTTTATAAAAACTTTTGAGAAAATAAGTTCTTATAATATCTCATATATGCGGTTTAAAAATAATCAGATACAAATCAGCTAATTCTGGAATAACTTGCCCCACCAGGAATGAAAAAAAAACTGATTAGAGAAGCTTCTTTTAAGCAACATATATCCTGTCTTAGTACATTCTGTCAATGTCACCAGAGAATCTCAAGCTACACAAGCAATAACTGAGAGGTGGATATAATAATCTCACAGCCTAGACAAGTGACCCGAACCATGAATTCCTGAAATGCATAGATCCAAGATTTTTTGGGTTTTATTTGTAATTGAGAATCTGATCACTGGTACTTGACATCTGGCCTCGAAGGACTTTCCCTACCTGTACAAACAGCCTAATTTCTTATAATCTGTTTTGCGTTTTGCCCTTTACCTGATTGGTGGTGCTCTTTGGATCTGCCAGGTTTCCGACCTATCGGTTGTTGATAGGCCAAAATGCCTGCCATTCGCCTCGTTGCATTGAAGCAGCGCCGTGACTCTCTGCCATTTCCGCCAGTTATATTAAACCCGAAGTTTGAAAAACTGATCCAAAACCTGTGTTACTGAAATGAATGTAGCCAAGGAAGTTGAAGATTGTTACAGTTAATGGAAAATTTGATCGGTTTTGGATTTTTTAAGTATTCAATTATTGTTAATTCTTATGAAGGCTTTGTGTCTTGCTGTGAAATAATTTGATCAGTATTTCTGTTCAAGTTGATGTTACAGCGCCTTTCTCACGTCCTGAAATTTGAGTCCGTGCGTTTTTCAGTAAACTTTTTATTTAGTTGTGAAGTATATAAATAGGTAAAGGGGACCATATACAGACCGTTAAGGCCCAAGGGGGAGTAGAGTTATATACCGTATCTCTACCTTTCCTTAGCCTTGGCACGAGAAGGGGTGGGGTGTCTAGCCCCACACCTCAACCGCTTTGCACCCGGGAAAGACCCGGTACCCATTGTACAAGAGGCTGGAAGGTCCCCAGGGCCGGTGTAGACTGGTGCAGCAAATCGAAGTATATAAATACTTGGTAGAAAAGGGCACTTCCCATGTCGAAATTTGAAAAAAAATCATGGAAGACACTTTTTAGGTCTTGTAAAGTAGGCGCTTCTATTTCAATGCACTACGTTGGAACAGTTCTATTCAGCGGGGGTTTCATGCCCCTGCCGGTGCTCAGAACGTAGTGGATACCCTAAAAGAGTCGGCATAAGTATACGAAAACGCGAGTTATTCTGAAGTCCATTGAATATTTTTCATTGAACAGAAGGTTTATCTCCATACGAAAATTATTTCTGCGAGTTTTTAGGCTTTCACAGCGGTATAGTTCAGATCTTAGTTCTTCTGGGGTGTGACATCACGTCGCTGGGCTGTTTGTTCGTGACGATTCGAGATAACGTCATGGCTTCATCTTCAACCATCGACTATCGAAGAACAAATGATGGAAGTTTCTACCCTTCAAGATGAGACTCCTAGGTTATCTCGAAACGTCTGGCTCTTACACCTCCTTGTAAGAATAAGTGTAACAAATTTATAGTTTTAAAAAAGAGAAGTTAGGATACGCACTCAGTTATCTCGCTTGTACGTACGCTGTTGAGCTGCATTCGGTATGTGTTTGATAGAAGACTGCAAGTGAATTGTACGTACAATGAATTGCACTCAGCCCTGTACACACAAAATATTGTAAGCAGTCGATTAATTACATACGAATTCACACTGTGGTCTTCTGGTTTACAATATCATTTACTCTCATGGATGGGTACAAATGTTTTTGAAGAAGATACGTGTGACCCGCCACGTTTGAAACTTTTCTCACTCACACCTTGAAGACGGAGGCAGTATGTTTTTTTTCGATACCTCGGTGACTGCCTACCAGATAATATACCTATAGTGTTATAACCGAAAAGATCACTGTGTGAATCTTCACTGTCTTATGAACATAAAACCTTATTTTATGCACTTTTTTGGGGGAGGCAACCTGACGCGGAATTCGTAGATTGTAATCGCCTCGAATTAGAAGAGCCATCTTATTCGCCTTCTTACTTAGGTACCCTACATCCAGTCTGTTCTCCGTAGCCCGTTTCTTTCTTCCCATTCTTATACAAAGTGCCACTTTCCAACTTAGCTCACCACTGCCCTGAAAGTGGAGTCGGTATATTCCTCCGAGGCGTCGGTACCCACATACCAGACAACATAATGCCATAACCCATTAGACAACAGGATTAAACTTTTAAAGCCTAGCAGTAACTTTACATACTACCAGGCTTAACTTTAATCAATTCTCCATGGTGTTCACATTGCGTTTATGTGTTTTGTACTTATCTGGGAACAATCTGCAACTTATACCTTACACGTCATCAAATCATTGGTTTTTAAACTGAGGTGGAGAGTGTTTACTGCGCGGTACGCCCTGAGTCTTTATATTAGACAGAATGCGTTTCTACTTTAAAGAGTTAATATCCACCGCTGTGAAAACCTCAGATCTTGTAATTCTACTGGGGGAAGCTTTCATTCTTAGCTTAATATCTTAGAATGAGGCGCGGAGATGGCCATAAATATTTCGTATATAATGACTGGTAGGGAGGACTTCTTGCCTTCTTTAAAATTAAAATCTGCGTATTCGTCAGCAAAGATTGATGATAAGTTGTTTGCTTGACTGAAGCGCGAGCTGGATACCTGAATGCTGCATCAAACTACTGCATTATATCTCCCTTTAAGGCTCCATTCAGTTACACAATTCCTCCTTTCCAGGAAAGGAGGCCTTGTTTGAAAGTGTTTCAATAAAGACAGAATTCAGTAAATGGAAATAATTTCCCATTAATTCATAGACAGTGAGCCGACTTACAGGGTCTCGATGTAACTCGTCGGTATTCAAATGCAAACTGTAAAAGAGCGCTGCATATCGGTTACCGCAACCAATCATTTTGCGCTCTTGACTGACCCCTAAAAGGCATGCTGAAAATGAGGGTCATATCATTACATACGGCCGATCCCATTGGTCGCACGGGCTAAGGCTTGGGCCTTCGGCAGAGCGCTTGCTGCGAGCGTGGGTTCGAATCCCGCCGGGGGCATGGATGTCCGTCTCTTTTGAGTATTGTGTGTTGTCAGGTAGAGGTCTCTGCGACGGAGTGGTCGCTCGTCCAAAGGAGCCCTACCGAATGTGGTGTGTCCAACCGAATGTGATCTCAAAACCTCCAAAAAAGGAGGCGGCCTGGACCCAATTTGGGCTGTTGCACCACAGGAAAAATCATCATAGGCGCACTGGTGGTCTCCAGTTGGTGTAGCTGTAAATTTCTACACTTACGTGCATTTACTCAGGAGACGTCTGGTTTAAATCTCGGCCGGGTCATCATCTATTATAACGAAACTTTTAATGGGTTACCTCAATGCCTCGAGGCATGTGCTTCTATAGTGCCCCAATCAGGCCACAACCGCTAGTTTCCAAAACCTTTTTCGGTTTATCGTCCACCAGTGTTCCTACAACTCGACACTGTATGTTCTAAATTACTGATAACTTGTTCAAATAAACCAGAACTACATACCTCATATAAACGTCACGTGTGCTGCATAGAGCTGTTTGTGTTTCCTGTTCTTCTGGTGCACGTAAGCTGCGGTATCTGCTTGGGATAAATACAACCACAGATCATCTCAATAAAACCCTCTTTTTGGAGAAGACCTGAGAGGCAGATAGCTTGCTGTGTAAAATCTGAAGGCTGCGGACGGGAGAAATATCTTTTTTAAAAAGAGGCGTCCTGGGGAGACCTGCTGCATGATGCCTGTCCATATGGACGCAGCACATTCTGGCTAAAATAGTTGCGTTCAGACCGGGAGGGGAGGGGGGGGGGACGACAGAATCGACCACTGTCGCTGAGGAAGAAGTTCAAAATGAGGGTCTGGTAGCGCTTATGGTTTAGTAAAATTTTAATGAATTACCCTTGTTAAGAAAATACTTCATATTTTTAATTTGCACTATGCAGGGAACTGGAAACCAATTCTGCTGGTTTTTGGAAACCTCAGGTAATGTTTCAGAAGAAAGCCATCTTGGCATTACATTTGTCGTACTTCTGCGGCTACTCGAGCTGTTATCACAAGGAGACTAACACGTCTTGCAACATGTAGGAGAAAGCACTTGCAGCGGATGCGCATTCACTACGCTACTTCATAGAGGCTATAATAGTAATTTAAGGGACGTAAGTTTGTAGTGCACAGGTATGTGTTTGTTATTACAAACACTAATTAAATCCAAACAAAAGATACTAATAAAAAAACAGAGAACTAAACAATGACGAAAGTAGAATGCACTGATGCTTTTCAGTACTGACGTGCTGTTATCTACTCTTTCATAATTGATACGAGGTTCTGAGATTCGACTTAATGCGTTTAGTTTGTTGCGAAAATATATTGCGCGCCACTAAAAACAGACAGCGATTTTTGAATTAAAGCATTATCTGCTGAAAACTCGTGAAACGAGAGGCTGTGTGCTTCAAGCTTCGTTCTGAGGCATTGCTTTAATGCAGCATTGACAGCTGGCTACATGTAGCAGAGGGTGTCGTCTCCACACACACACACACACACACACACACACACACACACACACACACACACACACACACACACACACACACACACACACACACACACACACACAGACACACACAGACACAGACACACATACACAGACACAAACACACACACACACACACAGACACACACACACACAGACACACACACACAGACACACACACACACACACAGACAAACACACACAGACACACACACAGACACACACACAGACACACACACACAGACACACACACACAGACACACACAGACAGACACACACACACAGACACACACACAGACACACACACACACACAGACAGACACACACATACACACAGACACACACGCAGGCAGACAGACACACAGACACACACGCAAGCAGACAGACAGACACTCCGAATATATAAAATTGTACCGACAAGGTTGATGTAGTGGTGACGATCCGTAGCCTGCTTGTTTGCAGGAAGTGCCCCTGTCAAAACTTCGCCGGAACGCTTGCTGTATGGACTGAGATTTTAAGTGGCTTTCCTCCGTTTCTTTAGGCAAATATTGTAATTCTACCGTGATAAGGTCACGACAGCTTCTTTCAAAATCCAATTTTATGATTCGCCAGACATTCTGCCTTTGACGTTATGTAGACTTGGCTCTAATGATCAGCGTTGTACAGTAACAATGAAAATGATACACGTTACAGTGCTTTGCCAGTTTGTATTTCTCAGATAAGTTGTATATTGATTTTAGTAAATCAGAAATATGGTAATCTGTATATTGCGTATTCCTCTTTAACAAATCTAAAAAGGCTGAATAGTATTTATTAGTACGTAAACTTCAAGTTGAACTCCTATCTCTCTCTCTCTCTCTCTCTCTCTGCTGATTCTGATATTTTATTTGCTGTATACTCAAATATACCTGCCTTAAAAATAAATTTGTCCACACACAAAGTCCGCATGTTAACTCTTTGTTTCAAAGTGTATATATTGGTTACTTCTACTAACCGCCTGCTCTTTCTGTCTGTCCACAGGAAGATATGGTGTGTTTGTCATGCACAGCCACCGGAGAACGAGTATGCTTGGCAGCCGAAGGCTTCGGCAATAGACATTGTTACCTGGAAACCATTGCAGATAAGGTAAGTCTCCCTGCAGCTCTCACTTCCTGTAGACCGCTCCAGAAAGTATAGACATCACGTCATCCTATTATGCTTGTATGAATGGGCGTTTTTAATGTATAATATGACCAAACTCTGCACCATAGAATGTTGAATTTCTGAAGGTGAGTCATGTGCGGGAAAAGGAATGCGTGGTGTTCCAGTGTGGTGATCTAAACATAGCTGCAGACAGGATTTCGAACTCAGTGTACTGAAAGGAGGGAATAGATAAAATTTTGTGAAACGTTTAAGTGAACTACAGACCTATTCTGCAGGAGATGCATGTTCCGGGACTTAAAATTCAATTGTAATTTAAATGATGATGCACCAGCTATTTATGTTATAGTAGATTTGCCAGAGTTATCATACGTGTACCCAGGGGTGTAGCTTGGGCGGGGGGGGGGGGGAGTGTTACGAAAACACTGGGTGGCAGGGTCCAAGGGGCCGCAAAATTAATACTTTAAAAGAAAAACTCGATTTTCTGCGACCAAAGAATTTTAAATTTATGAGCCAAATAGCAGGAAATTCAATATTTATGATTTTTCTTAACATTTATAATATCTGTTACCGGCGGACATTGTAATTACTCGCCCCAGGCGCCAAAACCCCTAGCTATGCCACTGCTTGTAATCACACTCAGCTGGTTTGCTAGTTAAAATATTTAAGTGTATTTTAGCAACTGTAGGTGTTATTTTGTACCGAACTAGTTCAAACGATGAATAGGCTTGTACAGGTATGATGGCAAAATACAGAGAAGAAAGTAGCCATGGTTTACCCAAGGTTACTAAGCCTCTTTCTTCATTCTCCCAAGAAGACCGAACCAAGCACCAAAACCCTCTGACCAAGAATCGAATCGGCATCCTTTCGAGTGCAACAATATAAGTCGGGTATGTTATCGGTTGAGCTGCCTGGCCGGTAAATTTGTTTTCACCTGCTTTTAAAATTATTTAACTGTTGGTTGAGAGTACGAATTGGGCAGGAAGTCCTGTTTCTTTACCTAGATAGAGGCAGGTATATTTTTGGACGTAAAATCTGGCCTATGCCTTTCGAGATTAATTCTACAAGTTTTAGATGCCAGAAGCTCGGAATGTCTGATAAACTCTCAAATGTCTGTCTTTATGAACGAAATGTCATACCGTATGATATATTCAAATTAACTATAGGAGATTTTTTGAAGTACAAAGTCTGAAATGTATTTTGGTTCACTTTCGTCACCAAGATGGATGGCGAGGCACTAACATGTCTAAATCACATTCTCGAGGCAGCCGGCTCGAATCACGCCCAGGAAACCGCCAATCCTTGCTGCAGTATCAATTTGCTTTCACCATTCATTCGACATGAATGCCGGAACACTGCCTTACATAGGCTATGGCTGCTTCTCCTCGCGTCTCTCCAGATCAGTAATTTGCCATCATCTAATCACATAATTTTTTCCTTCATAACACCATTCATTGAGGAAGAGTTAAAAAGCAGTCAAATGAATAAATATCAGACTGAGTCAGCTACATTGATAACGATGTGCAAGATGTTCACAATAACATGTAACTTGGCCACAGCGTTATGTAACACTTCCACAGTAACTTGTAACGTGGGTGCTTTGATATGTAACAGCGCAGTGATATGCAACAGGAGCACAATGGCTGGTAGCATCGCCACACTGGTATCTAAGAGAGTCAAGTGTGTATGTAACAACAACAGTGATATGTAACAGGAGCACAATATTTTAACAGCTGCACAATAATGTGTAACAGGAGCGTAATAATATGTACGAGATTTACGATATTGCGTATCGATAGCACAATGATATTCAACAGGAACACGCTGGTGTGCATCAAGAACACAATGACATATGTAGAGATGGGCCAGGATAGTATGTGGCAAACACAGCGGTAACAGGAACACGACAATATGTAACTGGATCATAGTGATACGTAACAAGGACACAGATGTATAACGGTAGCACAGTTATATGTAAAAATGGCACAGGAATATGTTAGAGGGTCACGACGATATGTAGCAGGAGCGCGGTGATAAGTAACAGGAGCAAAGTAATATGTAGTAACTGGGGCACAATGATATGTAACAGCAACACAGTTCTATATAATAGGAGCATAGTAATATGTAACAGGAGCACAGTGACAAGTAACAGGTGCAGGGATAAGTAACGGGGTCGAAGTCATGTGTAACAGTGGCACGATGATGGTTAGCAGCGGAACAGTGATAAGTAACATGAGCACAGTCACATGCAATAGCAGCACAGGTGTATGTAACGGGAGCATAGGTCGGTGTAACTGGAGCACAGCAATAAGTAACAAGACTACAGCGATATGTAACGCTGCCGAACAATGATGTAAGAGGAGCGCTGTGTTATGTAAAAGCAGGAGTTATATGTAGCAGGGTCACAATGATGTCCAACAGCTGCAACATTATATGTAGAAGTGACACAATGATACGTAATATCTAATTAGAAAAAAGCAACAATTATGCACAAAAGTCTACAAAGTTATACTTACGTACATTGACTTTATCCCTACATGTTTCAATGGACATGTCATCATCTTCAGGGGATATAAAGTTTTACAGGTACCAAAAGCATGAAGAAGTGTAAATATCTTCCTACATGCATCAAACCTGATTTATAGTAAAACCTAAGAAACAAGCAGCGTATAAATTAAAATGAATTAACTATTCTCTATTGCGTTACACAGTTTTCGTTTTAGACCACAATCATTTGGTGCATATACAGTTAAAATGAAGAATTGATATTGTTCTTAGTCCGATTTATCGGAGATTTGATGTATACAGGAAGATATTTACACTTCTTGATGCTTCGGTACCTGTAACACTGTATATCCCCTGAAGAAGATGACAGATCCGTTGAAGCATGTAGGGATAAAGTCAATGTAAGTATAACTTTGTAGATTTTTGTGCATAATTGTTGGTTTATTTTTAATTAACTTTTAATATGCACGGTGTACAACATACAAAATTCACGTAATATCTGTTGATGTCGACTGTATGCTTTAATCTTAAATAACATCGTACCTCGGATGCCACTAAAGCAGCTGGCTGCAGGCTGCACCCAAGGTGTTCGATTTCCCGCTAGAGTGTAAATATTCTCCTTTATCAGGCGTCCAGGCTGGACGCGGACTCATTCAGCCCCGTATCTATATGTTCCCTCCCCCTACGTCTTCATAGTGTGGTGCTTAGGAGCAGCGGAAGGTTTTGTCTTTAACTTGTTGCATTTCATTGCTGCGACTGGCTAAGCGATTGACGATTCAATTGTCTTCATTATTTCAGAACATCCCTCCTGATTTGTCACAATGCGTGTTCGTCATAGAGCAGGCGTTGTCAGTCAGAGCTCTTCAGGAACTGGTCACTGCTGCCGGCTCAGAGACGGTAAGCCTAAATCTCAGAGTTCAATAAACAAAACAAAAGTTCTGATCACTTACAACTCTTATAAATGTTACAGATGGGCATCACTTGCTGCCACATACACTGTACACACAAGTTAATTTATTGCGTCTTTATTTAGATAAACACATGAAAAAAAGTACTCAACATATTATAGCGAATTTCTTTGCCTGTCGTGACTGTGAACCGTTCTGATTTATTTCGTTGTTACTTTTCAGAAATTGATGTTTTTAGTTATTTACTTATAACATCATTATTAAAAACACTGACTCTTTTATGTACTTCATTGCAGCTGTTACGGTTCCAATATGAAGGTTTTTACTTCTCAAATTGTACATCGGAATGATGCCTAGTACTATTAATTTGTATGCTTTTAATGCCACTCAGATGTGCTAAATGTGACAAAAGATGTTAAACTGAAAACATAATCAAGTCTTATGCTCGAACAAAACAGAGAAAGCATGGATGTATATATCGCTGTTCCTAATACAAACCTGATTACATGAAATCAGTCATTGAGTTATGGCTGTTGTAAACAAGATTTTTTGCAAGAAAGTTTGTGCTGCTTGTTGCTTTGTGTCTGGCATAATAAATTTTGAGTGTTCACACATCTAAAATTTGGAGTCCTGATTTCGTGCCGTTTGGCCGATTGTGCCACACTTCAGAGTAATATGCTTACTCAAGTGACAAGTGTTTGGATATATAATAACTGTATGCCTTATGAATCTCTTGACAGCACACCCGCAAGTATTTTGGGGATGTGCGTTAATGTGCTGTTTAAAACACTTTATTATTAATTTGTGGTACTGTCTGATACCCATCAAATGTTATACCATATAATATACAGTAATAACTACTAAAGCATGACTACAAAGCCCGCACTTTGTGTAATGCTGTTGATGTACCAAGATATTACAACCGCTAAGTGTGATTGTTTCTCGACCCTACCCACATTTTCAAATTTACGTATATTTCTGACAGAACTTTTGTTTTATTGCTTCAGGTTTTCTATGCTGAACTGAAAATAAATTACCATACTGGAGCCAGAAAACAGTTATAGTCTGTCATATATGGTAAAAGAAAGTATAAACTCAGAGAGAAAACACAAAGCAATTTCCAGTTTCGGGAATAAGACAATACTTTCAGAGTAGAGTAGTAGTGTTTGGTTCAATGCTACCTCTGTATTCCACAATTTCAGTAGCTGAAAATAATATACACAGCAATTTATTTTCCCTTAAAACAATGAATCTAATAACATGCAAACAAAATACCTTTGACATAAATTAAGCAACAAAATATGTAAAATTTAAATACGTCGGAAAAGAGACAAAATTCATCACTAAATTATTTAAACACACCAAGCTAAAATAGCGTTCAAAACTAAAAATTCAACAGAAAAGCTTCTCAGAAATAAAAGTCAGCTTTATAACAATAAATACTTCCACTCATTTGCTTACAGATTAACTGTACGGTGGACAAGCTCGAAGGAACATTTTGATCTTGTATAACGAGCATTTATAAGTATTTCGCTGTTATAATTATAACTCAAATTTATCAAAACACCTTCTAGAAAATTAATACCCCATTGACACCTTTGACAATACCATAGAAACCTATACACCACAGGAAACGTTCAAGTCTGAACACAATAAAAAAATAATGCCTGTATGTAGAAACTAAGAAGAACAGCCAACTCAAAGACCGAAATACATTAGAACAAAACACCATCTTCGCAGCTTTATCCCAACTAGATCAAGAAAAAAACAAACCATCACCCCCTCCTAGTACTCAGCAATCCAGCAGATCCTGCATAATACAAAGAAAAAGTTCCATTTAGAAACACCTCGTCAACAAAACCGCGTAATTCCTCTTCATACTCGTATTCGTCAGCATAATAAAAATAAGAATTTGTATATCTTTCACTTTTAATTAATAATTAAAATGATTATTTTGATCTCAGATTTTATATTTTGAAAACTAGATCACACTGAAGTCACTAGTATAAATTCTAACGATTATTCAAAGCAGTAAGAATCTTCACATTTTGCTTAATTACTTTTAACAAATTTCTCTCCCACCGTCCTATTCATTCTGCCCTTTAGTTTCAGTTTCACGACAAAAATAAGCTTGTAACCTACAAATTACTAACTTGCTCTAAAAATATTCTATAAAACTAATCCTTCAAACTGTCTATACTCAAGAAAAGAAAAATTTAAAACCATGAATCTTTCCTACAAAATCTGAAAAAATTAAAATTATGTACCATAATCAAGTTCTTTAGGTAAAATGATCTCAAACTGGTAAACCATATAACTTCAAAACAGCTGGAATATGTACGACTTCAACACGTATATCAATAACAAACTCTTATGTATTATTCTTCTCTATGTAGAAATGAAATATCCCTTCTTATTATAGAATCTTATGTTCCTAATATCCTCCCAAGCATTTTGTATAGATTGTGTATCACCCGGAGATGGCAAAGTCAGTCGAAACATGTAATGAAGAACCAATTAGCCAATAGACGAGCATGCTGCGCTGCGTTGGCGCGGATCTACGAGGACCGAGTTGGCGAATTACGTATTATGACAGACAGGGAACAACACATCTTTTTGTTCTTTCGTCTGGGTCTTTATTAGCCAGTAATTGTAATAACGAATATTTTCTTTAAAAGTATTTTCTGTTCAATTACATAGCCAGTTACGCTTGTTTTTCGCTTCGTGTGACAGGATTATGGTCAGTAAGATTCGTGTGTGCAGTGAGAGTCAGTGAACACGTAACCCGTAGTTGAAACATAGTCACTGTACACAAAACTCCGTAATATCTTGAAGGTAACTTCAGTGCACAGCAGTTTTATTAAGTACTGAAAGCCTTTCTTTGAATAAGTCCTAAATGAACTGATGTCGTCACACACATATATATAAAATTTTCATACACTTCGAGGGGCTGTAGGATGTAAACTTACTGAGGCCAGGTTTAAAATGATCAAAAAAAACACACACACACACACACAGTGTATAAGGAAAATCCTTAGTAGTCTTTTATTAATAAAAGACTCTTAAATTAATAAAAGTTTGTTAAGGATTTTCCGTATTTTATTGGTCCAATTATTTAAAACTTGTAATAGAAATACACGAAAATATGCAATAGTTCTGAGCACCCTCTGCTGAAGTTAAGTAGCATTAGTGATCATGTTACAACAAAGTGACTCATTTAGTAATTTCTGTATTTAATACAGAAGTAGCGAAGATTATATAGAACACGAATTCATTAGTGTATTATAATCCAAGTTATACGGGGTCGCAGTGATCTGTTCATAACAGAATAAGTAATTATTGCCGCTCCTCATAGACTCCTAACCAATCACCTTTGATTTTGTTCGCTTTAAGATGTTGGCAGCGCTGCTTTCTTTTATTATTTTAAACTATTGATACTGTTTAAACTTATGTTTCTATCAGTAATATTCATCGCGCAGGGCACATGATGTCAGTTGAAAATTTTTGTTCAACAACACTTATATTTTCTTTTACAGGAACAGGAATCTCTCGTAAGTATTTTTTTCTCAGGATAGAAACGTCGGTTGCATTGTAGTTCTTAACATGGGGCTTTTATTTTCTCTTTTTTCTTTCTTATTCCTCTCACTGTTCTCAGAGACAGAATTAATCACAACAAAGCATCAGATCGTTACCTGACAAACGTGTCTTATTGTCAGATCTAGTCCCCAGACAGACGCAGATCTACAAACAATTTTAGTTCTAACAGAAAACATAAATATTATCTTCCTTAAGCGTGTTATAAATCTAATAGGCTTGACCCTATTCATGAGTGAGCATCGATACCTCTAGTGATAGTGAAAGCTTTGTAAATTAAATTTGTAGAAAAATAATTTGTTGAAAGTTAGAATTCTGTTTCGAAAGGTAAAAATATTGTATATATTATAGTGGGCTCTGACTTGCATTCGGGTCAGTACTGACTGATCCCTAAGCAATAAACGCAGAATTCATGACTGCTTTATTTAAGTTGGCAGATAATACACAGACAGGTCTCGGATAGCTTGTTGAGTAAAAATAATGTATTTAAAGTTCTCAGATTATGTTGTGTTGTTGCGGACCAGACTGTTTGATTATAATACATTCTGGTCAATTTCTGTTTCGTGATTTTTGTTTAACACAAAGAGCACCTGTTTTAAGACCTTGCAATTCTAAAGTAGCCTGGGTTCCATGTCTGTTGGACAGGCCAGTGTTCTTGCTCTGAGAACCGTTTCTCTTGTTGAATAGAATTCACATTCTTCCTCGCATACAATTTAGCAGCCTTTCCTATATCAGTGCATGGTAAAGAAAGTGAATATATACTTATTTACTGTAACTTCCGTCAACGCTAGTAGTGTAACTTGTTCAGCCATTTTTAATGGCATGATTAATTACTTTCTGTTTGTAAATACTCAGAGGAGTGTCCCACAGGAGGACGTAATAAGGTCTCATTGAGTATTTACAAACGAACCCCGTAGTGCCTCTTTCATTCCATAGAATTATTTCTCTCTGACAATGGATTTTGTTTACAACTGCACTAACAAAACTTTACGTTTATAGAGAAAGCGAAATTCTGCCCTACATTCTGGCTCCTAGTTGGTGCTTTGAATGAATGCTCACAATTCTATTTCTCTAATTGTGTTTGAGTTCGTACAAATAACCTGATGAATTTAAAGAAGTACGTAAGTACCTGATTTTTCTAACAGCTTTCAAAACTAAACCGCTATGTGGGTTTTCTGATTAAATTTGATGTGAACTCACCATAACTTATAAATAAGTTTCACTAATCTGGTTTTGTCAGTATATTTATCGTTATGGAACTGTTGAAACAATTTGCATACTCGTATGTATTAAAATGTCTGTCATTCGCGAAGGGGTTTCTTGTATGACATAAAATGGCGTAGGAGTGGATTTTGCGTAAATTTCAAATTGGCGGCCACATGGCTTGGCGTCATATCTTTTCATCGCTTTTGGGAATGCGTTAGCCATAACTGTAGCTGTGCTATCGATAAGCCCGTGTGTTAGGATATGCTCAAAATGTTTCCCGTCTCCTACCTCTTATATGAAAAAGGCTAAATTTAATTTATTGGTCAAATTCTACCGTACCTATTTTTCTTTTCAGTGTGCATTAATCCACAGTGTGTTAACAGATAAAATAAATGGTTTCCACGTTAAGTCCCTGCTACTTAATCCCGGTAAACGTGCCCCTAATACCGACGGGATAGGAGACTTGGGCCCCAGATGCTCTAGGGCCAGCTCAACATTCTCTCCAGCTGCTATTAGAAGAGTTCAACACGGAGCATGATGTCGACCACTATCTTCTTCTAGCACAGATGTTGAAAATACTGTAATTCCACTTTCCCTTACGTCTTCACGGCGAGGTGCGAATTTACGGTTGCTTGTATTTCTCCCTAAGTGTCAACATAATCTGCCCATGGTTCAGCGCTTACAGTTCAAGTTAAGATATAATTGCGGTTAGTCTCCCGTCCTCTATACGTGTTTTAAACCGTGCTGGCAAAACAACTGCAGACAGCGATTGTGAGCTTCTTCATGTCTGTTAGCTCACGCAACAGCTTGACTCTCACTGGACGGATTTTAGTGAAAGTTTATAATTGGGATATTTTTATTAAAATCTGTTGACAAGATTCAGTTTTGGTAAAACTCCGGCAAACGTAAAATACATCTTACCCAAAGACCTACGTACGTGTATGGTAACAAAGCGCTGGACCCTTCGTGGGTTGATAAAACTTGGAAAAAGTTTGTAGAGAAAATCAGAACACTCCATTTATGTCAAATTCGTTTTTCCGAAATCGTGCTGTTGTAATTGCAAGAAATATGATAGAGACAGAGAAGCCCAAAATACTTAAAGACTTTAGATATAATATGGCGCCACATAGTGCTATTATCGTAGTGTGTAATTGAGGTAAAAATACACAAATGCAGTTTGATCTGCGGTCAGACATCCGATAACGTAAAAATTGCGCAACCAATTATGTGTTATTACGAACAGTTTAGCCATACAGTAGTTCAAGAGCGAGCCTGATTCCGTTCTGTTAATGTTGGCACAGTGCATAGAAGTAATTGTGTGAAGAGAATATGAGTTAGTTGGAATAACAGAACACCTACATGGGATCATTATGATTAGGGCACTAGAAATGAAGCAGGCGAATCAGGTAGTAAAGATCGAACGCGTCTTAGAATCCCATTATACATACATTTCCTGTTTTCTTATTCTGATAAAGTAAAGAATGTTGGTACAAAACAATTTTATAATTCAAATTCGAAAGAGAGATTTTGGAGTCTTCATTTATTACTCTATAAAGTCTGCTGGAAGAAGAGTGTATCATTTGACTTCATTAAGTACCTCGTCACATGTTAAGCTTAGAGTGGCCAATTTACCCTGAAATGCACTTTATCACAGTTACAGATGTTACGTTTATTGCTTTGTTTTAACTGAATAACGGTTTATTGGTATCTGAAGTACGTGCCCTTACCACCCCCCCCCCCGGCCCCAGAAAAAAAAAACATCTAATATCGTTGCAGACGTGCCATACCTCTTAATATGTTTTACAGGCTGCACCTGAAATTAAATACGGCTTTTTGGTTCCCACACGTTACTAAATCAGGCAGCCCTAAAAGATTTGTGTTCTCTGTCAGAGAATGCTCGTCGCATGCCGGCTTGGGGACACTAACGAAATTTCTGCGCTTATTTTTATGCACTGTAGTTTAATGGAAAGTAATCTGCGACAAAATATTGTACTTTGATGCACTCCTACATACACATATCTCTGCTTGTAGTGAGTTCCAACGTATATACAATAGTTGAAAATGATTTCTACTGCTTCCATCTTTGTAGCGGAACTTGTTGAGCGTTTAGCCCGTTAATTAGCTTCTTTGTCTTCACAACGACACTTCGCACAAGTTTCTTTTCAAATGTTGCAACTCGGCAAAGAAATTGTCAGCCCCGAAATATGGAGGCAGTCCACATTCCCTGCACGTTAACATAGAATTTAAAAATTCAATAATTGTTTCAGAAAATGCTTTGCTGGAACAGATTAGACCAATTGTCTGTCTATATGGCGGGGAAGAACTATTTTAACACTCCAAATGCAAAACTGTTTTGCATACGTGTAATTGTACATGATACGTGTTGTTTGGTTTCCGTGTGAAACTTCGCGCCTTCAACGCAATACCGCAGTTGACGATGTTCAACAACAGGGTGTTGAGAAGAATATCTGGACGTGAGGAAGAGGAAGATATGGTAGGCTGTAATATATGGTAGGCTGTGAAAAGTAAGATAATGAGGAGCTTTATAATTTGTAGGCATGCTATTTATCAAATGCTGGATGTTGCGTTGGAAACGATTTGGACTGTCGGCAACAGCCATCCGCCCGCATGTATGGGCTCGGCGTGGTAGGTATTATATCTGTGGTAGTAGAACATTTTCGCAAAGGGTGGCAGCAGCAGCGACGGGCATCTTTCGTGTTACGCGGCCGCATTAGTCACGGACTTCTCCCGTACGTTCTGAAGTTCAGCTGTTGTGAGTACTGTTGTCGTTCCTACGGCGACACGTGTGATGGGGGAAGTTCAAATTACCGATGGGCGACATGAGAACACGTCGTACTGTGGACAAACTACGTGTAGCTTCTGACGTTCGCTTTCATCTAAGAGCAATCTGTGGCATAACCGCACCTGGCTAGAGAACCGCCGTGCGATGGACGTTGACCATCAGTCTTAGAAACGGAGGTGTGAGGAATGGACCGAGGCGAGGCCGCGGTCGATGGAGCCACGGAGGGTATTCTGATGTTGTGTCTTCCCGAGAGGACAAGAGTGTCGTTTAATGCGGAATCCTCACACTTCGTCAAAAAATCCAGCACCGGTGCAGATGCAAATGGGGTTCGGAAAATTTTGGTGTTGCATGACAATGCCAAGGGCCTTGTGCCATCCGTCAAACAACAGAGACACGGGCGTCATTTCCCAACCACATCGAGAGATTTGGCCTCATAGATTATTCCCAGTTTGACAAGATGTAGGGCCCACTGAGCAGCCATCGATTCCCAAACAACTTGCACAGCGCTGTTCACAAGGCAGTGCTCACTGTCCCGAAACACAGATTTACTGCATCGCATCCATCATTATGTTACCAGGAAATGGCTGCGGTAATTGACAACAGTCAGGAGTATGTTGGGTGTGCTGAAGTGTGATTATGCCTTTGTCCTGCTGGTTTCTGAATGACTCAGGAGGGGTGAGAAATCAGTATAGAATTTTAGTTGGAAACCCTGATAAGTAGAGGTCACTTTGGAGACTTAATGTGTAGATGACTTATGTTAAAATTAATCGTAAAGAGATGGAGTATGGGGAAGTGGACTGGATGAACTGGCCTAGTGGTGAAATTATACTGTCTCTTTTTAAAAATACTTTTGTATTTTTGCCACTCTACTAGTACATTTGAAGGCTCAAATTTACATCCATATGCATATGCATCCAGTAGTGTCCTGTACAGACACTTGTTGCATCTCTTCAACACTTGTCACAATCAATGTATGGTTTGGAAAGTTTAGGATATGACCAGAAATTCACACATGTCTGTGTATTAGTATTTTCTCAGAGCTCTTTTTGTGAGGTTCACTAACTTTGCAACATTAACAGTTAGAGTATTCAAAATTTATGTGTATACATCGTTCACTTTTCCAGTATTGTAATTATGTGGTGTCATTTACGTTTGGAGAGTGGAAGACCAATCCAGACGTAATGCAGCCATGATAATTAGTTAGGGATAACAGGTTTATAAATGGGGTATGGTGATTCACAAGTTCAGGGGAAGCAGAAAGTTAATTTGAGAAGATGGAAGTGATTTGGTGGATTCATTTCTTCTTTGGCTGACTTACAGATTGCAGGGAGTTTATGAAAAAATGAGGTATCATTGGAATTTGAATTATAAACCTTGGCCATTGTAAGTGTTTACCAGTGTTTGCAGTCCTCATATATGTACAGGCAAACATAGTGAAGGGACAGCTGTTAAGGTTAACAAAATGGAGCCACTAAGTACGTAGTGTTGTTAGTGAAGGCATTAATGATTCTGGAAAGTGAGGAAATAAAAATAAATAAGAGACACTTTATTTTGTTGCTTTTCATACAAATATAACCCAGGAGTTAGATTTTCATTGTACAGTTTACATCATGTTATTACATGTGCTAGTCATGTAAACCCGTGTTTTTGGTTTAGTACATCATGAAGTAATTTTATGCATAGCATTCCTCTGAACAAAGCCTAGATGCTGGTGCAATTTGTTGTTCATAAGCTGTCTCAGAAGTCATTCCTGGGTTTGAATTCTCTTAAGAACTAAGATGCAGAGCAGTATATTATCAGTCTCTGTACATTGACAATAATTTATACTTGAAAACCAACTAAATGTGGTATTAGTGTCAGTCTTTCATAATATCTAATACACTAATACTGTACAACATTTTAATGTTTTATATAGTGATATGATGTGAACCTCCCTGATGATGGTGATTACACCAAAGCATGTGGGAGGAGTAAAATAGATGGATAGATTATATACTATAATTGTGCATTTAGTTGGTTTTTAAGCGTAAAGAAATGTGGAGATTGAAGATACTAAGATATAATATATGTGTATTGAGGAATTTTAAGGTCAGTCTTTAAAAATTCATGTATACTTTCTGGATAGATGAGTGGAGGGCACAGTTTTTGGTGATAGCCATAAGAGTATAGCACCCTTCTAAGGAAAGATCATACAACCAATGTTTAATATTGCTCATGTTTAATATTTCTAATAACTATATTAAATTCCTAAGGCTGTATTAGCTGGACTTTATGTTTTATCTTGGTTCTTCTTGACTGCAAACACAATGGGACAGATCACGTTAAAATCACGAAGTTTAATATTTTGTCCAGTGTAATAATTTTGGGAGTATAAACTACTTAACTGTATTAGTGAATGAGATGCTATTTCTTCCTGTTATTAATTTATAATATTCTTTGTTTTTTCACAGGGTAAAGGTACTGGGTCTGGCCATAGAACTCTGTTATATGGCAATGCCATTCTTCTGAGACATCAGAATAGTGATATGGTAAGAAAATTGGCAACATGATGTCATTTATTATGGAAATGAAGATTGTTGTGACAAAGGTGCTAAATGAAGTCTGCTTTAACGAGTAGCACAGTGGGGTGTTTTAAGGGTTCAGACACATAGGAGCTTATACAAAACCAAACCCTAAACATACCAGATTATCAATAATTTGCATTTGCAGACACCCTTCTGATTTTATTTTCAAAAACCACAACTACTTACAAGATTTGAGGTTCTCACAGCTGTGCTGCTGAAGATTAAAGTGTTCTGGGGTATTATGCCATTTAGACTGGTTATCATTGTGTGAGAGGCGCTACAATTCTTTGAAATATCACTAACTATTTCTCAGTTGGTACATTATAATATTTGAGAACACTTGGATTATTCATCACAATTGCAAAGGTGTTTTACCAATATGTGAGGTACATAATGTAATTGCGGCAAGGTATGACAAAAATTTGGATATGCTGAGAACTGCATAATGCAAATATGAAAAATTAGTGGTATTTGTTGCTAAATTTGGACTACCTGGAGGCAGAACTGGGGCCCCTGAGGCTTGGATATTGGGCATAGCTGAGTGCTGCCTCACACTATAGTGTCTGTTCCCCTGAGAACAGCATGAAACCTGGTAGTAAAAATATACACAATATAGAAAATTTATTTAAACAAAAAGTAAATTTTACAACGTGTAGTATTGCTAATCTTTAAAATGGCACGTATATCAAAGGCTTTCAATCATGAAACTCGCATGGAGATACAAACAGCACTTCTGAATTTCAAAACTCCTGCATGTGTAGTTGTCTGTGTGTTTTGTCTGTCAACTGTGGTAGGTAATGTGCCATCACCCAGAGTGGTAACTTGCTGTTTGAAGGTACGTTATAGAACAGATAAAGAATGTATGTATTTTGTCCTGTGCCAAAATTTTGTGAGAAAATGTAAGGAATTTGTGTTTCAGGGGAGATTAACTTTTACATGTTCGAAAGTGGAGTGTCTTAAGCTACTGGGACATCATAGTAATTATTATCATTGCTGTATGCAGGTGTTTTGAAAGTAGGCTGCTTACATCAGTTGTCCTCAGTGATGTGTGCACATTATGTTCCTACAGATGTGCCTGTATTGTACTGAATCATATGTAGGTAAACACTGATGTCTGGAACACATATTAATATTCTTCAAAACTTTCCAGTTCCATATCCAAGGGTTGAAGGACTGTCATGTTTTATGCCATAGATGAATGGTCTTCTTTTGGGAACAGTGCAAACTTTCATCACAAGTGCATATTTTTCATTACAGTATTTGGCATGTTTGTCAACCAGCTCATCAAATGACAAATTAGCCTTTGATGTGGGTCTCCAGGAACATTCCCAAGGTATGTGCTTATAATTTAAATTTCAAGCGAAAATGTTAATTTTTTTTTTCTAGGTATGTCTCATGTGAGGACTTAGTATTCCTTGCTGCTTGACAGTGTCTAGTAATGTTGTGCTGTTGCTGTGGAAAAGGGAAGAATGCCTACCTATATTTCATTTGTACTTTGAAGTCTTTGTAAGATCTGAGATCTTAGTTTGATGTTTTCATTCAGTACTGTAATGTTATAACTACAGTAATATGTTTGAGGCTTTTAGGGGTTTATGACATTATGTAGTCTGGCAGGTAGATAGATGTTGGTAGCAATGTTAATTCGAATAACGGTGCAGCCTCCCCTTAAGAGGAAGTCAAACATGGGGTTCCACAAGGCTCAATTCTCGGTCAGTTGTTTTTTCTCGTATATGTAAATGATTTACCCAAAATAACATTTACTGACGCTAAAATTTTTCTGTATGCCGATGATACAAGCATAATTGCGACCAAACCCAATTTTGAAGATTTCAAAATTGCTGTGAACAAAATATTCCTAGATATAAATAAATGGTTCAAAAGTAATCTACTATCATTAAACTTTAAAAAAACACGCTGTGTACAATTTAGAGCTAAAAAGTGTCATCATAGTAATATAAAAATTGGTTATAATAATAAGCACATTACTAACACTACTAGCACAAAATTTTTGGGTTTAATCATTGAAGATAATTTATCCTGGAAAAATCACAGACTATTTAATGTCCAAACTAAATTCAGCAAGTTCTGCAGTGAGGATGGTTAAATCTATAATGTCTCAAAAGGCATTAGGGATTATTTATTTTTCCTATGTACATTCCATCATAACTTATGGTATAATTTTTTGGGGCAATTGGCCATATACGAGTAGTATTAAAATTTTTAGAATTCAAGAAAAGATAATAAGGATTATTACAAACTCCAGGAATAGGAATTCGTGTAGGGTGTTATTTAAGAAACTGAAAATACTACCCTTATGTTCACAGTATATATTGTCTCTACTATTGTACATACTCAATAAACACAGCTATTCATGACAAATCTAGAGATTCATAAGATCAGTACTAGATCTAGCACTAACTTCACCCACCAACTTCAAATCTTACAAAATTTAAGAAAGGGGAATAAAAATTTTTAATCATCTCCCATCTGACATTAAATGTTTATCTGATGAGATAAAACTATTTAGGCATGCCTTAAAAAGGTTTCTGTATACAAATTCATTTTGTAATATAGATGAATGTTTTAATCATAATTAATATAATTGTATGCTGCCTTAGGTTCATATTTCTATATGTAATTTCTAATGCTGTTTTAGATTTATATTTCTACATATAGTTTTTAATAGTAATGATTCTATTTAACTAATTATTTTAATTAATTGTATACAGTTTGCTATCGGTTATGTACAGATTGTGATATTCTGTGACAACTGCTATGTTTGCACACTATAATTGTACTGTGCATTCTGTTTTTGTGTTGCTGCATTTTGTGTTTTTGTGTGTGTTATAATGTCAACATAAACAATGTCCACATCCACTCGAGTTTTATTCCCAGCAGGATCTATGGACATGAATAAAATGAATGAATGAATGAATGAATGAATGAATGAATGAATGAATGAATGAATGAGTGAATGAATGTAACCTGGAACACCACAGCCTTTGCCACTTTAAGGGGCCCAGTATTTTATACTTATCCAATAGTAATTCACAAAATGATAATGTTAATTACCATAAGACTGATTTATTAATATACAAAGATTCATAGCTGTAAAGTAGCTAAGTAGTAGAGGCAAATCCTGTATGGTTGGGTATTAGGTGTCCCAAGTATCCTTCCTGTTCTCACACAACTACTACCACCACCATTCTGTATTTAAAATAACTAACATTGTTAGTGCCAGGCTGTGTGGGGAGGTTATCCAAAAATGATAACCTATGGAAATAGAAGAATACTGAGATATGTAATGAGTAAAAGAGCCAATGATGTGACTGCTGCTGAAATCTCGTGGATCGGAAGATGAAGTGGAAAGAATGGTACATGGGTTCAAGACTTTTTCTCCAGTTGTTTGGAGGACTGGGGAAACAATGAAAATGATCAATTAGTGTTCACATAAATATGAAGTGATTATTTCCCAAATGTGAAGCAGGAAAGCTTAATCCATAAAGAGTAACTCTTTGATAGTTTTACTTGTTATGAATCTGAACTAAGGCCATGACAGAGTGGAAGTATTGAAGAGAGCAACTAATGAATCTAATTGTATTACACCATCAAATCAGATTCTGTATAAATATTTGATGTGGGTTAATTTTGTATTTGTTTATGGGCGTAGGTGAGGCCTGTTGGTGGACTGTTCATCCTGCATCCAAACAAAGATCTGAGGGTGAGAAAGTGAGAGTTGGTGATGACCTTATTTTAGTGTCTGTAGCCACGGAGCGATATCTAGTAAGTAATTTTTCCATACAGGGCTCGCATTATGTGATGCTGTGTAAGCCCATTGTGAACAGCAAAGTAGCATATGCAAGCTTGCTAATACAAGCATTAGAGCCTCATAATCTGAAGAGCTCACAGACATTCTGTGGCTATTTCACTTGTGTTTGTAAGTTTAACAGACACATTGCCTGCAGATACAAAAAGAAATTCCTTATAAAATTATTCTGTTAAAATTCATTTGATACCTGGCTGTTGTGTCGATCCACTTGGGGAGCTCTTCACCTGGGGCTAAGTGACAAGGACATGAAAGTGACCAAGTACATCCATTTACTGTTCAGATTAAGAAGGTATGGAGCTATATGTACATACCTTCATATGCTTCCTTGGCATGGCATTAAATGAAACACAGGGACACCTTCATATAAATAAATTGCATGTAAAAGATGGAGATTTGCAGTAAGTGTCGAATGGAGGCTAAGGCAGACAGGTTTTCACGTTTGGTTAGTATACAACACACCATCAAACATTTCCTTTTAAATATAATTGCAGGGTATCCCCCTGATTTGGTTACCTGTGAGTCCATTCAAACCAGGCTGACTTATGCAAGTGGCCAAGTTACAGAAACTAGTATAAAATTTATCCATTTTTGGGTGTGTTCAGATTTCATATGTTACTGGTGTCCTGGATTTATTTCTATTACTGCATGCCTACAGTTAATCCCAGTTCACATACACTTATGCATAGTTAATACCAGTTTGCTTATATGACTGCCTGTCCACAATTTACAGTATTATTATTATTGTTGTTGTTGTTGTTGTTGTTGTTGTTGTTGTTGTCATCGTCGTTGTTGTCGTCGTCGTCTTCATCATCATCAGTGTCATCAGCGTTGTTGTTGTTGTTGTTGTTGTTGTTGTTGTTGTTCTTCTTCTTCTTCTTCTTCTTCTTCTTCTTCTTCTTCTTCTTCTTCTTCTTCTTCTTCTTCTTCTTCTTCTTCTTCTTCTTCTTCTTGCTGCTGCTGCTGCTGCTGCTGCTGCACATAAATACAGAAGTAGTATTTTGCACATAATAGTAGACTGAGAACAAGACGTACACACACCATAATCTCAGGTCTGAATATTGCTGTGCTTTGTATATATAAAATAAGAGCTGTCAGTTCATAAACATATTAAATTGGTAGCTTAAGTGTAGCCAAAATATAATAGAATATGTCCCTGTAATTATTTATGTTATATTAATTATGTTTTTTCTAGCATACCGCAAAAGAAAATGACCTGTCAGTGGTGAATGCATCTTTCCATGTGACTCACTGGTCTGTGCAACCATATGGAACTGGTATCAGCAGAGTGAAATATGTAGGTAGGTATGCAAACTGCAGTACTCTTCAGATTATGTTTGTTACTTGAGTACTAGAAAGAAATTATGGTTATGTGTGTGTGTGTGTGTGTAAACTATAGACAGAACAATTAGAGCAAAGGTTTCACTGTCTACAAAAAAGTTTACATTAAGGTATATTACATGAACATAGCTAGTTTATTATGACTTCACTAGCAGTGTACCTGCTTGTATTAAGACTTCAGTGGCAGATAGTTTACCTCATTACATTAGGACTTCAGTGGCAGACAGTTTATCTCATTATATTAGGACTTCATTGGCAGGCAGTTTACCTCATTATATTAAGACTTAAGTGGCAGTTTACCTCATTATATTAAGACTTAAGTGGCAGACAGTTTGCTTCATTACACAGCATTAAGACTTTAATGGCAAACAGTTTTACCTCATTATTTTAAGAATTTAGTGGCAAACATTTTACTTCTTTACATTAAAGCCCTTACTAATTATTTCAAGCTGGGAATTTTAACTTGAAATAAAAATTATTTGGGATAATGTGAACCTCAATTCTGCTGTAAATTGAATTCATGGTAGTAGTATTAGAAATTTCCGTGTTTCAAAATAAGGTATGTTAAAGTTCAGAATAAAACACTGATTTATGTTACTTATGTCATTTATTTCAGTATTTAATGAAGGTGCTGGAAATGATTTTCCTATGGCTCACAGACATGTATGACATCTGTCAACAATAATTTCACATAAAAGATTTCAAAGTTAAGTGAGCCAACAGGGCGTGGCTACTGACAGTTGTCAGATAAAATAATGTCCCTGTTGTCAGATAAAATAATGTCCCTGTTTGTAGGCTTTGGGAAAGACTAAAGACTGGCATTAATTTCTGTCATTAGTTTATGGGAACAAGCTATGAATTGTGTTCCTTAATTTTTTCAACCATACAGTTTTCATACATGTAAGGGTGATGTGGTGTTACCAGAATTGCAATACACAACTGAAACAGTACACATTCCCTCATATTTCAGGTTATGTCTTTGGTGGTGATGTATTGAGGTTCTTCCATGGTGGTGATGAGTGTCTTACCATTCCTTCTACTTGGACTGATCAACCTGGTCAAAAGTAAGACATTTATGTTATTGAGAGGAATACATTTTGTATAGTGAAAAAGGAAACGTTTTTAATTTTTAAATTCTTACAGGTGACACATTTTTTTCTAAAAATTATTTACAAAATGACACCTTTGGAAAATGGGAATAAGCCTATTGCCTAATACGAAAAGTTACTTAAAAACCTTGGGAGAAGAAGGAAGTTAACCTAGCAGTCCATATTTCAGAATATTAGACTTTCTCCCTACAAATTCCTATAAAACTATTTGCAAGTATAGTAAATATTGTACGTCCAAAGAGTAAATAGTAAATATTTCAAAATTTGATTGCCATTTCCAAAATGCTTGTTGCATTACCATATAGTTCAGTGTGAATTACCCATGTTAAGTGTGGTAAGTGTCTTGTCTCCTTTGAGGTATATGGTTCACATATTTACTGCCGCAATGTGAAGTATAGACACCATCACTCATCAGTTTGTCAGGTTTCAACATATCCAGTTGAAACAATGTTCTTTTCCTTCATTCTGAAATGATTATAGTGCCTTTTTAAAATGCAATACACAAAATGCTATTTGGACAGACCCAGCACATTATTTTTATTTCATAAGAACTGGGCATCAGATTTAGGTAAATGTTATAGATATAACATATCAAATTTAAGTACAGGTTATAGATATGACACCTGGGGTGCTCATGTACTATCTTTGTGTGTGTAATGTGGCAAAGGGAACTTGCTGAAATGCAAGATTTTTAGGTACGTTCTCAATACAGCTGTGAAGAGCAAATATGACTTGTTTTACCTATCCGTCCGTCCTCGTGGAACAATTTAGTTCCCACTGGGTAGATTTTTATGAATTTTTGTATTGGGAATTTTTAGTAAAATTTATCTAGAAATCCAAGTTTGGTTACAGTTTGACAAAAGCAATGGGCAGTTTACTTGAAGGCCCACTTTTTTGTCCTGTGGTGCTGCAGCCTAAGTTGGGCCTAGACCATCTCATTTTGAGGCTTCTAAATCACACGCAATTAGACACACACACCCAGTAGGACTCCTCTGAATAGTTGATGAACCCTTTGCAGAGGCCACTACCAACACAATAAATAACAAACACAAAAGACGAACATCCATCCCTGCAGGGGGGATTCGAACACACAGTCCCAGCAATCAAGTGGCCACAGATCTACCCTGTAGATTGAATGGCCATCAGGATTGGCTGAAGACGGACATAAATTTTGATAATGCCTTGCGGAATTCTTCTTTGGTTGAGTAAAGTTCCAGATAAAGTTGTGGAGAAACTCATAAGATACAGTCATGTCAAAGACATTTTTTCCAGAAATTGTGCTGTTTACGAGAAATAAAAAATGCCAGCACAAGACAGGTCATAATTTCATGTCGTATGACTCAAAAAATGCCAATTGCTTACCAGAGACAGTAATTTAGGCAAACAATAGAAATGTAGTCATAATATATAGTACTTACTGTTTTCAAGGGGGGAAAATTTTCAGGTTAAGATGCATCTTGTGTGATTGCTAATTAAGGCAAAAATATAAACAGTCATAATGCTTAATGCTTAATGTTTATTGCTACATACTTGACTATTATTACATAATATGACTACACATATGCTAGTTGAGATTTGTTGTGGTGTGATGTAATAATCCAGGAATGTCTTCATGTTGTTATGTCACATAGCTGCGTAGGTATCAGTATTTTTTTTGTAACTTACATTGTGCGTAATTAAGGAAAATGAAAACATGCATTCATAATATTTAATGTTTATTTATCAACTCAGACATACAAATAATAACTTGTTCAAATAAATATAATAATAACAGGAATAACATTTCATAACATAATTACAATTTTGAACAATAATGAGAAGTGTACCGCAGAGAATTTAATGTTGTGACTGTCTGAGGAGAGTCCAGGATGCAAAGATTTTAAATGCGTCGGTGTTATGCTGCACATGCATTACCTCTTTTGTTCTTCTAATACGTATAGTACCACCATTACATTCTCACTGAGAAGGTTTGGTTCCCTTAGTGGCTGCTATATTAGAAAATCCTTCAATTGTATGCTCTGACCTATTCTGAGAGAACTCAGAATATTCTAAACATTTCAACAACAATATTTTATTGTCGTCGTCATCATTATCAGCTGTGAAGTGTTAGGCATAGTGCCTCTTCCTTATCCCTCATGGTGAAGCTGGTCCTTCTGTCTCTTCCTTAGGCATCCTATGCTCTGTTCCCCTTTGGCCTCTATTTCAGTGCCTTGTTGGGCATCCTGTCTGTGCCGATTCTCCCTATGTGTTGTAGCCACTTTCATTGGTATTGTTGTTTTTCCACAGCAATGTTTTAACTGTACAACATTTCCGTACTCTGTCACCTCCACCACCACCACCACCACCACCACCACCACCACCACCACCACCACCACAATCATCATCATTCAGCTCCTGCTCCTCTTCCTCCTCTTTTTCCTTAGGTTCTTTAAATTGGGATGTGGTATTATCAATTACTTTTGGATGAGCACATCCTTAAAATCCTTCAGGCAGTTAGTAGCAGTCCTTGGTGGTGGTGTATAGGTCTATCAGTCTATGCTGACACAGAGCAAAACAACACAGAAAAATGCAGACAAAACAAATCTGTAATCATAGAGCTTGAGCAGTCTAGGGTCGTGTGTGCCTTAAACTGAGTGGCCATGTTGATCCTTCTTTATATTTTTAATTTATTATGTGTTTGCAGTATTGTCATCTATGAGGGTGGCAGTGTAATGAGTCAAGCCAGGTCACTGTGGCGACTAGAGTTGGCAAGAACCAAATGGGCTGGTGGCTTTATCAACTGGTATCATCCAATGAGAATCCGCCACCTTACCACTGGCCGATACTTGGGAGTTAATGAGAACAATGAGCTGTACCTAGTAAGAAAGTACGTTATCAGTTGTAAATACATGCTAATAAAGTGAAAAAGTATAAAGGTAATACAAAATGTATAAAACATAAAGATGAGAGGTGGATGGAACTGGTTCAGCATTTGTGTGCCAAGTGCAGACTTTGGTATTAGGAGTGTTGAACCTTTGGATTCTACTGCTGGAGAACTGACTGATCTTAGACCATTTACATGGTTCTGTACTTCAGGTCATGTGCTCTAGGAAAGAAATTGTAACTATTATGGATATATCTTGTGTATGAATTACTGTTATTGGTCTCAGAGATGTCACTTGCAGCATCTAAAATTTGCTTCAGTTTAGGATCACACTATAGCTTCCAATAGAAGCAGAACCACTTCAGGCAAACCTTCACATTTTGTATCAGTGGGCCTGGGTTGATCATATATTAAAAATAAACATCTAATATTCTGTATTATCAGAACTCCACAGGTGGTGAAGAAGCCTCTGTTTCTGTTCCTCAGAGTTCATTACATTTGAATTTGTGTGCTGTATCTGTTGTGTGAAATACAATTCTTGACTTTCATGTAACATCAGTAATTACAGATATAATCCTACAAGGAAACCTGATAATACAAAGTAGAAGGTTCCTAACAGTTTACACAGTCTTGCCAAGACTTGTAGCACTGTGACTATAAAATGTTTTTGAATTCAGAATTTTAGCACATTTGTTTCTGTTTTTTAGTGTCAGAATATAAGTGATACAGCCGCAAAGCAACTTAACCTTTAAAGATTATGGTCTTCAGTATGTGATGTACATATGTGCCTGCTGTCTCTGTCCTTAGAAGACCACCCTTAGGACAGTGGCAGCATGTTCCTGTGGAGTGTTGGTACATGCTACAGAATTACACAGCATCACATCTTGGAAGACCATAATGTCCATATTCATTGCTGCGAGAACCTCACATCTCACAACATAACATTTTGAGGAGCATTTGCACGGTATCAATTTTGATGAAAATTTGTATGGGGCTGGGGGGGGGGGGGGTCGCTAAAATCAGTCCACAAAACAATTCATTTCTAGTTCAAACTGGAGAAAGATGTTAGGCACTTTACAAGAGGACTTAACATGGTTACCTTTGTTATCAGGGTTATCAAAATTTGTACGGTTGCTGCTCTTCCCTTGTTACCATGGTTGTTATGTCTACTAACATTACCAGTGATTTTGTGGTTGCCAGGGTTACACATGTTCTTATGGTGACCTTTGCTCCTACGATTAGCAAGGTTGTTAATGATTAGCAAGGTTTTTAAGTTCGTTGGTTGCTATTATTGCAGGAACGTGCCAGAAGATTTTCTTTGTGCAGAAATTTCCTGTCTTGTTTTTCTTTGGACTCATACAGCAGCATGACATGAGAAGTAGTTTTTTCGAAAAATGTAATTAAATTAGATCTAGGTTTTAAGAAACACACTTTTCAATCTTTTAATTAGCTAATAGACTTGATATCTAGATCTGCATTACTTTATATGCTGGAAGGTATAGAAGCAGGAACATTCTGTGCATGTAAAAATTTAATTTTCTATTGAATGAGCCAGGTTTGTCCATATACTGGCTAGATTGTGGGTTGGCTGACTGAGTAATTAGGATTTGAAACACAGCAAGGAAGAAATTTTTCTCTTCTCCACAGCATTTATGTCAGCTGTGGGGCCCACCCAACCTCTGCATGATGCATAACAGAGGCCATTTTGCCAGGAGTAAAGTGGCTGGTTTGTGAAACTGACCACTCATCTCCATCTAATGTTGCAGTTAAGAGTTCATTGTTCTATACCTCCACTAACATATGTGGTGCTTCCTTAAGCAGAAATATAACTTTGTAGATAGCTTCGCCTTTACCATCCAGAAGTGTGCAGTTTCACTGCTAATGGCAAAGCAATCTCTTATGTCATTAACCATATTTATTACTATCTGTGATGACTTTAAACTGTAAACTTTCTATTGTACAGACTTACTGCTACCTATGAATGACTGTTTTTTAAAAGTTTATGCATATTCTCTCCTCTTGGACTGAACAGGTGTGCAGCTTTATAATTTATGCTTTACAAGTTCGGGTAATGGAGTGGTCAACTCTTAATTAAAAGATACCACACATGTAACATTTTGTACTTGTGCACGCAGAGATGATGCTACGCTTGCTACATCCACATTCTGCCTGCGACAAGAGAAGGATGACCAGAAAGTGGTACTGGAAGAAAAGGATCTGGAAGTGATCGGAGCCCCTATCATCAAATATGGTGACAGTACAGTCATTGTGCAGCACTCGGAATCAGGGTTGTGGCTGTCATATAAGGTTTGCATATCTGTTGGCGTGCCCTTCAGCTGTTACACTCAACTCATTAGAACAACTTTGCCCTTCACAACACAGCACAACAGAATATAATAGTATTAACTCAACACACACAAGACATAACTGAATTTCAACCCGTTGTATTTTTAACTGGAATACATTGGTTTCTGGTCATAAATGGATGGTGATCTGACTTCCTCTGCAAAATGACTGGGAATGTCGAAGCTGTTCTCTGAGTCAAGTACAGTAACTGGAGCATAATTGTTACAGTGAAGTGTTTGGCCTTTACTTTCCAAGTTATCAGATTTATATAGCAGCAAAATGTGAAGTGATTTTGATGAAAAACTGAAGGTTGTGTTGTGGATGGACTGCTGAGAGTGAGAGCTCCCGTTACATGTGATAGTCTTCTGCAGAGAGAAGTGCACTGATATTGTAATGTATATTGACAGACTGAATATTGTCTTACTGAAGCTGATAAGACAGATAATTTAAAATGTCTGAAGAATACTGTCTTCTGGGATGTAAAGCCATGTAGTCTGGTAGAAACACCCTGACATTTTGTAGGAATCTACTTGCATCACCTTCAACCTTGAAGATGGAAGCAGCAGGTTCCTCCAAATTGCTGGTAACTGTTTACCAGATTACATGTCATCAAGTCTCAGAGGGTGGTGTTCTTCATAGTCACCACTGTGAGAATCTCAAATCTCCACTAAATCTTATTGAAAGTAAACACCCTGTTGCAGTGGGAGTTATTGTGGTAGAGAAAAATACTGATGAGAAAAGACTGTAAAATTTGTGAGATTTTGGAGAAGAGCAAAAATATATCATTAAAAGTAAATTAAACTGCTAAATTATTAGAAAATATAATTAAGCCGATGACAGTAAATTCAAAAATATTTTAATATGTATTTGATGTTGACAGATTTTGCCACTGTGTAGCATTCACCCTAAGATAAAAATAGTATGACAAATGAAATGAGTATTTTGGTTGTGCTGTGCCATTCTTCTTTCAGTCATATGAGACAAAAAAGAAGGGAGTTGGTAAAGTTGAGGAGAAGCAAGCTGTACTTCATGAGGAAGGAAAGATGGATGATGGCTTAGATTTCAGCCGCAGTCAGGAAGAAGAATCAAGAACAGCCCGTGTGATTCGGAAGTGCAGTTCTCTCTTCACTAATTTTATCACGTATGTATCCTTTTGTTGACTGACAGACGGAAACAGATCAATTTACTGATGTCTAAGTAATGACAATTTTACATTTAATTTTGAAATACTGATCTCATTAGAGGTAATACTAGGAATTAAGTAATTACACATTGTCCTGTTGAATCAGCTTGTTTAAAGTGGAGGTACTAAAACTGTAATTTTAATACTTATAATATCACATAATTAAGTTTATGTGTGATGTGTACAAGGTGTAAATCTACATTGCAAGCAAATGCAAGAATCTGGATGAGTGAGTGAGTTGTGAGCAAATGTTATGCAAATGCATATATGAAGGTCTATACTATATTTAGCCAGTTATAAGATGGTCCCCTTTCACAAGTTTCATTTTTCAGAAAAATACCTGTACAAAATGTGTTTAACCTTATGTGCATTTGTTAAATGACCCCCAGTTTTCCAGGTGATGAAATAGGAAAAAGTATTGTCTCATATTTAGGTGAGTATGGTATGCCACATGCGTACATATGTCTTATGTTCTCACGTGCATGTTTATGCGTGAATGCAGTTATCATGCACACGCAGTTTGTGTAATTCTTGTGGCATCCAAAGAACTAATTACAGTTGCATTCTTTTTACAGGGGCCTGGAAACTCTGCAGATTAACAGACGTGCCTCCGTGTTCTTCCAGTCTGTGAATCTGGGTGAGATGGTGATGTGCCTTGAAGACTTGATTAACTATTTTGCTCAGCCTGGAGAAGAAATGGGTAATTAAAGTTTAAATTTATTAATAATTCTGTTTTATTCATACTTTGTGTGCCAGCGTTAGCTCTTTATTAGAGTGTATTCTGACTATGTGATTGGTTAGAAAGCCAACACAGTACATATAAAGTTTTGAGGTTGGTGAAATACTGAACAGTAGTGGGTGTGGTTCATGTGAGTTTGTGGATGGCAATTTGTGGATATGTACACACATTTTGTGTAAGTGTTTGTTGCATACCACATATGGTAGGTAGAAATACTTAATTAAATTGTATTGCCACTACAGTCAATGTATATTCTTTGGTTGTTCCAAGAAATTTCACTTTTATGCGTATAAAAAGCTGGCCACAGAAACATTCGGAAAGTAAACAAAGGAATTAGTTTCTGTACCATTTCATAACTGCTCTTTAAATGTTAATAATCTTTATATTAATATTTGTTTTCCAGTTTTACAAATTATATGAAAAGTTCTAAGTAAGGGTTTATATTTCATAGTTCCAACTCTATTTATATTGTATTAAAAATTACAGAACATGAAGAGAAACAAAATCGTCTTCGTGCACTAAGGAATCGACAGGATCTGTTTCAAGAAGAAGGAATACTTAATCTAATACTAGAAGCCATAGACAAAATTAATGTCATAACCTCCCAAGGTTTCCTAGTGGCTTTGGCTGGTGATGAGGCTGGCCAGAACTGGGATGTTATTTCTGGTTATTTGTATCAGTTGCTTGGTGAGTTATGAAAGAGTATTTTTTCCACATTTATTGTGACAGCTCAAAATGTAAAGCAATCATCAATTTTAATTTTATAATCTGCTGCTGAATTGAATGTGTACCCTAAATTTACCAAAGAATACCATATTTTCTTAGGTATAAGACAGCCTCTCTTCACAGCATTCAACAACATGTTCCAAGTTTCTCAGGCCATTTTCAAGTCATCTACCAGTTAACTAGCTATTACAGATACTGTGTATGGGTTCAGAAGTGTTGAAAAATTACTCTCAAGTAGGAAAATCTGCATGCTCTGCTACCAGTTACTTTATAAAATGCCTGTAGTTTTAAGATTGAGCATCTGGTAGCAGAATATATTCACATGTCCTCATCCCAGATCCTCCATGTGTCATCTTTGTGCACAGTGCAACATGGCTGCTTTTGTAGTGTTGTGTATAAGATGCCACACTTAACTGTAATGACATGAGTAAGACGCTATTGTGAGTGGAGCTTGTGAAATGTTTAAACAAAGATGTGCTTAGTCACAGCCAGTGCAGTATATATTAATTGGTTTTCACATTTACTGTAATAAAGCAGAAAATGAAAATATTGATTACCATGTATAGTATCATAAAACCAAACATTAGTTTATTTGAAAATTACTGTCATGTGTGGTGTGGTGCCATGCATTTTCATAAATAGGTTTGTCCGAGAAGTTGGTATCTGTATACCAAACTACCCAGCATTACATCTCAGAAGACAGTAACCACCATGAGAACCTCCAGTGTCCCTTCTGACAACATATTAAGAAAGGAATCTTGATGTATTATTGTTGTTTTGTACAGCTGCAATCATCAAGGGAAATCACACTAATTGTACGCAGTTTGCCAACACAAACAGATTGAATTGGCTGTTCAGCAGATTGGGCTCACAGGCATCTGGTGAAGGCACTGGAATGCTGGATGTACTGCACTGTGTGCTAATTGATTCCCCTGAAGCTTTGAACATGATGAAGGTAAGCATTGTCTATTATTTGAAGAGAGAATGCAAAGATAGTAGTTTATATAGAGCTTCCCTGTTGTAAAGGAAGTAATTAATGTAAATGACTTTCATAGTAGTTTCTACTCTTGAGTGCACAGCATTTGCATCTGACATATGGAAACATTTTGCCCTGCATGGCAGTGAAAGGTAAGTGGATATCAATGTTTTGAATGCTACATGTGGGTCTCTGTATAAAGGAGATTTATGTTTGCAAACATTCAGGTCAATAGTGATAATGCAGGTACAGACTTCTGATATTATTCCAGCACTGTAATGTGGTATGAGTTTTTAAGTTTCTGGTGTACAAGGAGTTGAAAGCTTGCCTTGAATATACTGGTGAAAATAAATATTTTGTACATTTAGTTGCTCCCTGTTTAAGAATTACAGAACGTAAAGTGTAAATAATGTAGTTTTTAAGCACTGCGTGTTAAATTGTTCAAACAAATTTTGATTCTTTTTTTTCAAAACATAATTTTAAAGCACAATATGGCCTATTTTACCAGTTCAACAGCTCCTGTTTCTGTACAACAGATTGATGAAGTACATTATGTTATGAGTTTATATTTATATCTGTGTATATTTATTGTAGGATGAGCACATTAAAGTCATTATCTCTCTGCTGGAGAAGCATGGACGGGACCCCAAAGTCCTTGATGTCCTGTGCTCACTCTGTGTTGGTAATGGTGTTGCAGTCAGAAGTTCGCAGAATAATATTTGTGACTTCTTGCTGCCAGGCAAGAATCTGCTGCTGCAAACACAGCTAGTAGACCATGTTGCAAGGTGAGTGCCAAAATGTCGCTGATTAGTTGCGTACCATATTTGAGAAGATATTTTTTATCCAATAGTTTATGGTTCACTGAAATTTGTAGCTAGAAGGTGAGCACACTATAGTTTTATGTATATAAAAATGAAACCTTGTTAAGAAAATTTTGAAAATTCCAAGAAAATCCTACTTAAGTGGGAGATTTCTTAAAAGGGTAATTTTAATGAAATGGGAGAATTTTGGTGCTTTTTATCCTGACTTCTTAGGTGGAAAATTTTCTTAACCGGGTTTTTCTTAAGCGAGTTTTACTGCAATTCAAGTCGTCATTTAAATTCCATTACAAATATTTGGTGAGGTATTTAAAATAATATATTTCTAGGACTCGCTTCCCGCCTTTGTATGTTATATTTGAGGCTTATCTACGCAAGTTCATTCTTTAGTTCAAGCATGCTATATTGATGAGGTCAGATTCTGTACAACAGCAACATTTTTTTCTGGGTATTTTTAAATTTTCATTCCCACCTCATGGAAAAAAAAGTCTTGATAAAGGAGTGTGTTACCAGTGATAAGGCAGGGGTTCTGGAGTTTCTACTAGGTCATGCAAGAACTCAACTGGTTAGTTTTTTTTCTCACTGTGGAGGCCCAGGTTCAATTCTGGTTCCATCCATTTGGGATTTTTTGATGGCTCTTGGAGCTGAAACCAGTTGCCTGATTATGTATTGCAAGTGTATGTGTTGGTTGTGACTATACTATTGATGAGGGTAAAACATAAAGTTTGCAACTGAAGATTTAAGTAAAGAAGAGGAAGGTGCATAATTGAATGTCTTCTGTCTCCAGTGTCAGACCAAACATCTTTGTGGGACGAGTAGAAGGGTCTGCTATGTACCAGAAATGGTATTTTGAAGTAACAGTGGACCATATTGAACAGACAACACACATGATGCCACACCTAAGGATTGGCTGGGCAAACACTGCTGGGTAAGAGTGTAAATTTCTCTTTATGTAATGTGTAGTCTTACTACATAGTAAGGAGGTAAATGTTATGTATTGGTCCTTGAATTTATGTTTATGAGTATGATATGTCAGCTTTAATTTAGTAAATAAAGTGTGTTTTCTTTCTTTCCGTCAAATTGTTGCTGAACTGTTGCCCATTTGAATGTGTTTGTCATTGGAGTAGGTTACTGCGTACCACCTGTGAAGCAGTTCCTTTTGCTGCCATGTTTGACAGCAACCATACCATTTGGTGCATGCAGTCCTGCAGACCTTTCACTGTGACATCCTTCAGTGGTAGAAAATTAGTCTTTTATGACCTCTTCTGCTGATTGAAACCCATATCTCATCAAGGAGGTTTTCATTTTTGGGAATTGTAAAACGTAAGGGCTGATTCTAGTAGGGAAGGAAGATTGTGGAAGCACAGTGATAGTGTTCTCTGTTAGATGCTCCTGTATGATAAGAGATCAGTGAACTGGCGCAGTGTCTTGACAGAGCAGTCTGTTTCTGGATTCTACACAAGGATGATTTTTGTGGCAGGTAGCTTCTCAGAGACAGACGGTGGTGAAAATCTCAAACATGATATTGTTGACATTACGCTTGTCCACAACTATTTTTGGTAAATGACACACAAGTTGTAGCACACATCCATTATCAGTTTCCTTTCTGAGCAAGTGTTTTGATAATTTAGTAGAAACATTGCGCTTGTAGTTCAGCCATTTCTGTTTTCATTCAGATGAGACTGTTTGAATGACTAGTTTACATGAAGGCCGACACATGCATCTCTGTGTGCAGTTCAAGTGCAACTTAACTGTAGACAAAAAACTGAGGGAGTCACTGAAGTTGGTGTATGGCAAGTACTGCGCCGTTATGCATAGTGACTTGGGTGTGAAATTGGAAGTTTTGGTTTTGGATCAGAGATTTAGTTCCTTATTTTGCCACCTATTGTAACCCTGTTCACAATATCGGATTCTGTTTGATTGTCTTATTCACATTGTCTTTAGTGAGACGTTATTCTTCATACTCATTCTCAGTGAGATTTCATGGAATAAAGTCATATGCTGCTTGTTAAGATTATCATGCATAAATTGTGTGGTATGTGCCATGTGACATGTTGATGATCTCAGTGATTTTGTCAGTTGTTTGTGTGTGCACAAGTTGGTCTAGAGACCTACAATGAAATTCATTTAGGGCTTTGTGTAAAGTGGTCATTAGCATAGTGAAACATAAGCGAGAATTGAGGTGTCTGAGTAATTTTTGTAAACTTTTGTAAACTGGTAATGAAGATGGCGGACGTAGTAGATAGGATGCTTGAAAGCACTATCACCAATCTTCAGTGTTCCAACAGGGATAATAATACTAATTGTGAAAATTGTGTCTCTTTGCAAAACCAGCTTCACAAAGCATTATTAGAAATAAAATCCATGCGCAGTATTATTTCAATACTTTTAGAAGATATCCGCAACACGTGAACCACTGAACAGTGTCAACTTTTGGAACCAGCACAGCGTATGGAACATAACAAACTTCATAAACACAGTGAAGGTAGAGAAAGTGATTACAGTGCTTACCAAATTGCAGCTGGTGACTGGATACCTGTAATCCACACGTCACATGCGAAGACCTCAAAAGTAAGAAAATCATCATCCAAAGCTAACCTTCAAATTACAACTGTTTCCAACAGATTTGCTCCGCCAGCTGATCTAAAAAATGATATAAGTCAGAAAAGCAGGACAGCAGCTATAAAGAATCAAACTACTGATAAAAAACATAAAGTTTTGATATTAGGCGATAGTCACATGCGTGACTGTACTGAAAGAATAGCAGAATTACTGGGTAACTCATATAGTGTTATTGGCATTGTAAAACCGAATACAAGGTTAAGCACAATTACTTCTTCATGTAAACTCGAAATTGGAAGATTAACACAGAAAGATGTAGTGATTATTTGCGGTGGCACTTGTGATGTTGCTAAAAATGAGGCCAATATAGGACTGAGAAGTTTATCTAAATTTGTAGGAAAAACGAATAATACTAATGTGATTGTCATGGGTGTACCTCACAGATGTGACCTGCAAAACACTAGTTGTGTTAATAAAGAAGTGAACTCCTTCAATAGGAAGCTCAGGAAAACTTTGAAGATGCGTTCAAATTTATTTATAGTTAATATGACCTATAACAGAGATTATTTTACTTCACATGGTTTCCACCTGAATGCATTGGGCTAAAGATGGGTTAGTAATGAATTAGCAAACAATATTAGACTATTATGTGAAACTTCCAATAAAACACCAAGTATCCATCTTCCTTGGAAGAGAGAGGAAGAAGAAAAGGAGCACCTAAGTAAAAATGAAGATGCTGTGATAAACAAGATGCAGAGCAATGAACTGCAGGAGAAGGAAGAGGAATGTGGACACCCAAGTGACATCGAAGATACTGGACTAATTGAGATGCAGGTTAAAGAATTGCAAGAGGAAGAAGAATCACAGGAGAAAGAGAAAGAATGTGTGGACCTAAAGGAAATGGAAGACACAGTGATAAAAGAGATGCAGGCTAAAGGATCACAGAAGAAAGAAGATGAATGTGGGATCTTAAGGGACACTAAAGATTCCATAATAAATGAAGTGCAAGTTAAAGACATACAGGAGAAAGGAGAAGAAAATGTAAACTTAAATGAATTGGAAGTAAATGCAGCAAGTGAGGTGCAGGCGAAGAAACCTCAGGAGGAAGAGGAAGAAAGTGTGAACCTAAATGAAATTATTGTGATAAATGAAATGCAGGTTAAAGAATCACAGGTGCAGGAAGAAGAACATGGGACTATAAGTGAAACTGGTGATATTGTGATAAACGGGTTGCAGGTTAAAGGACTGCAGGAGAAACGTTCATCATGTAGAATTAAAAAACAATCATTTAGGATGAAGGATGATTTTTTATGGCTTACGAGATAGATCATAATTGTAGTAATAATGACATTAATTCCCTTAAGATATACCATCAGAATATAGGGGGGCTAAGAAATAAGATAAATGAAATTATAATATCCTTGTGTACTGGGTATCCCCACGTTTTATGCCTTACTGAACATCACCTTAGAAACAATGAACTGGGTATGACATCTATAGAACATTACAATTTAGGTACTAGTTTTTGCAGACATAAATTAAAAAGAGGGGGTGTAAGTATTTTTGTCCATGAATCTATAAATTTTGTAGGTGTTGATTTACAACATAGATGTAGAGAGCAAGACATTGAAATCTGTGCAGTCAAAATCAACTTAAAAAATACAAATATTGTAATATTAGCTGTTTATAGGGCTCCTGCTGGTGATTTTGACTACTTTCTGAAGGAACTCAAAATCATCTTGAATCAGTTGTATAATATCAAGCATGATCTAGTAACATGTGGAGATTTCAATGTAAATTACTTAGAAGATAGTAAGAATAGACAACAGTTAGATACTCTTCTAGCTACTTTTAATCTACACGCTACCAGGATTATAAATGGCACAGTCTCCGCCATTGACCATATTATGATTGATAAAGCTACTAATTATACCATAAGTCCAATCACAAATGGCTTATCTGATCACGATGCACAGCTCCTAACTTTGAGTAATTCCTTCCCACCTAAGGCAGTCTCGGTCTTTCAATACACTAGAAACATAAATAAATTCACAATATCTGAATTTCAGTTACAATTAAGTAATGAAAACTGGGAAGAGATCTTTGATGAAACTAATTCAAATAATGTGGATCTGTTATTTAATAAATTCTTAGATATTTACCTAAAAATTTTCCAAGCTTGTTTTCAAAAAAGAAAAGTTAGCTTGACACAAATGGGTAACCCATGGATAACTAAAGGAATAAAAATTTCCTGTGCTAGGAAAAGGGAATTGTATTTGATAACTAGACAAACTAATGATGTCAATACTAGGAACTATTATAAAAGATATTGTCGAATCCTGTCAAACACTATTAAACTGGCAAAATAATTACATTATGATTCAGTGATAGCTAAAGTGCAAAACAAAGTCAAAACTACATGGAGAATAATTAAATCACAAACAAATAAAACAGTTCACCAAACAGGAATTCAATCCTTAAAAATTAATAATAGTGTAACATGTAATCAAGATGATATAGCTCATGCCTTTAGTAATTATTTCATATCAGTAGCAGATTCAGTGGTGAATAATATTGCTAGAGGGAAAACTAAACATAAGGATAACCTTCACGCCATAGACTATCTGAACCTTAACTTTGGACATTCTTTTCCTGACATTCAGTGGAAATATACATCAACATATGAGATACAAAATATTATCAAATCACTAAAATCAAAAAACTCTTATGGTTTTGATGAAATCTCTGTAAAAATATTGAAAATTAGTTCACCCTTTATTTTTTCTCCATTAACATATATTTTTAACAAAGCATTATCTTCTGGAGTGTTCCCTGAAAGGCTAAAATATTCTATAGTTAAACCTATCTATAAACATGGAGATAAACTCAATATGTCCAATTATAGACCAATCTCAATGCTTACATCATTTTCTAAAGTGTTAGAAAAACTTTTGTATATCAGATTAAGTGAACATGTAACAAAAATAACATATTAGCTGACGAACAGTTCAGATTTAGAGCTGAATCTTCCACAGTTAGAGCTACTTATAAATTGCTGGATGAAATATTAACAGCAATGAATAGAAAAGCACTTTTGGGGGGCATATTCTGTGATTTAAGTAAGGTGTTTGATTGTGTAAATCACAAAATTTTACTTCAAAAACTGAAGTTTTATGGTATTGTAGGAAAGATTCACTTGCTGATAGAGTCTTATTTAAATATGCGATATCAAAAGGTTGCCCTTCATGATGCCAACACTAAAATGACCATATCTTCAAGTTGGGAGCATGTAAAAAGTGGTGTACCGCAGGGTTCCATATTGGGCCCATTGCTTTTTGTTCTTTACATAAATGACCTGCCCAAATTAGCAAGTAATAACATGTCAGTTACATTATATGCAGATGATACTAGTGTATTAGTAACAAATTATGATAGGGATGAATATAAAAAAGCCATGAACAAAATCTTCTCAGATATAAATGGATGGTTTAATAGCAACCTTTTACATTTGAATTATGAAAAAACAAGTACGTTGGAATTTAGACCAAGAATCTATAATATGATAAGCACTAATATTTCTTATAATAATAATTTCATCTCAAACAGTAACAGAGTAAAATTTTTAGGTTTGACTTTAGATACTACTTTATCTTGGGAAGGCCATATTAACTATATTATTTCCAAATTAAATTCTGTTTGTTTTATACTTCGATCACATAAGCCTTTTGTATCCGCAGAAACCATGAGAGCGATATATTTTGCTTATGCACACTCAATCGTGACTTATGATATAATTTTTTGGGGTTATTCGAGGTGTAGTGTTAAGGTTTTTAAGATGCAGAAGAGGATGATTAGGATCATGACAAATTTGACACCTAGAGACTCATGTTGAGTAATGTTCAAAGAATTAAAAATTCTTCTCCTGTTTTCACAATACATTTACTCTGTCTTAATATATTTAGCTGGTAATATCCAGCTATACACAATGAACAAGGAAGTCCATAATTACAACACGAGGAACAGTTCTAACTTTCACGTGCCTAATGTCAATTTAACTAAATACCAGAAAGGAGTATATTGTATGGGAATTAAATTATATAATCAACTGCCAATTGACATAAAGAATTCAGTGAACAATCAGAAACTTTTTGGGTCTGCTTTGAAGAGCTTCTTGCATTCTAATTCATTTTATACATTAGAGGAGTTTTATAATTATAATTGTAACACGCTATAACCATACCTAGCTCAGTTTTATTATTCTGATGGTATACTCTGCACAGCTTATCTTTTAGCTTGAGTTGGTTATGAAACTGTATTCATCTAATTGTCTCTTGATTATTTTGTTCCAAAGGGGGTTGTCTGTGCGACTGTATGTGTTATTTTCTATTTTTTATCCATTATTTAATTAAGTGTAGTGTAGCTGCCCTTTGTGAGTTTTTTAACAAGCTTTATTAAACTTATTAAACTTTATTAAACTTTATCAACACACAGATATTCAGATATGACATAATGAAAGATATACTCTGAATTAATAATAACAATTGATGCTCATAATTATGCGGCTTTTATTATAATTTTCTACATAGATTCTACATTTTTAATTTAATCAATTATAGATGTAGATAACTGATCTGACATGTATCGGCTGTATGTTTAATTATTATCTTAATTATAAGACACTTTCCACATCCTCATGTTCTATGTAACTGTATGGATCTATGGAAAATAAAGAACAAGTTACAAGTTACAATAACAAATTTTACAAAATCCATTTGGTCTTGTATTGAATAACTGTTAGGATGTGACAGCATGTAGTCCAGTAGGAATTCACTAACATTTTGGAGGAACCTTTTGCATGCATATTTTCTTGTCTCGCTGTCCAGAAGACAGTAGGTATTTACTGTGCTCAATAGCATGAGAACTTCAGATTTCAGGTTCTTCAGTGGTTACATGCATACAGCACAGATGAATAGGTTTTAGTAGTTGTTTCTCAGGGTTTCAAACTCTCTTAAAACTGTTAAAGCTAGAGCAGTACAGAGTCAAACCATGAACCAAGTACTGTATTCAAAGTCAGTCAGTGAACTTGTTGGTTCACAAATTGAGCACTTTTTTTGGGCGAGGGTGGGGATTTGCTGTAAGTGGCTGCTTAAAACTGAAATACAATACTTGCTATCTGAATGCAAATATGTCAACATGATTCATGAAGTTCCTCTGTATTATTTAAAAGTAAGGAGCCCGGTATGCAGTCATTGCATGCAGAATAGTATGGGGCTGTGCTTTTGACAAAGTATCATCCGTGTACAGCAGTGAGTTATTTCTGGCACCTTTTGTCCATGAACTGCTTAAAGAAAAGAAAAACATCTGGGCAATATATGCATGACAGTTCAAATAACTTAATATAATGATACTGTTGTGGCACAGGTTGCCATTTCCTTTGAAAATCCAACTGATATTACCAGTTCCTGTAGCCCAGTACTGAGTGGGTTACTGCTTGTTTCCATATCCCCACCACTGCCATCCAATACCCATCCATAGGAAAGTTTGTTTGAAACAAAATGCTTATTACCACATTTTGGGTTACTGTTTTGACAACAACAAATTTCAAAAATGCTCAAAGTGTTGTCCTTGTGCTTCCATGCAACATTCTCTTAAGTTTCATTGCTGCAGCTGTTCAGCTGTTCCAGGCATGTTACAAATTCACTTGCATCCATCTTCTACCCTTGAATAGTTTTATTACATCATTAGCTGTTGTTGAATATGCAATACTTGTTAGATAGTTTCATAAATAGGCTAAAAATCAAAGGTATTTAAGTCAGGCGATGTTATGTGTCATGCAGTTGGTCAGCCTTGACCCACCTAATGTTCTGGGTGTATATCATTCAAAGATGTTCTAACAGGAGTGATAACATGAGGTGAGGCATCACTGTGCTTGAATCACCAGCATACTTTTGCTGTAGTGGGGCATCCTGTAGTAGCTGTGGAAAGGTTCTGTGTACAGAATCATAATCTGCCCCTGTCAGTCTATGCTGGAGAGCATGAGTGTATCTCCAGTTGTGCCTATCCACACATTTGTTGAAAAATATTGTTTTGCATCACAGCAGTGGAGTGATTCCATGTGGACTGAAATCTGTTGACGAATGCAGTTTATGGAATTAGTAAAACCTGTCTGATACATGGATATCATGTGGGGCATAAAAAGATAAGTTAGCAGGGCATTGCTGCAGGAACCACTGGCAAAACTCTGCCCTTCCATGGTGATCTTGTGGACATAGGCTTTGCACTCATGGCAAGTATTGCTAGGTATGTGAGTTGTTCTTGAAGACTTACCAAACAGTCAAATGGGCAACATGTTCTGCACCTGCGGTCCCCTATGCATTGCTCCCAGATGTTCAGCAGTGTCATACAGGATTCTGTATTCTGCATCATGTTTCCAGACTGTCCATTGTCTTTCTAGTTCTAATGCTGTGAATGCAAATGCCCCTCTTTCCTGAAGGCACTGTTTGATGCTAGAAAATGTTTTGTCTGAAATTTGGTGACTGGAAAGTGCATCTTGGTCTTGCAGTGTCATCACCATATGCAAGGCCAAACATGAATATGTATTCACCAACCATATTGAGCACGCACTAGACTCACCCAGCAGCACTCAGATATCATGTTGAGCATATGAGGAGTGGCACCTGGCAGTGTGGGAATGGCCCTTGTACCTGCCTGGCATTTCCCTTTTAAAGTGCACCGTGGCTCGAAACAAAAGCATCCAAGGACACATGTTTACGTATAGTTATTTTGCTGCTTTTTTGCACCAGACATGGCCTCAAAAGCGGTGCCATGTATTTCATAACCATCCTGTACATAAATATGTAGTTATTATTCCTGTTTGTTTTTACCAGAAATATGTGAGCCTATTATAACCTCTGTACATTTTGTCCGTGTTTTTATTGTTGTTAAATAAATGAAATGATAACCGAAGTCCAACCGTATATATTGGTACAACAATTTTAGTGTGTCTAATGCATTTGATTTCTTGACTACGTGATTAAGACAGGACTGTTTTTATGCAGGTACATACCTTACCCAGGTGGAGGTGAAAAATGGGGTGGAAATGGTATAGGTGATGACTTGTATTCGTATGGTTTTGATGGAGCAAGCCTTTGGATGGGTAAGAACTTAGAACGATTGTACCATCTTCCAGCCTGTATATGACATAATTTGGTGTACAGTAGTATAAAGTAAATGTAACTGAGATGTCACAAGTCATGCTGCTTCATCGTCTGTGCTGACGTATGGATTGAGGACTTCATTTTGACTGTAAAAGTATGCAGTGTATACAGAAAAAGCATGTTTGGCAGAAGGAAATATGAACATGTTGCTAAATTCCATATTCTTAACCATCTCTGATCATCATTGAATAGCCTGTTTGTCAAGAAATGGATATCAGGTGGCCCAGAACATTTGTGTTAGCTGGGCAACAATTGAGCGTGATTGGATTTGTATGCATGGTTTTCTACATACTGAGCAAAGTCATAAGTTTGCATTTTCCCCGGGTGTGATTGGAATTGTGCGTATATACACATGTAGGTATCGAATAGTCATGAAAAGGGGTGTAGCATAAGTGGTGTTCACAAAGATTTGTAAATGTAGGCAGCAAAGTAATTTATGGCCTCTAGACTCCAAATGTGTTTGTTAACTTCAGTAAATCTCACTATCTCTGTTTTATGTATTTAAATACATTTTTCTGAGAAGGGATGTATAGGTTTCATCAGACTGTCAAAGGGGCCAATGACACAAAGAAGGTTAAGACCCCCTGCTATAGAAGGGAAATTAAAGACATAAGACAAAATATTTTCTCAATTCACAGGAACATAATTCATTGTACGGAAAATAGGCAGGATTCTAGTCTTCTGCATACAAAGATCAGAAACACTGCCTTTAAGAAGATGTTGCATTGTGAATCAGCAGAGGAGATAGAAATCAGGCTCTAGCTTAATCTTCTGTAATGAAAGCAAATGTGTAAGTGTGCCACAGAATTTCCCAGCATGATTGCAAATTCACTTTATTCTGTGTGGGAGGAAGGCACATGCTAACCTGCAAAGTTATGGTAGTTTTTGAGATTCAGAATTATCCAAAACAAATTTTGTGTCAGCACAGGTGCTTGCATGTGGTAGGTGGTTACCATCGTGGAAGGACTTGCTGCCTTTGGAAGATGGAGGTGGCAGGTCCTTCCAAAATTGTGGTAACCACCCACTAGATTACATGATGGCATAACTCACAAGACTACAGTCTAAATCTTCACTGCAATAAAAATGTCACATTTTGTATGTTACAAGATGTTCATGGAGTGATACATGTACCAGTGGAGAGGGACAATCGACTTGTTGTATCTACCAATGTAGAAATTTCACACAGTCAAATCCTACAGTACTAATAGTCATTGTCTGTGATGGATTATTTTTCTTCAAAAACAGTCTGTAGACCTCTGTAGGCCCATTGTTCTGCAGAAAATATGAGTAACTCAAGCTCTGAACAAGGATAGAACATGAGTAATTCAAACACTGATGAAGGAAGATGTGTGGTACCATATCTCACTATAACTGTACCATGTCTCACTATAGTTGGGCACAAACATACAGAATGCTCACAGACCAGTGGTCATAAAAGCAACTGACAGTAACTCTGCACTTCTTATTACAATGGCAGTGATGTAATAGAGTCTGTGTTAACACTTTACTCACTGCTGACAGCACACCATATTAATGACTGCTCAAGCAAAGTTCCGTAAGTGTCAGATGAACCTCTGTCTATGTCTAGTTCCAGCACTGAGTGGTGTAACATGTTAATGCAATTTAAAATTGCACTCACATACACACACACACACACACACACACATATTTCTCATTAACGAGGACATTACTGATGGGCCCATGGCCATAAAACCTTCAGCATTTGATACCTACAATTTGTAAAAGTATCTGTTCTGTACAGGTGGCCGCAGTACTGTTGTGATGCCTCAAGCAATAGAACCTTGCATCAGGAAGGGTGATGTGATTGGTTGCGCATTGGATTTGACAGTTCCAGTCATAACATTCACATTTAACGGACACCTTGTGAAAGGGTCATTCAGGAATTTTAACTTGGATGGCATGTTCTTCCCTGTAATCAGCTGCTCCTCCAAACTAAGGTACAGTTCATGGATTTGGACAGAACAATAATATTGTTAATAATTTGTCTGGACAGGTTCATTGTATATGCAGTTTTAGTTATTTACTTTATTGTCATATTTCTTAATTCAGTGAAACCTCTATCTATTATGCGTAATTTTTCTGCAAGTGTTGTTGATTTATTGTGTCCCCTGTAAATCTGACATCTTTGAAACTTTTCCACAGCTGTCATTTTCCTGTGTATGTTATTTGTTTCTATGGTTTCTTCAGAAAAGATGGGTAGTTTTCACTGTATTTACTATAATGAGTTTGGTATAATGAGGTTTTTGTGGTTTCTGGAAAATGGTTTCCCTCTTTTGACAGCAAGAGTAGAAAGAGTGTTGGGGAAAGGGCTGATTAAATTGCCTGTATTCTGTGTCTGTGAGGGCGCATGGTGACACTGTTTGTTGAGGCACTGTGATACAAGCTGGAAAGTTGTGGGCTCAATCTCTGATGGGGTCATTGGAATTTTTGTTGGGCCTAATATTTCCCACTGCACTCTGTCCCTGGGGTCGACTCAGCCTGTAACAGAAATGAGTACCATGAATATCTCCTGGGTTGTAAATGTGGCCGGTGCTTGGGGCTAACAGCCTTACCACCTTCATGTGCGGACTGTCTGAAAATCTGGGAACCCCAACCTCATGGAACTCTAAGGGCCTGTCCAGACGTGTACAGGGATTGCTTTACCTCTTTTATTCTGTATCTGTAAAAAGAAGTCTTTCTGCTGCTCATGCAAACTGATAGTGCAAATGGAAGTACATGCTTATGTCTTCTCAGTGAGTCCATTTACTTGACTGATTTTCAGTATTCTTTCATCTGTGATATGTCTATGCAATGAGTCATTATGCTTACCAGTATTGTGGTAGGTGATTTCCGCAATGTATTCACATTTCTGTTACATCAGTTTTCGATAACAGTCAGCTTAATGTTTGTGTTAATATGTTTGGTTCCATGCAGTCCCATGTACCTTGCCCACTATCTTTCTTTCTGTCTCTCTCTTTGTCTCTTTAATTTCTGATTTCTTTTAACCTTCTGTTCCATAATTTAATTGTTTGATGATATTGTTTCTGCTTTACTATGAGATATATTGTACCCTAGCAAAGTTGGTAGAGTGACTAGGCTACAGACTTCATGAAGCAGAAGTCATGATTCAGTTTTTGTTTCTCCAAAGCATCCAGACTAGATCTTGGGCCTATCAAGCCTCATATTTAGCGGGTACTAAGGGGCCCTTTTCTTGTGGGTTGTGGGCATGATGATTTAAAAATGAGTGGAGCTATACTTCCACTCCCCTCTATGACTTCAAGGTACGCACAGGGACAATTTTACCGTTACACTTTACTCTATTTACTACATACCAGTCAGTAATTTGTAATTCAGTAAAATCTGTCACAAGTGTCATTGTGAGCTTCAAACTGAGTTCATTCTTGAAAGAAAAGTTATGTATAGGAATATGATAGTCATGTGTATTGCTTGAAGTACAGAGAAAAACTTGCTTCCACTCCTACATTCTGCGCAGTAGGAAAATATACAAAACCTAATGTTTTGTTGTTTTGAGCATTCACCACATCATATATGCAGTAGCAGTTAGTACTTCCTCTTATAGGTGATATTCTTATATGATCATATCTTTCTAATGCTAAAGAAGGACCTGGTTTATTTCCCAGCATGTCTGTGTTGTCCATTGTTCTGTATGTTGTCTTCATAACAGTCTTTGGCATTTGTAAGAATTGCCCTCAATTTTCAGCTGTCGGTTTCTGCTTGGTGGTGACCATGGCCGCCTAAAATATGTACCTCCAGAGGAATTTTCACCACTAGTTGAAAGTCTGCTGCCACAACAAGTGCTTTCAATTGATCCATGTTTTTACTTCGGAAACTTGAACAAAGTTGTTCTTTCTGGACCTTGGCCTGTGGAAGATGATACTGCCTTTGTTCCAACACCTGTTGACACTACAACTGTGAGTAAAACCGTTATACATCACGGTGTATATTGTCAAACATTTGGTATAGTACATGTGTGCAGAAAGTATTTTTGTAGTTGTACAAGACTAGTACAGAAAATGCAGTGATTTGGACAGGAAATGATTGTGTGACCCACAGTAACAATATAGAAGGCAAGTCAGATGGAAATGTTCAGAATATATTTGCCAGCTAGTTCATTGTAGATATGTTTGGTACATCTTTGCAGTTTTTTGAACGTAGTTTCCATTGTGTTCAATGCATGTTCTCCAGTTATTTACCAATGCTTGGTTTCCTTGTGAAAAAATTCAGCCATTCATGCACTGTGTTTTTGCACTTTTTTATAAGATCAGAAAGTCTTTCCACCAAGAATCTTCTTGAGTGGCCCATGGAATGGCACCATGCCTTGCTTGCTCTCATTTCATGCTGGAAGTAATGGACTTAGCTTTCATCACCAGTTTATAACAAACTTCTGGATGCCATTGCAGAATTGGTTTTTAATAGTAAATGTTTTTAACACAATTGAAGAAACACTTAATTGATAAAACCTTTTATTCATTAGAAGAGTGTTTGAATGCCTAATGTAGACACATGATGTTAGGCTTGATACGAGACGCTGTAGTATGTCCTTATTGGATAACTAAATTATCAGAATCTCAATATTTGTAATTTTAAGAAGACAAATTAGAATCTGTTTTAATTAATTAATTAATTAATTAACATTATGTCTTTTATTGGATAACTAATTTGTTACAACCTTCATATTTGTAATTTTAAGAAGAAAAAAGTGAATCTATTGTAATTATATTTCCAATATGTAATATTTTAACTTACTGGTCTGCAGCATGTAACTGATATTTTTGAAATCTTGATTTTCAACCATGTTGACACACTTATTTATACTGGGAATTTTTGTTCTGTATACAAAATTCTGTACATCTGAAATATTGCATTTGAAAGCATCAGCTCAGGTGTGGACACAGACTAGAACCTATCATGAATTTGAACTCAGTAAGCTGCACTCTGCAGAATTCGTATCCGCAGAAAACTTATTTCCTCCTCCTAATCAAATAAAACTCCTCACACTGCACAGAAGACTAGGAGTATGCATGCAACTGCATGCATTAGCAGTTGGTGTGTATGTTTACTACATGTGACAAATTAATTAATTTTATAGGGTATTATGTATATTGGTACCTCGTCCTAGATATCTATCATAAAACATTTCTGTTTCTGTTTTAGGTGACACTTCCAAGTTACGTGGAGAGTATAAGAGACCGTCTAGCAGAAAACATTCATGAAATGTGGGCAATGAATAAAATTGAAGCTGGATGGCAATATGGTGAAAGACGAGATGATGTGAGGAAGATCCACCCATGTCTCATTCAGTTTGAGAGGTTACCACCAGCTGAGAAACGTTACGATTCCCAACTTGCTGTACAAACGTTGAAGTAAGTACTCAACCAGTTATTTTGATTTCATGTTATACAACCTTGTTTCTTTAAAATTCAGAGTATCAAATTTATGAAATTTGAATTCTCTGTGTTCAGCCTAAGCAGCTTTCTAAAGTGAGTTCCAAGCAGAATTTGTGAAGAGATAACTTGGGAGACCAAGTCATAGATTTGAGAATAATAGTAAAGTATGTCTTCTAGAAATGGGATGGGATTCATCTGGATGTGTACAGGAACAAGAGACAGAAAGTTGTGAATGTTGTAACGAACTTACAATGTTGCATATCACTCTGTATTTTATTGTACAATCTTAGTAATTAAACCAACAAATACAGTTATTAGTAGAGTGTATTTTTTGGTTCCTTGCCATTCTGAGGAACTGGTAGCTTCTCAAAAAGGATTCTTCTCCATAGACATAGTCAGTTAATCAGATATATAATCTGCTACAGTGTTTCCTGCATAAGTTATTCATCAGTGCACCAGTGAAAGAGACCTTTGAAAAGGGTAAAACTTCTTACAAGGGAAATGTAAAAATTAGGGTAATTTGTGGATCTACTTTTGCATTTTGACTACAAGCAGTTACATAATAATATTTCAATTATAAGGATCACGAATATATATTACTGGGGAAATTTTAATTGTGTAGTGCTAAAGAAAGATTCATAAAACAAAAGTCGTAAGGTACCACCAAAAGAACATGAGTCAAAGCCATTTGCTTTTTGCATATGTGCACTTTCTTCATTTACTGCAAGTGTCTTCACCGCCTCAGGACTGTCATTACACAGGTCTTCAGTGCCTATTAAAGTCACAGCCTATTGGCATCTACTGCAACAAAGTCTTGAAAACTGCACTTGTATTTTAGACCTTGCTGTGACATCTCTATGATATGCTTCAGTTAGTATAAAATGAGCAACAATGGCGCTGGAACTACAAACAAACAGTTGATAGGTTGCACTTAAGCTGCGAAGTGGTCTGCAGTTGATATCAAATGGGGACTGTTGGTGAATAAATAATTTCTTAACGCTTTTTAAGGGCATTAAATTGGAACTAATTGTATAAAAATCCAGAAATATGCTTCTAAATCAACAACAGTTTCTACATGAGAACTTTATATGCAGAAAGATTAAAGTTCAGGCAGGACTTCAAAAATTACTTCTTGCACAGGAAAAAATTGTATCTTGGAACTTCTTATCTCTTAACACTGTAATCTAAAATTCTATTGTTAAAGTGTTATGAACAAATAAATATGGATGTAAAAACATCTTCTAGAACTATACTGGCACTGGGCTACTACATAACAATGGATAAGCCTCCATCTCGAATCAAGTCTCTTCGTCTTCCAAATGAACCATTTCTACAGTCCAATGGCTACAAGCCAGCGCCACTGGATCTTGGTGCCATAACTCTCACTCCTAAAATGGAAGAATTGGTGGATCAGCTGGCTGAGAATACCCATAACCTATGGGCAAAGGAACGGATTCAGCAGGGCTGGACATATGGCTTAAATGAGGTAATTAATTGTCTTAGTATTCATTGTGATGTGTTAGTAATCTTTGTAATTTTGATTTAGTTAGGCATTCTGAAAACATGATTTCTGTAAGTGGGTAAGAAATATGTGCTAAGTGGAGGCAGTTAGCTGTTAATTGAATTGAAATTTTGTAACATTCAAACACCACACGTTAGTGTAATAGCAGGACTGGAGCTGTAACAGTTGTTTAATTTCAAAGTTCGGAAATTGTGTGTGTGTGTAAATTTAATTCATTTAAGGGCTGGGCATAATGTAAAGAATAACATTTTCTTTGTACAAATTGACCCAGTATACCAGAAATGTGAAAGGAATAATTTGTCTGCTGTATACATTATGCCAATACTTGGAAGTATAATAATGGCTCCTATATCTGTAAGGCATTGTCCCTACACCATTAGTCTAGCTGTACAATTAAATATTGTACTTTACATGGTAACTTGGTCATTTAAGTCAAAAAATATTAATTACTTATTGAACATTTGTAATATACGATATGTTTATGTGATACGAATGAGAATAAGAAAAGACTATGTTTTAGGATTCTGATATGAAGAGGAGTCCACATCTGGTACCTTACAGTAAAGTGGATGATGCTATCAAGAAAGCAAACCGGTATGTGTTCTGTTGTAACTGTGGACTCTAAGTACTGAGGCAGTAACCCTTTGTGCCCTAATGTTGAGCCCATCTTCTCACAGCAAACGGCAAGAGCTGTGCCATTACTCAGGTTCTTATACCTTTGTGTAGTGCTCTTCACTCTTGAACCAGCAGATGTTAAGGATTAAGATAGATGTTTATAATTTGTTGACCAGTTGGTGTGAGCACATATTCATCCCTGTGAAGTGTGTGTTAAAATGACTCCATTTGTTCACCTGGAAACATAACAACCCAAGAACCACTGTGGATCTTTATGCATTTTTGTGTAGGGAAATTTTACAAGGAATTGTCAAGCAGTTTAAGTTGTTGTCCAAATCAGACAAACAACAAATATTTTACATGAAAATCTGTATTCAGTTCTGTGTGCATCTGGAGCATGCATAGGGCTACACATACCGTGCAAAAAACAAAACAAAAAGTTTTGTGTTTAGATTGCATTGGAAAGAGGTCCCCTTGGTTATTTGAATGAAATGCCACGTTAAAAATAACCTTTTTGACAGCCTCATTCTTTACTGTATACACACTGTTAGTCTGCTCCATGTTTAGCAATAGCACTGCAGCAAGCATGAGGAATTGTAACCCTGTTGCTAGGATGCAGAGGTAACTTACAACATGTTTTGTGTAAAAGTGGAAAGACATTTAGAGTACATTTATCATTGTTGCATCTGAAATCATCAGTTATTACAGAACATTGAAAGTTAGCATTTATGAATTTAAAACCAAGAAGCAGTAGCAGAATGAACACACCACAGCTGCTATGTTACGCCTACATTTTCCAGCTTATGCATTACACTTTCTGATTGGTTAAGTTGTACAGCTTTCTTGTTAGCCACATCAGATAAGCCTTTAAAAAGAAGGTACATCATCGTCAGTAGATGGCAGTGCATGTTCAGCAAATGCTTGTTGTATGCACTGAATGATTGACAGGGTATGTGTTTGGTAACTCACCACAGAGAAAGTGAAGAGGTACATGTCATTCATATGTCATAAAATGTCTGTGGTGGGAAATGTGTGATATTAATCTGATAGCAGCAGGCACCTATGAAGGGTTAAAAACCTTGTATGTCCAATTGTTATCATTTAATAGTATTGATACAATTCCCAGTCCAAGAAGACTTCCTGTACCTGGTTATGTTGGAATGCTATTTAGTGTGGTAGACAGTGGCCTTCTTCGCAGCCACAAGTGTAAGTACAGCTGTAGATTTTGACATCTGTTGAACAGTAATTACTGGCACTGACTTACTGATAGAATGTGTTATGGCAGTGTTTATGCCACGTAATAGCTTCAGTTACTCTGCTACTTTCATCAACATGAAATAGTATAAGAGAACTATTTGCCGTCTTGGCTGAATATGGGTGTACAGTTTGTCTGAACGAAATTAGAGGAACGTTAAATTGCTTGATGAAAGATTACACTGACACTAAGTACCCAGCCGTGAATGTGGTAGGAAAGTTCAGAGTCAAAATACAGTTCCTAAATCATATTTTACTTACAAATAAATTTCCTTCTTCCTGTTGTTAGGGACACAGCAAGTGAGACTGTACGAACATTGCTGGTCTATGGTTACAACCTTGATCCTCCAACTGGAGAGCAACATGAAGGTCTGTTTTAAGAAGTTAAATTTTATAAAGAGGTCATAGTGACACAAAGCATGAATTCCATGTTTCACTACCATATAGATACTGCTTAAGTTGGCTGTTGTTTGGAAATATTGTATTCTGCGCTCAGCATTGTAACCGAAGTTACACTGACTGTGACGTTCACTGCCTCAGAGCCCTAACATTACAGTTTTTCATTTCTGACCAAAAGCCAGCAGAACTTTTGCAATGGATTCATTAAATCTATTTTTTAGTTTTGGACTTCACAGAAAGATATGTGAAATGGCTGTGGAAGTGCTTCATAGATTCAGTATGGAAATCCAGATATATGAATTTTTTTATTTTTCTTGCATATTATGGGCAGGTAGAATGAATTTATCACAGTTAATTGTGAAGTTCGAACTGTGGGGAAAGAGGGGTGAAGGTAAATGTGGCAAGGAAAGGTGATTTATTATTTATTTATTTTTTTTGTGTACTTATTTATGCACTTACGTACATGTGTGTTTGCTTATGTATTTATTTATGCTTATTTAGTTATGTATTTGTTAACTTATATGTTTATTTGCGTATTTATTGCTTATTTGTTTGTTTTTGTCTGTCTCTGAGTTGAGGCATCATAGTGTAAATGGAGAAATATGACAGTGATTGCCAGTTTCTCTGATGTGATGCTGTGTATTGAGGTACAAAGTCGGCAGATGGGTACCAGACTTCACAGCATCCACTCCCAGAAGATGATAGTTTTCATTGTCAGGCTGTGAGACCCTCGTATCTGCGGGGATTGGAGGCACACATGGTGAAAAGAAAAGAAAATTTAATAATTTTTCTCTATTTCAGCTTTACTTGCTGAAGCAGCAAGGAGTAAGCATATGGCATTCAGAACATACAGAGTAGAGAAGAACTATGCAGTTAGTACAGGCAAATGGTAAGTTATATTAGAGCAACTGAAAAGTGCAAATGGATTAAAATATGCTTGGAAAAGGCTGAATGGTTACAAGGAACAGAAGGCACTACGTAGAAACTGAAGGGAGTTTTAACTGACACAGTGGGCTTTGTGACAATCGTGTACCTGTTAAAATACAGCAGAAAATTACATTATCTTCTGTCCTTCCAACTTCACTATTCTATGCAAGCAAAAGTCTCACTTACTTTCAAGCATGTTTTCATTTAGGGTTCCCATTAAGACCTCATGTTTTATATATTATTCTTTGACATTAATTGGTGTCTTATTTGTAACAATAACAGGGAGAAATTTTCTTGACTGATAACATGTGCATTTTGTGAGATGCTGGAATATACCATACAGAAGTTTGTACTTTGTTAGTACATACATGAAAACATCAAGTATGTCTTATTCATTAGTAATGGTTTACATTTGCTGAAGGTGCATTAACTCATGTGTGTGTTCTTAAATACAACTTCACTGCAAACTGAGACCAGCTGTAGCCATGTTTGAAAGAACCAGATCTCACACAACAATATTCCTTTCATCCTATCATTTGTGTCTGTATGGTGAAGGTGGTTCCTTCATTCATACCATATGAAATATATGAATGTGAAGGAAAACTTCCAGAAAACAGAAGACCATTCTCAGTTCTGGTTTTATCTTGCTGTTGTGTTAACCCCATCTGGTGTTTTAAACTTGCAGGTACTTTGAATTTGAGATTATGACTGCAGGCCCAATGCGTGTTGGTTGGGCGCATGCTGATTGCAGCCCTGGGTGTCAGCTGGGCAGTGATGAGTACACATGGGCATTTGACGGATATAATGTAAGTACCTTCTTGTGTGCATGTTGCTCAAGTCATAATTAGTAACTATAAATATTTAGTTCTGTTTACTGATACCACAGTAATCAATATTTAAGTAATAGGGATCTGTATGTGTATTGGTAAAAAGTTTCAGATTGTCTGTTCATTGTAGTACTAATATTGTTATTGCTACATTTATGACAGTTTGTCTTTCTTGTATAAAATACCAAAAAATTTCATTTAGTTTTATATTACTTCTGGTATCATAGTTGTGCTGATTTGCATATTTGATACTTTTTAATAATCAATTACCAAGACCGGCACACAAAATGTTTCAAGTTTTGGAGTACTTATTGCCAGTAATTGGTATTCATAATTTAAACTTTGGCCTGCAACAGTCAATAACTACCTTCCAAAATTAAAGTGTACAGTGAAATTATTAGATGAAAGCTAAGTTTTCAGTTCACACAACTTGAACTATAATAACTATTTTTCACATACAGTGTCTGTATGATTTCTTATTTCTTGGCATCACTTGATGATTATGTAGGCCATCAAGATACACTTTGGTGCTAGTGATCCATTTGGCAGGCAATATCAAGTAGGAGATGTAGTGGGCTGTTTCCTAGACTTGTTTGATAGAACTATCAGTAAGTAGATATGTGTCTTGTGTCAGGAATATGATGTGGTGTGTGGGTTGCACGTAGCCCATATGAGACATTAGGATTATTAGCTAGGTAACAGAACTTCACATAGAATGACTGGTCAGTGAATTTAGGAGAACAGTAAAATTTATGCACATGGATATAATTACATATGTTTGCAATACATATTTTTATATTTTAATTACACACTCAGATAATACAATGAAGCTGAACAGTGCCTGATTGTTAAATATATCTTCTTTTGTTGAGTGTAGTTTTGTGTTTAATGTGTATTTTGATATGCTTTTCTGCCACCTTAAAGGTGAATTAATGAACCCTTGCTACTTGTATTTTGTTACTTTAGTATGAAATTTGTGATTCTGAGCTCCAAGATTGATTTCTTTAGCAAAAAAATTCCAGATGCCAGGCTAAAGTGACTGATAAATTCCTCAAATATTCAAAGACTGTACAAGTGTTTTTCTTAATTATGAACCTTTTTTATATTCAAACAAAATTGCAACTCTGTACGCTGTGGATATTCAGTTTTTGATTTATCGGCAAGTGGCATACAATTCAGGCACTGGTAGTGATCCAAGAACATGGAAGTGCATGCTGTAATTTATACTTATAAACATGTGTTGTTTGAGTGATGTTTTTAACACTGTATGACAATTGTTTGTGTTATGAAATAGTGTAAGAAGGTTAGCATTGCAGGGAATTTCTGGTTAAAGAAAGCTCGTGCAATTTGACACCCACATCAGTTTTGAGTACCCTCGTTATATGTGATCAGTTGTGCATCTCAAGGATTGCCTGCACAATTGCTTTCATTTATCACTTTCATAACCCCAATAGTTTGTATCCTTTGGTTACAATATTTTTATTTCCATTTATTTTTGAATTTGCTTGTCTATATGAATGCATATGTTATGGAAATGTTTACTCGTGTGTGCTCTTACACAGTTCTTTTGTTCAAATAAATTCCAGTGTTGTTTACTGTAATGTCACTGCAATTGAATATTCAGTAATTAAATGTTTATTGACATTTATAAATAAAAAATTTGTTACCTATGAAAAAAATCATCACAGTACACATACCAGTTTTTAATATGATTTAATTAACCTCATGCACTTTGTTTGCCAGGGTTACTAGTGAAACATGTTGCACAACATAGATCAGGATAGTCACCACAAGATCCATACACTAGAATACATTGAGCTGTGCCAGATTTTAACCCTGTAAGCAAAATCAGCTAGTGTAGCACATCACAAAGACACTGCACCATTACAATGTATAATAAGTTAGCAAAGTGCATATGGATAAAGAAGACTAACTGCATTGATGTTTGGATGAATAAAACATGAGGAGTTTTCACCAGTAATTATATGTTGGCATTTTAGCAGTAACAATCTGAAATGTTAAAAAGAGTTGACAATTTTATATATCCAATAGGTAAAAGCATGGGTAGAGTCATAGCACATTTTTTAAATAAGAGTATATATAAGCACTATATGTTTTATGCATATTATATTGTACATATTTTGCATGTTGCAGGCCTTGACAGTGTCACTTGTTGAACCATAATGATCTGTATTGTTTAAAACATGTTTGAGGTTTATTAAAATATGCAGGACACTGGTGTGTTTCCCTGGATGTTGTTTTTCATATGTAATACATGGTAATATAATTAATCAATTTAAAAAAGATTGGTTTAAAAATCATTCTTACAAGTTAAATAAAGATCTTCTCTGGAGTGTGTCAGGAGACCGGATTGACACATATCAGATGACTGCGTATAAATGTTTCCTATAGACAAAAATAGAAGTAATGTGATCCAGAACATGTAACATTTGACTCTGGTGACTCAAAAATGAAGTCAGATAACACAGAATGTTTCTAAAGTTGCGATTTTTAGAAATGCTTTTCTGTTGGTAACTGTGTTAAGATAATTATGTAAAAGGAATATTCAAGAAGCTTGCTGCTTTTTTTAATGATCAGAATATGCTGAAAAATTATAAAACAACTGGCCTGAGGACAGTATTTTGTGAAACAGTTTGTTTTCATAAAATGTGTTTACTGTTTGTCAGAATACTTGTCTTATCCCTGTGTACATTAACGCATTTTACCATCACTTGTTAAAGATGTGTGCTAAGCCTGTATTTGTTGGGTGTCCCTGTTACACTATATTCTACATCATTATCAGCTTCCAAATGATATCATAATTTGGTACATAGCACTAGATCTGGTGAACTGAATCATCTAAATTCATAGTTCTTCTGATACAGCTGCATTGTTGTAGTGCAACACCATCTGTATTTAGCAAAATGAATCTCTCCATATTCTGTGCTTAGAGCTTTAGATATGTTTGTCAAACTCATTCAACAATCATTTTACAAATATCTATTTTGGGGAACTTATTTTTACTGTAGTCTGCAAGGACTGAGAAAGTTTTTGAAAATTTGGTAGCTAGACGAGTATTATATTCCCAGAAAAACTGTATCAGTATTTTCTAGTGCTGTTGCTCTCACTTCATGTGATGTGCAATATTTTTATTTTCTTTTGTTGTTATATTGGTTGTTCTAACACTGACACATCAGACTAAGACAATGGGAGAATATCAAAATTTGAAAAAGGAGTTTAATTTTTGCGTGTGATGAATTGTGTTCATCTTAGCTTCTTTAGACGTTGTTTGCCATTTCTTCTGCTCCCTAAGTAATTCAGTGAGATTGCCAGAACTCAAAAAGCTAACATCCGAATACAGATTGTAAATTAGCTTCTAATCAGCATCTTTTAGTCAACACTGTCAATCAGCTGACCATATTTCAGTCACTTGTGATATGGAAGGTAAAACCAACTGTTGGGTTCATCACTAATAATGCTGAAATTTGTTCTTGCCACAGACACTGTATTACAAGATATACCGTGATTGAGTGATTGAGCTGTTTGCTACTTCAGTTATTCATCTTGCTGTTTTATCTAAATCCACACAAAATTTTATTATGTCTTCATTCTTAGTCCACCAAGCCTCTTGTTCAGTTGTTACCATAAGCTTTTTACACAGGTATGAACAGGGCAAGTGTGAATGTGACAACTCATCTCCATCTAGTACTGTGGCAAATGATAGATTGAGGTTTACTTCAATCCCCAGTACATGTCAGTGGTATGATGCTCGAACTGGGGTGCAGTTTACCGTCTTACATTTCTTCTGTTCAAAAAATCCATGACACTTACATCAAGGACTGTTCACACTCTGAACACTACAGACAAAGTGACAAGAATGTGACAGTAATGTAATGTGGGAGACACATGATGGCAGGTTATGACATGCAGGAAAGCAGTTTTGCTTCATTCTGTAGTATTAGCTTCAGACCTGTTCCTTTCTGATCATGGTTTATATATTGTCTAGAAACACAGAAGGAAGAACATTGTGGTCTCATGCAATAAGTATTATGAGTACTAGTCAGAAAGTTTTGCATCCTGTTTTTTATTTCATGCTGTGTATAGGTTAAACATGTGAAAAATTCACAGAACTTCACTACGCCATTGCTGAAGGCATAGATATTTTCGTATGTGGTCTCCATGTTTGTCAACAGTTTCCTTCCATTTTTGAACAAGAACATGTATTCCCAACCAGTAAAAGTTGCTGTCCTTCCTTTGCAGCTGCTGGTGCATCATGCTACAGCACCTCATCATTCTCATAGTGTAGGCTTTGCGGGCTGCCTTTCAAACAGCATGATGGTGGAAGGTTACCACTATGCCGTCATTCAAGTTTGGACCAGTAACTCGAAATCCAAACTTGAATGATGATGTACTTGAGTTAAACACTAATGAGACTGTGACTACTAATAAGCAAGACATAGCTGTTTCCTTTAATGACTATTTCCTCTGAATAGTGGAAAAAAATCTGAACAGTATTACTAAAAGTAATCATAATCCCATAGACACTTTATGTCAAGCTTTTCATGGTCCTTTACCGAAAATAAAATATCATGCCCTAACATCCTCTGAGATAACTAATATTGTTAAATCATTAAAGACAAAGGACTCCTATGGCTATGATGAGATCTCAGTTAGAATACTTAAAACTTGTTTTGCATATTTTCTTTCGCCCTTGACTCACATTTGTAATAAAATGCTATCATCTGGTATCTTTCCTGATCGCCTGAAGTATGCTGAGATATTAAACCATTATTTAAATCTGGCGATAGAAAAAAATCCATCCAATTTTAGGCCAATCTCTCTTTTGACTTGATTTTCTAAGATTTTTGAAAAGATTATCTATACTAGCTTAAATCAACACATTTATGATGATAACATCCTTGTTAATGAGCAGTTTGGCTTTAGATCCCAATCGTCAATCACAGATGCCTCATATTGTTTAATTAATGAAATTTTAGAAGCATTGAGTATAAAAAAAGTGTAGGGGGAACCTTTTGTGATCTGAAGAAAGCTTTTGATAGTGTCAGTCACAAGATTTTATTGTCTAAATTAAAATTTTGTGGGATAAGAGGCAAATTTCAAGCCTTAATAAAATCATATTTAACATATAGGTACCAGAGAGTCTTAATAACTTATTTGTATTCAGGTAGTACTAGTTATTCAAATTGGGACATCAATAATCATGGAGTTCCCCAGGCCTCTGTATTGGGTCCTCTTCTTTTTCTTAACTACATAAATGATCTGCCAAAGATTTTTGCAACTGATGTTTATTTGCTGGCGACACGAGTTTAATCATTAGTAATTATACTTACACTGAATACAGAAAGGATATAAATCTAGCTTTTATTCAATTAAGTGAATGGTTTAATGCAAACCTGTTACTTTTAAACTATAAGAAAACCCAGCATATGCAGTTTGCGACTAAATCCAATTCTCTTAATGAAATAACTCTTCAATTTAATAATAGCTCCATTTCGAGTGTCAACGATATTAAATTTCTAGGAATCACAATTGGAAGTTCACTTACCTGCAAAGCTCATAAGTCTAATCTCATCCCCAGATTCAGTAAAGTCTGTTTTACAATGAGAGTTATTAAACCCATTCTGTCTGTTGAATCAATAAAAATAGTATGTCATTCCTATTTTCATCCTCTTTTATCTTGTAGAATTATATTCTTGGGTAATTCCTCCACTAGTTTACGTATCTTTAGAATCTAAAAGAGAATAATTAGGATTATGTGTGGGTTAAGAACTACAGACTCTGGTAAGGATTCAGTCAAGAAGTTAAAAATTCTCCCATTACAACCACAATATAACCTACCACCTTCATGTGCCAATTGTCTAGAAATCTGAGAGCCTCGACCTGCTGGAACCCTCTGGGCCTGTCCAGGCCTGTAATGGGACTGCTTTACCTTTTTACAACCGCAGTATATTTACTGTTATTTATAATAAAGAATAATAAGTTATTTCATACTATATCTCAAATTCATGGCATAAATACAAGGCAAAATTTAGATCTTTATCATCCCCAATCTAATTTATCAGTTATCAGAATGGGCCTTATTATCTTGGCATGAAACTTTTAATAGTCTTCCTTTAGACATAAAGAAACTGGCTCATAATTCTGGACAGTTTAAATCTGCTCTTCATTCTCTTCTTCATTTTAAATCTTTTTATACTCTTGAAGAATAGTTCCACCAAGAATAACACTGTAACACTTATTTATACTCAAGTGTATTTTAACTAACTTCTGTATTTTATATAATTAATGTAATGTTTGGGTTAGCTAAGAATGTATCATAATTTCTTTAATATTATATCATTTTATTGGGAATAATGGTATATATTATATTGTTACCTATATATTGTACATATTATTATGATGACATCTGCTTAAATTTCCTTTTGCAGGCGTGTATTACATGACAAGTTCTATATCCCAATGGTTTCTTACCTTATATGGATCTTATGAATGTCTAATTAGAAATAAATAAATAATAAATAAATAGGTTGGGTGCAGCAACATTGTCCGTCCAAATTCTGTGATGACCATGGTGTACAGACTTGTGTGTGGCCTGGCAGTGTAATAGACCAAGGACAAACTCAGGAAGCTGTGCATTAAGCCTTTTTAGTTTTTCAGTATAGTAGTCAGAGTTCCCTGTTATCCCTCAAGGTAGGAAGTTTACAAGAATCCTGCTTTTCTTGTCCGAAAGATTGTAGCCACTTCACATTGTTCATCCAGATCTGGATGAACATTATGAAGTGGACTTTCGCAGTGCATGTACAGTGTCTACCATGCTTTATATGCATGAATTCCATGAAGTGACTCTTACAATTTATATGTAACAAGAAGGACATTACCTTACCAGTGGTGTTTCCAGCTTTTGGCATGAACTTTCTCCCTGATGATGGTGGTATATATGCCACCAAAACATGTCGGAGTTAAAATGATCCTTTAATGACTGTTTGTTATATATTATATTTGTGCATTCGTTGGTGTTTTCTAGTTAATATTTCTGCTTGCTATATTGAAACACTAAGAAGCATGATAGCTAGCCTTCCCTGAGTTTATTTCGCACGATAAATGTTGGAAACATTGGTCTCCAATCACAGTGCCAGGCCACACATAAGCATGCACACGACTGAAGCTATCATGGATTTTGGATGGACAGTGTTGCCATTCCCACTCTACAATTGTGACCTTGCTTCATCAGATTTTCACTATTGGCACTTTGAAAGGCAGTTGGCAAGGACATTGTAATGGATGTTGTGGCACAGCAGAATGCTCTGCTCCAGTGGCTGCACAGGAAGGGGAACAACTTTTACCTTTCAGGAATACATGCTCTAGTTCAAAGGTGGAGGAAGATTTTTGTCAAATATGAAGAATATGTTGAAATATAATGATACCTTAACAATGTTGTAGTGAAGTTCGGTGAAATGTTCAAGTTTGTAACTTGCAAACAGCATGAAGTAGAAGACAGTAGGTAGTACTTTCCAACCATCACATTTTTACTCACAGTGCTGCATAGCAACTCACTTATTGTGTCAGCACGTAACTTGTACTAACAAAATCCAGAATGCATATGTAAGCGTAAACATTTCAGAATTTTTATATCTGCCCAGAGACTAAACATTAAACGTTAGGTAATGGATAATTAAATTGTAGCAAATAAATGCGTTTAGTCATAAGAGAATTAATACAGTCATTTAATATATTTAATTTTTGCATTGTATTGTGGTGTTAGAGTGCAGACTACTATGAGGAAGTAGGTCCATCTGTGGTCTACTAGGTGTGAGCAGTGTTTTAATAATTCGTGTATAAAATCGATTAGGTGTGTCTAAAGTAGTAAAATTTCACAAGAAATTTAGCATAGTTTTTGTGTAGTAGTCATATATATTGAATGTCACTGTGAGGGTAATGCTGTGTTAATTGTTTGGGGTAGTGTAAGAATATCTGTAACTGTTCCTGAGAGTGTGTGTGAAGAGGAATATGTTGCAGCAGCATATTAAATGGCATCCATCGCTGAACATACAGGCAAATTTCGGTAACATGAAGTGTTTGGTTGAGACATGATTTAATATTTTCTTTGATTTAAAGGAAGAAAAGCTTTATTGCGGGTCAGCTGAGTCATTTGGTAAACAATGGCAAGTGGGAGATGTGGTCGGAGTATTCCTCGATCTAATTGATCGTACGATAAGTAAGTCGGGAAAATAAAATAATATGCCATGTGTGCCTTCATCAAGTAGTATTTCAGTTCATATGAGTACAAATTATTTGATTTCATAAGGGCAATAATATCTGGAAACTTATAATTTGCACTCATTAGTGGAGTAAAGCAGCATTGAGTATTAAACGTAGAAAATATACAACCTATTCTTTTCATAGAGTTGAATTAATCAGCCATCTTAGCTGCTTTAATTTCTAGTATCTGTTCTCAAGATGGTTAACTGTAGAATGTATACAGATGAATAACAGCTTTAGCAGTAGCATTTGTAAAATATTGGTTGCTGTATGTTAATGAAACACAATGCAACTGCATTTCAAGAAGTTGTGATATGATAGTCTTGGTTTCAAATTAAAATCCTTAGCTGTATGTTACTGTGCTGTATTATTTGCCAGATTTGTTGTGGCTGAAACCCTTACTCTGAAACTATCAAACTTTTTCTATTCAAAGAAATTATTCAGCATTTGTTTTTACTAAATTAAACTTCCTTTTTTGGAATTCCCATTTGAAAGCAAGTTAAATTGAACACTTTCTTGGTGCTCGCTTGCAGATAACACAATACATTTGTAGCACAGTAATCTCAAACTGCAAATGTGATTGCCTATATCACCGCCTCTTCAATTGGTTTTCATGCATGCTTTGTAATGCAGTAGAATTTTAATTACTGGCCATAAAAACCAAACTGACTGGTTTTGGCACAATATGAGTATACACACTATTGCTTTTAAAAAGAGAAAGAAAGAAGTGTCTCATTGTGTTGAATCAAGTAGCCAGTATTCATATATGTAGGTGATTTCTGGAATTGTAGAATTTCCATACCATATATGTGATGACAAGGCAGATATTACTCAGGAGAATGCTTATGTGCAGAATAGATCATGCACATTCATATATGTGCAGTATACATTCACATAACATAATGTGTGAATAACATTGTCAGAATTACGTAAGTTGGTACTACTCTGGGCTGAAGCTCTTTTGTGTGGGTTCATATCTACTGCAAGTATTCATTCATAGTCAGGCTGTTTGGTGAAACTTGGACTATGACACACACATACACCAACAAATGCACACAATTATATAAAATCATACATATACATGAGCTCTCCTGCATGTTTCAGCAATATATATAGGTGATGCTGATTTTATATAATTGAGTGCTTCTGTTATGTGTGTCGGTGATATAGTCATGGGGCACAGAACAAATAGTATTAAATTTGAACTATGACAGTTTGCTAAATACAGAGTCAAAAATAGAAATATATGTGTTCACTGTGAAGCTATGAGAAAGATTTTGTTAAGTTCCAACTTGTCCATTCTGGTGTGACAGGTGATAAATGTCAGATATTTTTGTTGAACCGTAATTGGATTAGGCAAAACTTCTTGTCTGTCAAGTCTGACTACAGGGTGTTCCATATAAGGTGTGCCAAGCTTCAGGCTGTTATTAATATGAGTCATTTTGAGTAAAAGTGTTACATCAACATACGCCTCATTCTCAACAAACCTTCATTTCAGTCCCATTTTCATATCTGCTTCTAATCATTAGAAGTACAGGGAGTTCAACTGAAAACTGAACCCACTTGCATAGCAAGTTTAATGGCCTTAATGTTTTGTCATACATTGTATATGTAGGGTGTATCTAAAATGCCTGGACAAAGATCTGTGCTCTTCTGGGATATTATGTGGTGCCGTGTGGTAATTACCCCACAACTCTGTGTAATATCCCAGAAAAACACAGATCTCATCAACATTGCAGTAAAAGCCTGAAATTAAGGTGCCTGGACAAACTTCAAGAGTGAGTTCTTCACGTCTGAAAAAGCTCATATAAGCATATGTCTGGACATAAGTGGTTTTGAACTTAATTGGAAGATTACTTGCAACAATAGATACCATAATGTTGTCATATTTAATTGACAACTGACATAATACATTTTCCACATGCATTCCCAATTTAGCAACTGTTGAGTTTTTATTGTTCTTCAAGTCACAGTTCACAACAAATGCTGAACATGTCCTCCACCTGAATCAGTATGTGGACATGCCTCATCATGAACTGTCACACCCTTTCAAAAGGATGTGAGGCAGTTGCAAATGGTCTGACAGGCATAAAAAATGAGTTGGTGAGGTGCCTCTTTGTTTTCAATTGGAGCTGAATACACTGGGGTTTATAAGCGTCCCTTTAAATAAAAATCTAAGGACTGAGGTCAGGCAAACGTGGGGGGCTGTACCTCAAAAACTAAGTGTTTTCAGACATGTATTGACATGAACTTTTTTCCTTGTTATGGTGTGGGGAACTCGGCAAGTTTATCCAAGCGGTTTAGATACACGTTGCGCGCGTGCGCGTGTGTCTGTCTGTCTGTCTGTCTGTCTGTATCTGTGTCTGTGTCTGTGTCTTAAACTTTACTGCATGTTAGAGTAGGTGTTGAAAATGACTTCCTTCAACTGTCAGACATGCTGGACACTTGGTAAACAGATTATTAAATACTTTTTGTTCTTGACTAGAAATTGCTGATACTGCATGACAAGGCAGCAGCGTGTTTTGCACACTGCCAGTACTGTTGCTGTGGGAATGGTACATTGTATCACTTAGTCACACAGTCCAGTTTAATCTGCTGTGCATAACAGACATCTGAAGCACAGTGTAACATACATTTCTTTTGTTTGTGAGGATGCCTTCTGGAAACCTGTGTGAGGAATAAATTGTATGAAAATTATAGTAGGATAATTAGAATATGGTTTCCCAGTGTTTCACTTACTTAAAAAATAAGCATGTCTGAGAGTTGAAAGAGGTAGTTTCCAACACCGACTCTAATGTGCAGGTAAGTTTTATATATATATAATATGTTGAAATGTAAGGCCATTAAGCCTGCAGTGCATCTGGGCTCCATTTTCAATTGAACTACCATACATTTATATCTACATGCATATTATGACATTTAACTCTTTCACTTCTTGTGAGATCACCACATTGGATTTTAAATAAATGGCCACATCACCACGTCACTTCGTATAAGATGTTTTTTTTCTGCTTGACCAATAAGCACTGGCCCAATGCTCTGCCAGCATTGTGTCGTACACCACGCTGGGGAGGTATAACAGTCAATGGCAGGAACTAGGTAATTGATTGCAGTGATGATAACCTTTAGAAAGTCTAATAAACACTCACTAAAGTGTTGGGCTGGCACTAATTGGTCAAACAGGAAAAGAAACACTCTGTAGCTGTAGTATGACTATTTCTGGACCTTTCAGATTTAACAGTGATAATAACTGCTCGTTGTTGACTCAAAATGTAACATAATAGATAATGAAAATAACAGAATGTTATGGAGAGGAGAGAAATCTGAAATAATAAAACAAGGAGTTAATAATTCAAAATTATGCAATTTTTAACTTGTGCCCTTGTGGCACAGTGATTAATTTTGGTGACTGCAATCACAGTTTTAGTAGTCTGATGTCACAGAGCAGAGAGGGTTAATCCTCAGGTCACCATTGAACTTACCATACCACCCAACAATAGGCCATGAAGCGTGAATGGTACAACAGAATGTGTGAGAAGAAGTATGGGAAGGGGTGAAGCTTGTTACAAAAGTAGCGATTATTTTATTATAATACTTCAGTAAATCCGGTTCCTGATGAAAATAGAAGAGTGATGGAAAAGAATACTTACATCGGTAATCCACAGACTAAACAGTCTTCACTTGGATAATTGGTGTGTACTTTAAAAAAAAAGGCAAATTAACTTCACCATTTTTCCCGTGAAGAGAATTTCATACATGTATAGAAACTTCTTTTTTATTTGCATTCATACCAAAAAGATATCCGTATTCATTGTCACAATGTAATTGCTGTATGTATTAAAGCATGCTAGTTTGTGTATTCTCTGATATGCATGGGTGCAATAATTGTGTCACCACATCGTCTAAATCATGTGTGTTTCCAAATTCAGCATGTATTCATTATTTGCATGTGAACCTTTGTAGTGATGTTAACTAAACTGTAGGTATGGTAATGTTGTAGCAGTCTGCAAGTAAATAAATATGTGACTTTGTATTAATATTTTCAGTTAACCAGTGATTTTTAAGAATTTATATTGTCAAATTTAAAATGGTATATATTAATGTGGTTTTTTGGGTATATCATTACTTCATGTAAGTTCAAAGTTCATTGCCACTTGCTGAGTACTATTGAACTGCAACCTTTTGGAAGCAGTAAAGCTTTCTCTGTGTGTTTTTACCAAGGAGAATTGTAAATCTATAAATAATACCATTTTTGTTGCAAATTACATAATTCTGGCTGTGTCATACCACAGCCTCGTAGTTGGAATGTGTCTCAGTTTACATTATTCAGGTTATAATATCTTATTGCTGTATTAGAATATGTAGTTAAATTGTCTGTAATACCAAATAAATTGACTTTGTAATATTGTTACCATTTTACTGTGTAAGTAATGTATATTCATAATGACAGTATGTATGTAGAATCCTGTATGATCAGTTCATTTTTTTAATTTGAACTGAAGCTTTATTGTATGAAACCCACATAAACAGAGCAGCACTGATACATTTAAGTCTTAACACCATGTTCTGCAATAATGCCGTTTTTTAAAACTGCTTAGAATCTAGAATTTATTTAGAAAGGGGAAAGAGATGGTTTTGGCACATTATTTAGTATATGGTGTCACATATATACTCAATCATTATTTGCTGCTCTCATATATCACTTATCTAACATATTATGTGAATTTTAGGAACAGTGTTTTACATAGGTTTGCTGCTGTCCATGGCAGCATAGTAGTTTTATTCTACGACACAGTCACGTTTAAATAACATTATTCACTTTTTGAAACTTCAGGCTTCTCACTCAATGGTGAGCTTTTGATGGATACCCTGGGTGGTGAGACATCATTTTCAGATGTTCAAGGTGATTCATTTGTTCCTGCTTTTACATTGGGAGTTGGCCAAAAAGCCAAGCTTACATTTGGTCAAGATGTAAATACACTGAAGTTTTTCACCATGTGTGGTCTTCAAGAAGGTTATGAACCTTTCTGTGTGTAAGTATCTTACTAAGGTTGTGATTTGAGCTGTGTTTGTTAATTGGGGTGATGTTTCTGGGTGATAACATTGTGTAGATATAAGTTGTGCAGAGATTTTTACCATCTGCATTTTCAAGTGGCTACCATATAGACCATGCCAGTACTTACAGGACACATCCACAGGTCTGTGTGACAGAGTGTCTGTCTGTCCGTCCATCTGTCTGGCTGCCTGGCTGGCTGGCTGGCCCAGTTTCCTTCAGTTATTATTTGATGAATCAAACAAAACAATTTGCATCAGCTTGTGGACTCATATTATAATTATTGGCACAGGCATTTAGGTAGTCCCATCTCCTTGAATATTGAGATTGTGAGAATCTCTGAAAGATTCTTGGTACTGTATACGTTCCATGGTGTCGTTATTCAGAAACAAGATCCACACTAGCATAAGCAAGACAGTCCATGCATGTACATATTTTTTACTTAAATATAAGAAATACGGAGTAATGTATAAGAATTGTGTGTGTGTGTG